>JASAUF010000444.1:0-15000 GCA_030180095.1 Magnolia changhungtana | reverse complement strand
TAAAATTTAAAATTTAAAATTTAAAATTTAAAATTTAAAATTTAAAATTTAAAATTTAAAATTTAAAATTTAAAATTTAAAATTTAAAATTTAAAATTTAAAATTTAAAATTTAAAATTTAAAATTTAAAATTTAAAATTTAAAATTTAAAATTTAAATTTAAAATTTAAAATTTAAAATTTAAAATTTAAATTTAAAATTTAAAATTTAAAATTTAAAATTTAAATTTAAAATTTAAAATTTAAAATTTAAATTTAAAATTTAAAATTTAAAATTTAAAATTTAAAATTTAAAATTTAAAATTTAAAATTTAAAATTTAAAATTTAAAATTTAAAATTTAAAATTTAAAATTTAAAATTTAAAATTTAAAATTTAAAATTTAAAATTTAAAATTTAAAATTTAAAATTTAAAATTTAAAATTTAAAATTTAAAATTTAAATTTAAAATTTAAAATTTAAAATTTAAAATTTAAAATTTAAAATTTTTAAAATTTAAAATTTAAAATTTAAAATTTAAAATTTAAAATTTAAAATTTAAAATTTAAAATTTAAAATTTAAAAAATTTAAAATTTAAAATTTAAAATTTAAAATTTAAAATTTAAATTTAAAATTTAAAATTTAAAATTTAAAATTTAAAATTTAAAATTTAAAATTTAAAATTTAAAATTTAAAATTTAAAATTTAAAATTTAAAATTTAAAATTTAAAATTTAAAATTTAAAATTTAAAATTTAAAATTTAAAATTTAAAATTTAAAATTTAAAATTTAAAATTTAAAATTTAAAATTTAAAATTTAAAATTTAAAATTTAAAATTTAAAATTTAAAATTTAAAATTTAAAATTTAAAATTTAAAATTTAAAATTTAAAATTTAAAATTTAAAATTTAAAATTTAAAATTTAAAATTTAAATTTAAAATTTAAAATTTAAAATTTAAAATTTAAAATTTAAAATTTAAAATTTAAAATTTAAAATTTAAAATTTAAAATTTAAAATTTAAAATTTAAAATTTAAAATTTAAAATTTAAAATTTAAAATTTAAAATTTAAAATTTAAAATTTAAAATTTAAAATTTAAAATTTAAAATTTAAAATTTAAAATTTAAAATTTAAAATTTAAAATTTAAAATTTAAAATTTAAAATTTAAAATTTAAAATTTAAAATTTAAAATTTAAAATTTAAAATTTAAAATTTAAAATTTAAAATTTAAAATTTAAAATTTAAAATTTAAAATTTAAAATTTAAAATTTAAAATTTAAAATTTAAAATTTAAAATTTAAAATTTAAAATTTAAAATTTAAAATTTAAAATTTAAAATTTAAAATTTAAAATTTAAAATTTAAAATTTAAAATTTAAAATTTAAAATTTAAAATTTAAAATTTAAAATTTAAAATTTAAAATTTAAAATTAAAATTTAAAATTTAAAATTTAAAATTTAAAATTTAAAATTTAAAATTTAAAATTTAAAATTTAAAATTTAAAATTTAAAATTTAAAATTTAAAATTTAAAATTTAAAATTTAAAATTTAAAATTTAAAATTTAAAATTTAAAATTTAAAATTTAAAATTTAAAATTTAAAATTTAAAATTTAAAATTTAAAATTTAAAATTTAAAATTTAAAATTTAAAATTTAAAATTTAAAATTTAAAATTTAAAATTTAAAATTTAAAATTTAAAATTTAAAATTTAAAATTTAAAATTTAAAATTTAAAATTTAAAATTTAAAATTTAAAATTTAAAATTTAAAATTTAAAATTTAAAATTTAAAAAATTTAAAATTTAAAATTTAAAATTTAAAATTTAAAATTTAAAATTTAAAATTTAAAAAAATTTAAAATTTAAAATTTAAAATTTAAAATTTAAAATTTAAAATTTAAAATTTAAAATTTAAAATTTAAAATTTAAAATTTAAAATTTAAAATTTAAATTTAAAATTTAAAATTTAAAATTTAAAATTTAAAATTTAAAATTTAAAATTTAAAATTTAAAATTTAAAATTTAAAATTTAAAATTTAAAATTTAAAATTTAAAATTTAAAATTTAAAATTTAAAATTTAAAATTTAAAAATTTAAAATTTAAAATTTAAAATTTAAATTTAAAATTAAAATTTAAAATTTAAAATTTAAAATTTAAAATTTAAAATTTAAAATTTAAAATTTAAAATTTAAAATTTAAAATTTAAAATTTAAAATTTAAAATTTAAAATTTAAAATTTAAAATTTAAATTTAAAATTTAAAATTTAAAATTTAAAATTTAAAATTTAAAATTTAAAATTTAAAATTTAAAATTTAAAATTTAAAATTTAAAATTTAAAATTTAAAATTTAAAATTTAAAATTTAAAATTTAAAATTTAAAATTTAAAATTTAAAATTTAAAATTTAAAATTTAAATTTAAAATTTAAAATTTAAAATTTAAAATTTAAAATTTAAAATTTAAAATTTAAAATTTAAAATTTAAAATTTAAAATTTAAAATTTAAAATTTAAAATTTAAAATTTAAAATTTAAAATTTAAAATTTAAAATTTAAAATTTAAAATTTAAATTTAAAATTTAAAATTTAAAATTTAAAATTTAAAATTTAAAATTTAAAATTTAAAATTTAAAATTTAAAATTTAAATTTAAAATTTAAAATTTAAAATTTAAAATTTAAAATTTAAAATTTAAAATTTAAAATTTAAAATTTAAAATTTTTAAAATTTAAAATTTAAAATTTAAAATTTAAAATTTAAAATTTAAAATTTAAAATTTAAAATTTAAAATTTAAAATTTAAAATTTAAAATTTAAAATTTAAAATTTAAAATTTAAAATTTAAAATTTAAAATTTAAAATTTAAAATTTAGGGTTTAAAATTTAAAATTTAAAATTTAAAATTTAAAATTTAAAATTTAAAATTTAAAATTTAAAATTTAAAATTTAAAATTTAAAATTTAAAATTTAAAATTTAAAATTTAAAATTTAAAATTTAAAATTTAAAATTTAAAATTTAAAATTTAAAATTTAAAATTTAAAATTTAAAATTTAAAATTTAAAATTTAAAATTTAAAATTTAAAATTTAAAATTTAAAATTTAAAATTTAATTTAAATTTAAAATTTAAAATTTAAAATTTAAAATTTAAAATTTAAAATTTAAAATTTAAAATTTAAAATTTAAAATTTAAAATTTAAAATTTAAAATTTAAAATTTAAAATTTAAAATTTAAAATTTAAAATTTAAAATTTAAAATTTAAAATTTAAAATTTAAAATTTAAAATTTAAAATTTAAATTTAAATTTAAAATTTAAAATTTAAAATTTAAAATTTAAAATTTAAAATTTAAAATTTAAAATTTAAAAAATTTAAAATTTAAAATTTAAAATTTAAAATTTAAAATTTAAAATTTAAAATTTAAAATTTAAAATTTAAAATTTAAAATTTAAAATTTAAAATTTAAAATTTAAAATTTAAAATTTAAAATTTAAAATTTAAAATTTAAAATTTAAAATTTAAAAAAATTTAAAATTTAAAATTTAAAATTTAAAATTTAAAATTTAAAATTTAAAATTTAAAATTTAAAATTTAAAATTTAAAATTTAAAATTTAAAATTTAAAATTTAAAATTTAAAATTTAAAAAAATTTAAAATTTAAAATTTAAAATTTAAAATTTAAAATTTAAAATTTAAAATTTAAAATTTAAAATTTAAAATTTAAAATTTAAAATTTAAAATTTAAAATTTAAAATTTAAAATTTAAAATTTAAAATTTAAAATTTAAAATTTAAAATTTAAAATTTAAAATTTAAAATTTAAAATTTAAAATTTAAAATTTAAAATTTAAATTTAAAATTTAAAATTTAAAATTTAAAAAAATTTAAAATTTAAAATTTAAAAATTTAAAATTTAAAATTTAAAATTTAAAATTTAAAATTTAAAATTTAAAATTTAAAATTTAAAATTTAAAATTTAAAATTTAAAATTTAAAATTTAAAATTTAAAATTTAAATTTAAAATTTAAAATTTAAAATTTAAAATTTAAAATTTAAAATTTAAAATTTAAAATTTAAAATTTAAAATTTAAAATTTAAAATTTAAAATTTAAAATTTAAAATTTAAAATTTTAAATTTAGGGTTTAAAAAAATTTAAATTTAAAATTTAAAATTTTAAATTTAGGGTTTAAAAGGGTTTAAAATTTAAAATTTAGGGTTTAGGGTTTAGGGTTTAGGGTTTAGGGAGTTTTAAAAATTTAGGGTTTAGGGTTTAAAATTTAGGGTTTAGGGTTTAGGTTTGAGGTTTAGGGTTTAGGGTTTAAAATTTAGGGTTTAAAAATTTTTAGGGTTTAGGGTTTAGGGTTTAGGGTTTAGGGTTTAAAATTTTTAAAATTTAAATTTAGGGTTTAAATTTAAATTTAAAATTTAGGGTTTATTTAAAATTTAAGGGTTTAAAATTTAAAATTTAAAATTTAAAATTTAAAATTTAAAATTTAGGGTTTAAAATTTAAAATTTAAAATTTAGGGTTTAAAATTTAAAATTTAAAATTTAAAAATTTAAAATTTAAAATTAAAATTTAAAATTTAAAATTTAAAATTTAAAATTTAAAATTTAAATTTGGGTTTAAAATTTAAAATTTAGGGTTTAAAATTTAAATTTAGGGTTTAAAATTTAAAATTTAAATTTAAATTTAAAATTTAAAATTTAAAATTTAAAATTTAAAATTTAAAATTTAGGGTTTAGGTTTAAAATTTAAAATTTAAAATTTAAAATTTAAATTTAAAATTTAGGGTTTAAAATTTAGTTTAAATTTAAATTTAAAATTAAAATTTAAAATTTTAAAATTAAAATTTAAAATTTAAAATTTAAAATTTAAAATTAGGGTTTAAAAATTTAAAATTTAAAATTTAAAATTGGGGTTTAGGGTTTAATTCAAATTAAATTTAAATTTAAAATTTAAAATTTAAAATTTAAAATTTAAAATTTAAAATTTAAATTTAAAATTTAAATTTAGGGTTTAAAATTTAAAATTTAAATTTAAAATTTAAAATTTAAAATTTAAAATTTAAAATTTAAAATTTAAAATTTAAAATTTAAAATTTAAAATTTAAAATTTAAATTTAAAATTTAAAATTTAAAATTTTTAAAATTTAAAATTTAAAATTTAAAATTTAAAATTTAAAATTTAAAATTTAAAATTTAATTTAAAATTTAAATTTAAAATTTTTAAAATTTAAATTTTTTAAAATTTAAAATTTAAAATTTAAAATTTAAAATTTAAAATTTAAAATTTAGGAATTTAAAATTTAAAATTTAAAATTTAAAATTTAAAATTTAAAATTTAAAATTTAAAATTTAAAATTTAAAATTTAAATTTAAAATTTAAAATTTAAAATTTAAAATTTATTTAAAATTTAAAATTTAAAAAATTTAAAATTTAAAATTTAAAATTTAAAATTTAAAAAATTTAAAATTTAAATTTAAAATTTAAAATTTAAAATTTAAAATTTAAAATTTAAAATTTAAAATTTAAAATTTAAAATTTAAAATTTAAAATTTAAAATTTAAAATTTAAAATTTAAAATTTAAAATTTAAAATTTAAAATTTAAATTTAAAATTTAAAATTTAAAATTTAAAATTTAAAATTTAAAATTTAAAATTTAAAATTTAAAATTTAAAATTTAAAATTTAAAATTTAAAATTTAAAATTTAAAATTTAAAATTTAAAATTTAAAATTTAAAATTTAAAATTTAAATTTAAAATTTAAAATTTAAAATTTAAAATTTAAAATTTAAAATTTAAAATTTAAAATTTAAAATTTAAAATTTAAAATTTAAAATTTAAAATTTAAAATTTAAAATTTAAAATTTAAATTTAAAATTTAAAATTTAAAATTTAAAATTTAAAATTTAAAATTTAAAATTTAAAATTTAAAATTTAAAATTTAAAATTTAAAATTTAAAATTTAAAATTTAAAATTTAAAATTTAAAATTTAAAATTTAAAATTTAAAATTTAAAATTTAAAATTTAAAATTTAAAATTTAAAATTTAAAATTTAAAATTTAAAATTTAAAATTTAAAATTTAAAATTTAAAATTTAAAATTTAAAATTTAAAATTTAAAATTTAAAATTTAAAATTTAAAATTTAAAATTTAAAATTTAAAATTTAAAATTTAAAATTTAAAATTTAAAATTTAAAATTTAAAATTTAAAATTTAAAATTTAAAATTTAAAATTTAAAATTTAAAATTTAAAATTTAAAATTTAAAATTTAAAATTTAAAATTTAAAATTTAAAATTTAAAATTTAAAATTTAAAATTAAAATTTAAAATTTAAAATTTAAAATTTAAATTTAAATTTAAAATTTAAAATTTAAAATTTAAATTTAAAATTTAAAATTTAAAATTTAAAATTTAAAATTTAAAATTTAAAATTTAAAATTTAAAAAAATTTAAAATTTAAAATTTAAAATTTAAAAAATTTAAAATTTAAAATTTAAAATTTAAATTTAAAATTAAAATTTAAAATTTAAAATTTAAAATTTAAAATTTAAAATTTAAAATTTAAATTTAAAATTTAAAATTTAAAATTTAAAATTAAAATTTTTAAAATTTAAATTTAAAATTTAAAATTTAAAATTTAAAATTTAAAATTTAAAATTTAAAATTTAAATTTAAAATTTAAAATTTAAAATTTAAAATTTAAAATTTAAAATTTAAAATTTAAATTTAAAATTTAAAATTTAAAATTTAAAAAAATTTAAAATTTAAAATTTAAAATTTAAAATTTAAAATTTAAAATTTAAAATTTAAAATTTAAAATTTAAAATTTAAAATTTAAAATTTAAATTTTAAATTTAAAATTTAAAATTTAAAATTTAAAATTTAAAATTTAAAATTTAAAAAAATTTAAAATTTAAAATTTAAAATTTAAAATTTAAAATTTAAAATTTAAAATTTAAAATTTAAAATTTAAAATTTAAATTTAAAATTTAAAATTTAAATTTAAAATTTAAAATTTAAAATTTAAAATTTAAAAAATTTAAAATTTAAAATTTAAAAAATTTAAAATTTAAAATTTAAAATTTAAAATTTAAAATTTAAAATTTAAAATTTAAAATTTAAAATTTAAAATTTAAAATTTAAAATTTAAAATTTAAAATTTAAAATTTAAAATTTAAAATTTAAAATTTAAAATTTAAAATTTAAAATTTAAAATTTAAAATTTAAAATTTAAAATTTTTAAAATTTAAAATTTAAAATTTAAAATTTAAAATTTAAAATTTAAAATTTAAAATTTAAAATTTAAAATTTAAAATTTAAAATTTAAAATTTAAAATTTAAATTTAAAATTTAAAATTTAAAATTTAAAATTTAAAATTTAAAAAAATTTAAATTTTAATTAAAATTTAAAATTTAAAATTTAAAATTTAAAATTTAAAATTTAAAATTTAAAATTTAAATTTAAAAATTTAAAATTTAAATTTAAAATTTAAAATTTAAAATTTAAAATTTAAAATTTAAAATTTAAAATTTAAAAGGTTTAGGGTTTAGGGATTTAGGAGTTTAAATTTAAGGGTTTGAGGTTTAAAATTTAAAATTTAGGGTTTAAAATTTAAGGTTTAGGGTTTAGGTTTAAAATTTAGGGTTTGGGAGTTAAAATTTAGGTTTAGGGTTTAGGAGTTTAGGGTTTGATTTAAAATTTAGGGTTTAAAATTTAGGGTTTAGGGTTTAAAATTTAAATTTAAAATTTAAAAAATTTAAATTTAAGGTTTGGTTTAGGGTTTAGGGTTTAGGGTTTAGGGTTTAAAATTTGGGTTTAGGGTTTAAATTTAGGGTTTAGGGTTTAGGGTTTAAATTTAAAATTTAAAATTTAAAATTTAAAATTTAAAATTTAAAATTGAGGTTTGGGGTTTAGGGTTTAGGGTTTAGGTTTAAGTTTGAATTTAAATTTAGGGTTTAAATTTAAATTTAAAATTTAAATTTAAGGGTTTAAAGTTAGGTTTAAATTTAGGGTTTAGGGTTTAAAATTTAAAATTAAAATTTAAAATTTAGGGTTTATTTAAATTTAAATTTAAAATTTAAAATTTAAAATTTAAAATTTAAATTTAGGGTTTAAAATTTAAAATTTAAAATTTAAAATTTAAAATTTAAAAATTTAAAATTTAAAATTTAAAATTTAAAATTTAAATTTAAAATTTAAAAATTTAAAATTTAAAATTTAAAATTTAAAATTTAAAATTTAAAATTTAAAATTTAAAATTTAAAATTTAAAATTTAAAATTTAAAATTTAAAATTTAAAATTTAAAATTTAAAATTTAAAATTTAAAATTTAAAATTTAAAATTTAAAATTTAAAAAATTTAAAATTTAAAATTTAAAATTTAAATTTAAAATTTAAATTTAAAATTTAAAATTTAAAATTTAAAATTTAAAATTTAAAATTTAAAATTTAAAATTTAAAATTTAAAATTTAAAATTTAAAATTTAAAATTTAAATTTAAAATTTAAAATTTAAAATTTAAAATTTAAAATTTAAAATTTAAAATTTAAAATTTAAAATTTAAAATTTAAAATTTAAAATTTAAAATTTAAAATTTAAAATTTAAAATTTAAAATTTAAAATTTAAAATTTAAATTTAAAATTTAAATTTAAAATTTAAAATTTAAAATTTAAAATTTAAAATTTAAAATTTAAAATTTAAAATTTAAAATTTAAAATTTAAAATTTAAAATTTAAAATTTAAAATTTAAAATTTAAAATTTAAATTTAAAATTTAAAATTTAAAATTAAAATTTAAATTTAAAATTTAAAATTTAAAATTTAAAATTTAAAATTTAAAATTTAAAATTTAAAATTTAAAATTTAAAATTTAAAATTTAAAATTTAAATTTAAAATTTAAAATTTAAAATTTAAATTTAAAATTTAAAATTTAAAATTTAAAATTTAAAATTTAAAATTTAAAATTTAAAATTTAAAATTTAAAATTTAAAATTTAAAATTTAAAATTTAAAAATTTAAAATTTAAAATTTAAAATTTAAAAAATTTAAAATTTAAAATTTAAAATTTAAAATTTAAAATTTAAAATTTAAAATTTAAAATTTAAAATTTAAAATTTAAATTTAAAATTTAAAATTTAAAATTTAAAATTTAAATTTAAAATTTAAAAAATTTAAAATTTAAAAAATTTAAAATTTAAAATTTAAAATTTAAAATTTAAAATTTAAAATTTAAATTTAAAATTTAAAAAAATTTAAAATTTAAAATTTAAAATTTAAAATTTAAAATTTAAAATTTAAAATTTAAAATTTAAAATTTAAAATTTAAAATTTAAAATTTAAAATTTAAAAATTTAAAATTTAAAATTTAAAATTTAAAATTTAAAATTTAAAATTTAAAATTTAAAATTTAAAATTTAAAATTTAAAATTTAAAATTTAAAATTTAAAATTTAAAATTTAAAATTTAAATTTTAAAATTTAAAATTTAAATTTAAAATTTAAAATTTAAAATTTAAAATTTAAATTTGGGGTTTATTTAATTTAAAATTTAAAATTTAAAATTTAAAATTTAAAATTTAAAATTTAAAATTTAAAAAATTTTTAAATTAGATTTTAAAATTCCAAAGTTAAAATTTAAAATTTAATTTAAATTTATTTAAAATTTAAAATTTAAAATTTAAATTTAAAATTTAAATTTAAATTTAAATTTAAAATTTAAAATTTAGGTTTATTTAAATTTAAATTTAAAATTTTAAAATTTAAATTTAAATTTTAATTTTTAGGTTAATTTAAATTTAAAATTTAAAATTTAAAATTTAAAATTTAAAATTTAAAATTTAAAATTTAAATTTTTCAAAATTTAAATTTAAAATTTAAATTTAAATTTAAAATTTAAAATTTAAAATTTTAAAATTTAAAATTAAAATTTAAAATTTAAAATTTAAAATTTAAAATTAAGGAAAAAATTTAAATTTAAAATTTAAAATTTAAAATTTTAAATTTAAAATTTAAAATTTAAAATTTAAAATTTAAAATTTAGTTTGGGTTTAAAATTTAAAATTTAAAATTTAAAATTTAAAATTTAGGTTTTAAAATTTAAATTTAAAATTAAAATTTAAAAAATTTAAAATTTAAATTTAAATTTAAAATTTAAAATTTAAAATTTAAATTTAAAAATTTAAAATTTAAAATTTAAAATTTAAAATTTAAAATTTAAATTTAAAATTTAAAATTTAAAATTTAAAATTTAAAATTTAAAATTTAAAATTTAAATTTAAAATTTAAAATTTAAAATTTAAAATTTAAAATTTAAAATTTAAAATTTAAAATTTAAAATTTAAAATTTAAATTAAAAAAATTTAAAATTTAAAATTTAAAATTTAAATTTAAAATTTAAAATTTAAAATTTAAAATTTAAAATTTAAAATTTAAAAAAATTTAAAATTTAAAATTTAAAATTTAAAATTTAAAAATTTAAAATTTAAAATTTAAAATTTAAAATTTAAAATTTAAATTTAAAATTTAAAATTTAAAATTTAAAATTTAAAATTTAAATTTAAAATTTAAAATTTAAAATTTAAAATTTAAAATTTAAAATTTAAAATTTAAAATTTAAAATTTAAAATTTAAATTTAAAATTTAAAATTTAAATTTAAAATTTAAAATTTAAAATTTAAAATTTAAAATTTAAAAATTTAATTTAAAGGTTTAAAATTTAAAATTTAAAATTTAAATTTAAAATTTAAAATTTAAAATTTAAAATTTAAAATTTAAAATTTAAAATTTAAATTTAAAATTTAAAATTTAAAATTTAAAATTTAAAATTTAAAATTTAAAATTTAAAATTTAAAATTTAAAATTTAAAATTTAAAATTTAAAATTTAAAATTTAAAATTTAAAATTTAAAAATTTAAAATTTAAAATTTAAAATTTAAAATTTAAAATTTAAATTTAAAATTTAAAATTTAAAATTTAAAATTTAAAATTTAAAATTTAAAATTTAAAATTTAAATTTAAAATTTAAAATTTAAAATTTAAAATTTAAATTTAAAATTTAAAATTTAAAATTTAAAATTTAAAATTTAAATTTAAAATTTAAAATTTAAAATTTAAAATTTAAAATTTAAAATTTAAAATTTAAAATTTAAAATTTAAAATTTAAAATTTAAAATTTAAATTTAAAATTTAAAATTTAAAATTTAAAATTTAAAATTTAAAATTTAAAATTTAAAATTTAAAATTTAAATTTAAAATTTAAAATTTAAAATTTAAAATTTAAAATTTAAAATTTAAAATTTAAAATTTAAAATTTAAAATTTAAAATTTAAAATTAAAATTAAAATTTAAAATTTAAAATTTAAAATTTAAAATTTAAAATTTAAAATTTAAAATTTAAAATTTAAAATTTAAATTTAAAATTTTTAAAATTTAAAATTTAAAATTTAAAATTTAAATTTAAAATTTAAAAAAATTTAAAATTTAAAATTTAAAATTTAAATTTTAAAATTTAAAATTTAAAATTTAAATTTAAAATTTAAAATTTAAAATTTAAAATTTAAAAAATTTAAATTTAATTTAAAATTTAAAATTTAAAATTTAAAATTTAAAATTTAAAATTTAAAATTTAAAATTTAAAATTTAAAATTTAAAATTTAAAATTTAAAATTTAAAATTTAAAATTTAAAATTTAAAATTTAAAATTTAAAATTTAAAATTTAAAATTTAAAAATTTAAAATTTAAAATTTAAAAAAATTTAAAATTTAAAATTTAAAATTTAAAATTTAAAATTTAAAATTTAAAATTTAAAATTTAAAATTTAAAATTTAAATTTAAAATTTAAAATTTAAAATTTAAAATTTAAAATTTAAAATTTAAAATTTAAAATTTAAAAAATTTAAAATTTAAAATTTAAAATTTAAAATTTAAAATTTAAAATTTAAAATTTAAAATTTAAAATTTAAAATTTAAAATTTAAAATTTAAAATTTAAAATTTAAAATTTAAAATTTAAAATTTAAAATTTAAAATTTAAAATTTAAAATTTAAAATTTAAAATTTAAAATTTAAAATTTAAAATTTAAAATTTAAAATTTAAAATTTAAAATTTAAAATTTAAAATTTAAAATTTAAAATTTAAAATTTAAAATTTAAAATTTAAAATTTAAAATTTAAAATTTAAAATTTAAAATTTAAAATTTAAAATTTAAAATTTAAAATTTAAAATTTAAAATTTAAAATTTAAAATTTAAAATTTAAAATTTAAAAATTTAAAAAAAATTTAAAATTTAAAATTTAAAATTTAAAATTTAAATTTAAAATTTAAAATTTAAAATTTAAAATTTAAAATTTAAAATTTAAAATTTAAAATTTAAAATTTAAAATTTAAAATTTAAAATTTAAAATTTAAAATTTAAAATTTAAAATTTAAAATTTAAAATTTAAAATTTAAAATTTAAAATTTAAAATTTAAAATTTAAAATTTAAAATTTAAAATTTAAAATTTAAAATTTAAAATTTAAAATTTAAAATTTAAAAAATTTAAAATTTAAAATTTAAAATTTAAAATTTAAAATTTAAAATTTAAAAAATTTAAATTTAAAATTTAAAATTTAAATTTAAAATTTAAAATTTAAAATTTAAAATTTAAAATTTAAAATTTAAAATTTAAAATTTAAAATTAAAATTTAAAATTTAAAATTTAAAATTTAAAATTTAAAATTTAAAATTTAAAATTTAAAATTTAAAATTTAAAATTTAAAATTTAAAATTTAAAATTTAAAATTTAAAATTTAAATTTAAAATTTAAAAATTTAAAATTTAAAATTTAAAATTTTTAAAATTTAAAATTTAAAATTTAAAATTTAAAATTTAAAATTTAAAATTTAAAATTTAAAATTTAAAATTTAAAATTTAAAATTTAAAATTTAAAATTTAAAATTTAAAATTTAAAATTTAAAATTTAAATTTAAAATTTAAAATTTAAAATTTAAAATTTAAAATTTAAAATTTAAAATTTAAAATTTAAAATTTAAAATTTAAAATTTAAAATTTAAAATTTAAAATTTAAAATTTAAAATTTAAAATTTAAAAAATTTAAAATTTAAAATTTAAAATTTAAAATTTAAAATTTAAAATTTAAAATTTAAAATTTAAAATTTAAAATTTAAAATTTAAAATTTAAAATTTAAAATTTAAAATTTAAAATTTAAAATTTAAAATTTAAAATTTAAAATTTAAAATTTAAAATTTAAAATTTAAAATTTAAAATTTAAAATTTAAAAAATTTAAAATTTAAAATTTAAAATTTAAAATTTAAAATTTAAAATTTAAATTTAAAATTTAAAATTTAAAATTTAAAATTTAAATTTAAAATTTAAAATTTAAAATTTAAAATTTAAAATTTAAAATTTAAAATTTAAAATTTAAAATTTAAAATTTAAAATTTAAAATTTAAAATTTAAAATTTAAAATTTAAAATTTAAAATTTAAATTTAAAATTTAAAATTTAAAATTTAAAATTTAAAATTTAAAATTTAAAATTTAAAATTTAAAATTTAAATTTAAAATTTAAAATTTAAAATTTAAATTTAAAATTTAAAATTTAAAATTTAAAATTTAAAATTTAAAATTTAAAATTTAAAATTTAAAATTTAAAATTTAAAATTTAAAATTTAAAATTTAAAATTTAAAATTTAAAATTTAAAATTTAAAATTTAAAATTTAAAATTTAAAATTTAAAATTTAAAATTTAAAATTTAAATTTAAAATTTAAAATTTAAAATTTAAAATTTAAAATTTAAAATTTAAAATTTAAAATTTAAAAAATTTAAATTTAAAATTTAAAATTTAAAATTTAAAATTTAAATTTAAAATTTAAAGTTTAAAATTTAAAATTTAAAATTTAAAATTTAAAATTTAAAATTTAAAATTTAAAATTTAGGAATTTAAAGTTTAAAAATTTAAATTTAAATTTAAAATTTAAAATTTAAAATTTAAAATTTAAAATTTAAGGTTGGTTAAAATTTAAATTTAAAATTTAAAATTTAAAATTTAAAATTTAAAATTTAAAATTTAAAGTTTAAAATTTAAAATTTAAAATTTAAAATTTAAAATTTAAAATTTAAAATTTAAAATTTAAAATTTAAAATTTAAAATTTAAAATTTAAAATTTAAAATTTAAAATTTAAAGTTTAAAATTTAAAATTTAAAATTTAAAAGGTTTAAAATTTAAAATTTAGGAATTTAAAATTTAGGGTTTAGGGGTTTAGGGTTTAGGGTTTAAGGTTTAAGGTTTTAGGGATTTAGGGTTTAGGGATTTAGAGTTTAGGGTTTAGGTTTTGAGTTTAGTTTAGGGTTTAGAGGTTTAGGATTTAAGTTTAGGAGTTTAGGGTTTAGGGTTTAGAGTTTAGGGTTTGGGGTTTAGGGTTTGAGGTTTAGGGTTTAGGTTTGAGGTTTAGGTTTTAGGGTTTGGGTTTAGGGTTTAGGGTTTAGGAGTTTAGGGAGTTTAGGGATTTAGGTTGGAGTTTAGGGTTTAGGGTTTAGGGTTTAGGGTTAGGGTTTAGGAGTTTAGGTTTGAGGGTTTAGGAGTTTAGGGTTTAGGGTTTAGGTTGAGTTTAGGGTTTAGGGTTTGAGGGTTTTAGAGGTTTAGGGTTTAGAGGTTTAGGGTTTGAGGGTTGGGGTTTGAGGTTTGGGTTTGGGGTTTAGAGTTTAGGGTTTGAGGTTTAGGGTTTAGGGTTTAGGGTTTAGGGATTTAGGGGATTTTGAGTTTGAGGTTTAGGTTTAAAGGTTTAGGGAGTTTAGGGTTTTAGGGTTTGAGGTTTAGGGTTTTAGGTTAGTTTGAGGTTTTAGGTTTAGGGTTTGGGTTTAGAGGATTTGAGGTTTAAAGTTTGAGTTTAGGGTTGGGAGTTTGGGGTTTAGGGTTTGAGTTTAGGGATTTGGGTTTGGGGTTTAGGTTTAGGGTTTGAGGTTTAGGGTTTTAGGAGTTTAGGGATTTAGGGATTTGAGTTTAGGGTTTAGG
>JASAUF010000443.1:217500-315454 GCA_030180095.1 Magnolia changhungtana | reverse complement strand
GTTGTTTGCCATAGTCTCTTGGGCATGGTTCGGTGACGGAATCACTTCCAAATCTTCACCACTCTCATCCATTGATGATTATATTCATGAGAAGTTTAGAGATCTAACAAATCTCTTCTTACCAACTAGATAAGATAGGACTCCAATTCTAGTTGTGTCCTTGAATTATGCAAGGTAGCTTCCCAATTGCTACAAGTGGATACTTGGTACCCTAGTTCCTACCTTTAGTTTCATTAGTTTTAATCACTTTAATCATAATTACTTTCTCAATTTTTTCAGATTTAGATTTCATCTTTTTCTAGTTCTAGTTCTAGTTCTAGTTGTTTTTAGAAGGCACACGAGATTAGTCCATGTGGATTCGACCTCGGTCTTACTGAGATTATTATTATTACATCGCGACCCTACACTTGGGGTTGTGAACACTAACAGTGGTTGCAAGTCCTTTGGACAAATTGTCAACTTTCTTAATAGGTACGAGAAAGCCTTAGGCCAAAAAATCAACCAACGGAAGAGCTTTTTCATTCTCTCAGCTAGGCAATCTCCAACTCGTGCTCGATCGGCAAAGAAAATTCTAGGCTACAATAGAGGAGGAGCTCCATTCACATACTTGGGGGTCCCTATCTTTCAGAAGAGATCGAAAAGGGCCTACCTTTCAAGCTTTAATTGAAAAAATCAAAAATAAGATATTAGGTTGGAACTGCAAAATCCTACCCCAGGTAGGAAGAAGACATTGATCAACCACATGCTTGCAAGTGTCCCTATCCACACTCTAGCTGCCATGGATATTTCCACCAGACTCCTAGGTGATCTTCAAAGGGACTTCTTAGATTTCTTCTAAGGATGGGAAGGAAATAAAAATGTTTTCATTGGTTGAGTTGGAATAAGATTGCACTCCCAAAGCCTAAGGGGGGCTGGGCATGTGTAGTCTTAAGATGGTTATGGAGGCTTTCTGCATGAAGATGGCCTGGATTGCTTGGTACAGGGAAGAAGCCAGCTGATAGAGCAGCTTTATGAGGGAAAAATATGCTAGGGATTTCCAGTCAATGGGTGGGGCGTGTCTAACTCCGCTCACATCCCCATTTTTTACACACATCTACAGGTTAACCCTAAGAGTCGCTGCCCGCACGTGTTGGCTGATCGGGCGAGGAGATTGCGACCTTTAGACTACGGACTGGACAGGTCTAGGCCCCCTCTCAGAATGGAGATTACCAACCACTCATGCTGCTATGCAGCCAACTAAGGTAGCCGACGTGATTGGCCCTAATGGATGGCGTCCTCAATTCCCAACGTATCAGATCCCCCCTCAGACGGTCCTCGATCACATTGCAGACAAGGGAATGTCTACCTCTACAGTGGACGACAAATGCATATGGACAGATTTCGTCTTGGGAGAACTGTCCGTTGGGTAAGCATGGTAGAATATTAGATCTCGCGGTGTTAACAAAGCTTCATCGAAGTGGGTGTGGCATACGAAGCTTCCACCAAAGCTCTCCCTCCTTACATGGAAGATCATCCACAAGGCAATTATAGTGGATGGTATGATTCAATGAAAAGGAATCTGCATCGTCTCTAAATGTGAGTGCTACCCTCCCGATTCCTCGCCCCAAGTTGAGACAATTGATCGCCTATTCTCCTCTGGTGACATGCCTAGGCATGTGTGGTGATTCTTCAAACAGATTTTCAACATTTGTGGGCTAATTCCCTCAACGGTGGGTGGAAGGTCCAATGCTTGGTGGGCTACAACTACTGCCTCCAGTAGATTCTTCCAATCGAAGGGCCTTATTCCCATTTTCATCTTTTGTGAAGTATGGATGGCAAGAAACGTTGCCCGCTTCGAAGGCACTGAGATTCATTCTTCAGGGGTAATCTTAAACACTCTTCACTAGATCAGCCTATTTGGCCCCATCCTGCACTTCCAAAGGCTCCAAAACTCTCCGCAATTTGGGGATCATCGGACAAAAGCCCAAATCGCTGAAATTCCAAGTTGTCAACTGGAATAAGCCTCTTCAAGGATTGATAAAGATGAACATAGATGGTTCAGTGAAGCGAAATCTGGGTCCCTCATAAGGTGGAGTCGGTAGAAATAACTCGGGAGCTTTCCTCTTCGCTTTCTCAGTTGGATATGGATTCGGATCCAACACAAGGGCCGAAATCAAGGCGATCCTAGATGGCCTATGACGCAGGGGAGGACGTGAGGTCGAGCACTGTCTTCCTCAAGAGGATAACTATTCCGAATCCACGGAACTTCTCTGGACTCCTCACAGAGACTTCTCAAGCCCAAGAGGAAAGAAATTAAGAAAGAAAATATAAATAAATTCTAATAAATTCAAAATTGATTGATGAATGAAAAAAAAATGAGTTCACAACCCTTTAAATAGGGTACCAAGCAATGAAAGAGAAATTAGAATCAAACTATGACTAAAACTCCTAGAATTCGTGACTTACTATAAATAGTAAACTTAGCATTTATAGACAGTCGTGATGTCTACTAGTACACAAGGTTTTCGGCCAAAAATAGTAAGTGTCCTATTTGGCTTCACCAAGTTGTTCTCCTAATTTTTCTAAGCTCTTTTCGCGTTGGGCGCAACTCCTAAAGCCCAATAGATGAAGAGTTATATTGAAACTAAAACTTATTATTTATAGTAAAAACAGAATTAAAATAGGGAAACGACTGTCGATCTGGTGGTATTGCGCAAATACAGCTTATGCAACCCCGGGTTGAGAGGCTAAAGTAGCTCGTTCTACCACAAAATCATATATTTTACGTCTGATAACTCATTCTGGATTGCGAGATATGTCTGATTTAAGGTCCGACGGTCCGGATCACTTCTGTCATTGACCGGGCCTTTTCTTATCTATCTTGGCCATGCAACTGTTTGCAACCCTCTCTACATCAACCTATCTTTGTGTGCGGACGAGGGAATCTTAAAAGTGGTGGTTGAGAGCGACTCCAAGTCAGTGGTTTCTGCACTCTCCAAAAAATCGTTGTGCACCTTGTTAATGTAGTATTAGGCAGCTAGAATTGAATCCCTCAAGAGCAGAATGGAGGTCCGCCTTCTTCACATCCCCAGAGAAGCCAACTCTATTGCGGATGGGCTCGCTTGTCTAGGGAGTGAAGGCCAACGTAATCGGCATTATCAATCATTGGGAGAGCTCTCGGTCCTCTTCCATTTGTGGACTATTGTTCCTAGATAGAGTGGGGCTAGGCAGTACTCTTCAGGAAAGCTAAGTCCTCTTTCTATTTCTTTTTACGATAGGAGGGCCTGCCTCCTTTTCTTGGTGGGCCCGAAAACCTTATCTGTGATTCCATAGTTGTATTTAAAGTTCTTATCAATATATATATGTTGATTATTATTATTATTATTATTATTATTTTAAAAGTGGCATTAGGATTTCAAATTTTATGCGGTTTGTTCACACCCCAAGTATAGGGTTGTGATGTAGTAATAATCTCCGTAAGATCGAGGTCGAATCCACAGGGACTAAACCTTGTATGTAATCTGAAAGTAACCAGAACTAGAACTAGACGAAGATGTAATCTAAATTAGGAAAATTAAGAGAGTAATGGTGAATTTAATTAACTAAAATTTGTAAAATTCAAAGGTGTGAAACTAGGGTGCCAAGGATCCACTTGTAGAGATTAGGGAGATCTACACTTAATTCATGAACTCAACTGGACTTCGAGTCCCATCTTTATCCAGTTGGAAGATATATCACTAAAACTGACTCTAAACTTCCTTTAATCTAGCTTTAAAGAGATGAGAGGTATGAGAATTAGAGTTGATTCCATCACAAAACCATGCCCAACAGAATTAAACCAATCTACAACCAATCTGAAAGATGTATGAACATTAGGAAGGATTCCATCATCCAACCATGTCCAAGGGGCAATGGTGAACAACATGGCTTCCTATCTTCACAATCAAAATAAGAGAAATGAAATACTCAAAGCCATCACAGATCTATTGTAATTTAAGTCACTACAAATCATTAAAAACTAAAGGCATTCCTCATAATCAAACTATAATCAAAATTAGTTCATAACATGAATCAAAGACCATAGAATACTACCCATCACACCACAAGCTTCACCTCTTAGCCCTAGTTAAGAGGTTTAGCCTGTCATGATCATGTTTAAGCTATAAAAGTAAAACATTTAAGGAAAGAAAAACAAAAGGAAGAAATAAATGAGGAGTCCACTCTCTCTCTCTCTCTCTCTCTCTCTCTCTCTCTCTCTCTCTCTCTCTCTCTCTCTCTCTCCTTCTCTTGCTTTCACTCCACATTCCCAAGATAGCCTCCACGACTGCTCGTCCAATCTATCTGTTGGGCCACTTCCACACAGATCCAATGGCTGAAATTTGATGTGTACGGTTAATTTATGGTCCTCAGGACAGATATAAAATTTTGAGCAAAACGGATGGTGAGAACCCTGTGATTTTGCATTATGGACGACTTTCAGGTCCGTTTAAACCCAATCACTTGATTTTCTCAAATCTTTGGTATGTAAATTCTTCGATCTCGGTCCCCTGGGATCCGTCCCTTACCTTGGTGATTTATGAGCATTAAATACATGCTTTTAATACCAATTTTCAGTCCAGGCTCCTAAATCCACCTTGCAGCATAAACACGATTAAAATAGGCCATTAAATAGTATCATATTCGTAAAATCAGGTTATAACTGGGGTCTAATATGAAATATTTGACCCTTAAAACGGTTTAAAATTTTAGTGATAATTTAGATGGTTTCAGCAAGATGATAGGATCTATGTGGTCCACCAGTTTTACCAGATAATTTTAAGGCATGAGCTAAAAAAATGAGAGAGATAAGTGGTCTACACAGCAACAAACAATGGGTAGCATATGTTCACTGTTGAATTAATTCCCGTAAATAGTTGAACTAGTAAAGGAGAGAGATAAGTGGGCTAGAAGGCAAGAAACAGTGGGTACTACTGTATGCCCACCATTGAATTAACGCCTACCCAGCATTGAAACAACTACAGTGGATGTCATTATTTTTCATTGGTATGGTCCACTTGAGCATTGGATGAGCCTTATCTCTGGTTGCCCTAAAATGAGCTGGCAAAATGGATGAACTGTCACATACATCACATGGGCCTCACAGATTCATGGCATAGTGCTGCCTTGTAAGCCTGTTAACAATCATGCATAGATGCATGCATTAATAATGAGTGGACATAGAATGGATGCCCTTGAAACATTCAGGCCCACCACGATGATTCTAACAATGCCCACGCATTGGTTTGCCATATCATTTTAGGGGGCATGCCAAAAAATGAGGCAGATAAAAAACTATACCATGTCACACGACAAGAAGCATCATGAACGCCGACTGTTCCATCATTCGTAGGGTCCACTGTGGGGGGCCATGTAAGTTTTGGATCAGGCTAGTATTATTGTGTTTTCGGTTCATCCCAGTGGGAATGACCTTACTGTTGGTTTGGATGGCATATAAAGTTTTGTATCAGGCTAGTATTGTTGTTCTTTTAGTTCATTCCCGTGGCAATGAAGTTATAACTAGTTTAGATGACATACAAACATCACAATAAACTCCCGAAAGGTTTCAATAGTAGACATTTTCATCCCTACTGTTTCCTGCCGTGGGACCCACGTGAGTTTTGGACTCAAGGATTAAAATGATACATGAAATTGATGTATGGTGTGAATTTCTGACAAAGTATTGTGCACGGTGCCTTGGATTCTGCCAATCTGCTATGTAGAGAAGTTTAGGTTCAATTCTACCAAAGCCATTTTCGGTTTGACGAAAAATTAGAGAATTCTTAGGTTACTCACTGTGATTTTTTGGCAGATTTCGATACGACTGAAATTCCACTTGAGTTGATTCGGTCCGACCGAATCTGTTACGTAGAGTTTTAGAAATATCATGTGTTTGTGGTTGATTGCTTTTGCTTTGGTTATATACATTATTATATTATTCTATCTTCATTTATCATACTTCCACAAAGCACATGAATTAACAATGGTTTTAGATCTGAATTCTAATACCTAGGGTTGATCTGGGTTTGTTGTGGCTCGGATTTATATCATTGTGGTGTGATTATAAGGAGCCGATTACTCCAACAAAGTGGTATCAGAGTATTGGGTTGGATGTTAAGGATACGGTGAAGATTTCAGGATCAAAATTCGATATACGAAAATTTGATGCGAAGAACAATTTTAGTTTGTGGAATAAAAGGTTGAGGACATTCTAGTATCACAAGGGTCGAGTAATGCATTATGAGAAACAAAACCTAAGAAGATGTTGGATGATGATTGGAGCGATCACGGGGAGAAAGCTATAAGAACCATTCGTTTGTGTCTATCAAATGACGCTATGCATAAGATCCTGGATGAGGAATCTCCCATGGAGATGTGGAAGAAATTAGAAGACTTGTACATATCAAAGTCCCTAAAAAATAATTTTTTTACGAAGAAACAACTTTTTGAGCTAAAATTGAAGAAAGGATCAGATCTCCTAAAGCACATGAACATGTTCATAAATGTGTGTAGCGAGTTGGTAAGGCTTGGAGAGATGATCAAGGGAGAAGATAAGTAGTACTACTTCTAGCATCACTTCCCACATCATATGAACATTTCATCACTACTCTGTTATATGGGAAGAATACAATGAACCTTAAAGAATTTATCGCAATGCTCGTTTCCAACAAGATAAGGAAGAAGTCAAGTGATGAGGAATCCCAGGTGAAGGGATTAGTAACAAAAGAGAATCAGGGACATGGTTGATCCGTGGAGCAATCTTGGTCTGCCAAGAAAAAAAAAGTCTATATCGAAACTGAATGCGAATGATGGATGCTTTTATTGGGGCATAAAAGGGGCACTTCAAGAGAGACTTACAGAAATGGAAGGATGACTTGGAAAGCAAGAATAAAAGGAACATAAGCGAATCAGTGGGTATAGCAAAAGAGAACTTAGATCATACCTTATTTCAGTCTCTCTAGGTACAAGTCGTCTCTCAGATGCTTGGATTCTAGATTCATAATGTTCATATCACATGTGTCCGGATAAGACTTGGTTTGATTGCTACAAGTTATATAATTGTGGAAGTATTTTGACGAGGAATGATGTACCATGCAAGGCCATTAGAATAGGGACCATCAAGGTAAGGATGTTTGAAGAAGTCATTCAAACTCTAGGTAATGTCAGGCATGTCCTAGAGCTAAATAAAAACTTAATATGCCTGGGATTTTAGATACGAACGGTTGCATGTTAACCGCATCTGCCAGTGTATTAAAGGTCATGAGAGATGCAATGATGTTGATGAAAAGACATAAGGTTAGAAATCTGTAGAAGTTGGTTGGGAACACAGTTATAGGTGAGGTCACTACCACCTCACATGCAGAATTCAGCATAGATGACACTAATCTATGGCATGTGCGATTAGGGCATTTAAGTGAGAAGGGCATGATGAAACTCCACAAATGAAAACTATCAAAGGGAGTTAATCTATGCAAGATGGATTTTTGTAATCATTGCATCCTAGGCAAGCAGTACAGGGTAAGATTCAACACTGCTACACACACTAGCATTAGAGTGCTTGGCTATATTCATTCCGCTGTCTAGGGTTTAATCATAATACCATCTAAAGGAGGGGTATAATACTTCGTAACCTTTATAACTGATTACTCGATGAAGGTTTGGGTCTACTTCATGAAGCACACATCTGAGGTATTTGTTAGGTTCAAGCAATGGAAGGCGGAAGTAAAGAAGCAAATTGAGAGAGAGCTTAAGTGTCTCAAATCAGAAAATGATATGAAGTATAGAGAGGTAGAATTCATGAAATTTTACAAGAATCAAGGCATCACAAGGCACTTTTCAACTCTAAGAACCCCACAATAGAACGGGGTGGCAGACAGGATGAATAGAACTTTTTTGGAGAGGGTGAGAAGTATGCAGTTGCATGCAGGCCGGCCAAATAACTTCTGGGCTGAAGTGGTGAATATACTGCATAGTAAATTAGTCATCATCTACAACATTAGACTCCAAGATTACAAAGGAAGTCTGGACAGACAAGGATGTCAATTACTTAGGTATGAGGATCTTTCGATGTCTAACATATATTTATGTGGAGTAGATAGAAGTCGAAGTTGGATCCAAAATTTAGGAAGTTTATCTTAATTTATTGGGTATGAGAAAAGTGGAAAGGGTTACAAGCTTTGAGATCTAGTTTTATAGAAGGTGGTTATTAGCAGAGATGTCATCCTCGATGAGGCATCAATGCTAAAGAGCAATAAAGACACTGCAATAGAAAAGTCAGATAGACATGATAAGACCAAGAGATTCTTGGTGCAGGTGGAGCCATGGAGCTTCACCTTATGATGTTATTAGTCAGTTGACTACTATCAAACAACAGCAATAAGCTTCGATTATCACACTGTTAGAGGCTTTGCAACCCAATATTCGTGCACCAACCTCAAAGCCCGAGGAAATCAGGGAAGCGGATATGTTTGAAAGATTTCAGAGATGGAGGCCACCAACCTTCTCAGGAGCGCCAGATCCAGTCTTGGCAGAACACTGGTTGAATCGAATGGTCAAGATGATGAGACCACTGAGTTGTTTGGATGCTTAGAAGGTTGCTCTCGCTACTTATACCTTGGAGGGTGAGGCAAATATTTGGTGGGAGAGTGTATTAAGAAGAGTTCCGACCGATTATCTATGGACCTAGGCTGAGTTTCAAAGGAAATTCAACGAACACTAATTTTCCCAATGCTACCGTAATGAGAAAATAGCTTAGTTCCTCAAATTAAAATAAGGAAATATGTCAGTATCTCAATATGAGGTGTGCCTTGATGAGTTCTCATGGTATCCGCCAAAGGTTGTTAAGGATGAGACATATAAACTACAGAAGTTAAAGGAAGGTCTTTGACCTGAAATTCATTCAAGATTGTGTACACTTTGGATTTTGTTGACTTTGCGGTGTTGTAGACAAAGCCATGCGAATAGAAAAAAAAATTGAGCATATAGGTCAACACTATCTACATCTCATATGACTGAAAAGAGGGTGAAATTCATATCTCACCCAACTCATTTTTCAGATCGAGTTAAGCTTTGTAGCTATTATGGAAAACCGGGTCACTTCTTAAAACAATGTTATAAGAAACTACGAGATGTGAGAAATTTTCCTCCAGTACAACAAGAAAATCATCGGCCACCGATTCAGATTTCATCAAATCCAACTCAAGCCTTGTAACCAGCATAATCTGTGTCTGAGTATCTAACCAACTGCAAATGGTTATATCTCCTGTAGGTGAGTCCGAAGTCCTTTATTCTTTATAGGTAGTGTAACATTATCTTTGCAACTATCCAATGTTGCATTCCTGTATTAGACAGGTATCTGCCCAACATTCCAACAACAATATCAATGTCTAATCGTGTAAAGACTTGAATATACACGATGCTTTATACTACTGATGTGTACAAAAGTTCCTTCATTCGATTCTTTTCGAAATCATTCTTGGGACACTGGAATTGACTGAATTTATCACCCTTTACAATGGGTGACTGTCCAGGAGTACAATTTTGCATGCCATACCTATCGAGTATCCTAATAATGCAGGCCCTCTGTGACAAGATGAGTAGTCCACGAGATCTGTCACGACAAATCTTAATGTCAATGACATAAGAGGTGTCACCAAGGTCCTTCATTTCAAATCTTTGAGATAAGAATTTCTTGGTGTCACTCAACATCCTGATGTCACTGCTCTCTAACAGAATGTCATCAACATACAAAATCATCATAATGAACTTACTCCTACTGATTTTAATGTGGATACATTCATCTGTAGTATTTTTTACAAAACCATATGAGAAAATTACTTCATGAAATTTTAGGTATCACTGTCGTGATGCCTGTTTCAACCCATAGATGGATTTCTTTAGTTTACAAATCAAATGTTCCAAGTCATGGGATATAAAACCTTTGGGTTGTAACATATATACATTCTCATTCAGATCCTCATTGAGAAATGGTATCTTTACGTCCATCTGATGTAACTCTAAATTCATATGAGCTACAAGGGCTATTATGATCTTGAATGAGTCTTTCTTAAAAATTGATGAGAAAGTCTGCTTAAAGTCAATGCCCTTACGATGGTTAAAACCCTTGGCAACAAGTCTGGCTTTATATCTTTAGACATTATCCTTGGACTCCCGCTTGGTTTTAAATATTCATTTATAACCAATCAGCCTTATTCCAGAGGGTAACTCAATAAGATCTCATACTTTATTTTCCTTCATGGATTTCAACTCATCTTTCATGGCATCAAACCAACAAAAAGGATCAACACTTTGTTTGACTTGTGCAAAGGATTCAGGATCCTTTTTCATGTTAAACTTATGCTCCTCTAAGTATACAATGTAATCGTCTCGATTTATAGGTCTTCTCTCTCTTTCGGATCTTCTTAATGGTTTAGCTTGTTGAGTGTGATTTTGATTTTTCTCATCAATGGGCTGTACGTGAGGTTCAATATGGTGTTCTGTAGTGACTGTAGGGTCGATTACAGCATTTATATCCACGCGATCTTGAGTGACTATGACTAGAGTCACAATCATTTCTTCCTCATATACAAACTTTTTAATGTTCATGCTCCCACTGTTTTCAGTGTCCTTAATAAATCTAGCATTCTTAGTTTCAACAATCCTGATAGAGTGGGAAGGACAGTAGAATTGATAGCCTTTTGACCTTTCTAGATATCTAATAAAGAAACAACTTATGGTTCTAGGATCGAGCTTCCTTTCATGCGGGCTATAAAATTTGGCCTCAACAGGACATCCCCAAACATGTAGATATCGGAGACTTAGTTTTCTCTTATTCCACAACTCAAAAGGGTTTTTACTTAAAGCCTTGTTGGGAAACTTGTTAAGGATATGAACTGCGGTTTTAATCGCATCACCTCATAGAGATTCTGGCAATGTCGAATTACTAACCATGCTTTGCACCATATCTATAAGGGTGGGATTATGCCTTTCAGCCACACCATTCTGCTCTAGAGTATCAAGCATAGTGTACTGGGCAACAATGTCATAATCTTATAGGTATCTAGAAAATGACTCTGGATTGCGACCAGATTCGTCATATCAACCATAGTATTCACCACCACGGTTAGATCTGACAACTTAAATCATTTTATCAAGTTGATTTTCAACTTCGGCCTTATAGATTTTAAAAGCGTCTAGGGCATTTGACTTTTCACTGATAAGATAAAGGTGTCTGAAACGAGAATAGTCATTTATGAAGGTAATAAAATATTTGTGTTTACTCCAGGATGCCGTAGGGAATGGTTCACAAATGTCCGTATGTATCACTTCTAAGAGTCCTACACTCCTTGTTGCACATTTCTTTATGTTTCTAGTCTGTTTTTCTTTTATGCAATTAATGCACACTTTATAATCGGATAAGTCTTGAAAATGAAGAATTCTTTCTCGTACAAGTCAGTCCAATCTCTCACGAGATATATGACACAGTCACCTATGCCATAACATGGAGGAATTCTCATTGTCTAGTCTACGTTTAGATCATGATTTATTTCCATATGAGCCATTAACATTTTAGACATGTGAGACAATCAAGTCTAGGTGGTATAGGTTGTTCACCATAAAGTCGATGCCAATTTTAATCGAATTAAGGTAAATTCTGAATCCTTTATTCTCAAATTGGAATGAATATCTCAATTTATCCAAACGAGAAATAGAGACTAGATTGCGCCTTATAGAAGGCACACAAAATGTATCTACTAAATCCAATAAACAAACAGACTCTAACCTAAGTTTATAGACTTCAATTGCCTCTACGTTGACTTTAACACCATTACTTATGTATACTGAGTGTTCTGCATCAGTTGGTGGCCTGGTCTGTAGTAGGTTCTGTATAGAAGTACATATGTGAATAGTGGTTCCCGAATCTATCCACCAAGAATTCACCAACACATCAGTTAGATTATATTTAAAACAGACTAGAAAAAAATTATTACCCTTCTTTACGAGTCATTGCTTATACTATACACGATCATTCTTTTGATGGCCCAGCTTCTTGTAAAAGAATCAATTATTACCTTTAGCCCGCTTGCAGCTTGATTCATTCCCAGGTTGGTTTTCAACTAGAGAACCTGGAAGACCATGAGGTCCTGAGGATCCCTTGTTAGAACCATGTTTCCTTTTTTCTTTTTTCTGTTTTCATTATTTCCAGGCTCACGTCTTGAGGTTACAAGATCAATATTCTGACTGTTTTCAAAGGATTTTGACATTTTATAATTTTTCTAAAGTAATCTCCAAATGTAAGCATCCTAGGACTGTCTCTATGGCCTTTATCCATTGAACACAATCAGACTCATTTAGGATTGGAACTCGATGCGTTTGAGTTGAAATTTTTACTGGTTGCAAAATATACACACATTAACAAATTGTTTACATAAAATAATTCATAAATAAAACCAAATATCAGGTAAACTTAACAATTCAATTGATTGGGGATTTTAACTGAACTATCTAGGATGAAGATGGGCCCAAACATTCGATCCTGATGAGAATCAGTTACATCATCATCACTCCTATGGGAGGTAGTGATAATACGCAAGTGACTCTCCTGAACATGAAGATGAGCAATGTCAATTATGTAAATTTGAAACACTCAACACCTGCAGGTAGGATGAGTCTTTCAGCTTTACATCATAAGCACCATTTACTCCACTCCATTCATGCTCCTGCCAAAAGGTAATCATTTGTGTTTTCATCATCATTCGCATGAAACGTGAACGTAACTGAATGCAATCCTTTAACTTAATTCCCGATATCACAAGTCCTGATTCGTGAAAATTTTCCCCGATTGAGGTTACTGTGGTGGCTAACACAACTGGATTCAATCTCACAAAATTTGACTTAGAATTGCAATTTTAATCTTGTCCTCAATGGATTAACTATTTAAATTAGTTTGAATTGGCCCATAAGATGGTTAATATTGATCTTTGGGAAAATGAGGAGTCTTAAAGAGAAACAAACGAATAGGTTTCACCTCCCTCATTCCAACAATCTATATCAACTCCTAAAGGATGGGTAATGGGCCCATAATTAAGTCATATCAAGACTCTGTATGATCTACCCATCATCAAAGAGCATTACAAGTCTAGCCTTTAACATTTACATGATAGACAATTGGCATGGAACAACTTAGATGGATGGTTAGATCTTTACATTAGTGTCCATAATATGGACAGATCAAATCCAATTCATAATTCTACATGATGAAAGGTCCATATTCTTTATTGTTCATCAAGTGAATGATCTAGATTATACGCTCATTTTAAACTAAGCAAACGGCTCAGATCTAAGCAACAGATCCCAAAATAGGCCTCAAATGGAAAATCCAAACATTAAATGAGCAATCAACATTCATTGAGTTGGGCTGAATTAAAATAGTATGGACTAGAATAAGAGCTTTATATTGTCAATCACCAGGCCTTAATTGGGCCCAAAAATAACTGGAGTGTGCCCATGAATGCAAACTAAAATTAGATGGCCCACAAAAATTAGGCCTAGTCAAGGACCCATGTGTTAAGGCAATCAGCCCTAAGACCCAACTCTGAATAGGCACAGGCCCAAGGATCAGGCCCATTCCATTATGCCTAAAATGGCCCAGAGATAAACAACCCACTCACAAGCTCTAAATGGTCTCTGACCCATTTGGTAGGTCCCACACACAGGGCCCATACAAAGATCTGAAGTGGAAGCAGGCCCACTAGACAACCCACTCAAGTTCTACATGCCTAAATAGACCCAAATCAGATCCACACCCAAAATGGATTTGCAGACCCGAATAGGTCCTAATCGGATCCAAGACGGATCCTCGAACTTGATTAAATATAAAGGGAATTCGGGCGTAAGTTTGAACGAAAGATCAAACGAAAGCCTTAAGGGGTTTTTGCTACGTTGCTCGATCTAATGGGCAAGCTCCACTCGCTGCAGGAAGAAGAACAATGGGCTAGCTCCACTCGCTGCAAGAAGAAGAACTTCCGTAGGAGCAGAAGAGAGAATCCATAGGTTGAGGTGTTAAGCGATCCCCTGAAAAGGGCGAGCTCTTAGTCCTAGAGGGGAAGTGAATAGGACTATGCCAAATAAAAATTAATTGTAGAATATAAATGAAGATAGTTGAATCAAATAACAATCTCAATTACAATAGTACTGAGAAGTTGATTCAGACGTTGTTTAAATGACAACCTTACACCAAAAACCAAAGTTTATGGTAGGACAACCTAATTTCTTGAACTCGGTAAAGATAAAAAAAACCCAAACTAAAACAAGAAGCAATAGAAAGAAATCTAGCTATTACAACATTCACCACATGTACATGAAATAGATACAAGCATTCACCACACAAACATCACATACATCATCATCCACCGAACTCCAAAAATTATAGTGGTTCGGTGTGTACAGCAATTATTCTCAAACAGTCACATCTACTCTACTCCCAATAATCACAATCCACGTGATATTGGCTTTCAATATGAAAGAAGGTTTTTCAAGGTTCACCTTAAAACCTGTACAATTGCGTTTTCAATGGGCTATCACAATTAAAAATCACGCGCTGAGATTTTCTAGCTATCTTAATCAAAACTACAATAGAGATTTTCTGGCAATCTCAAAAATCAAAAGCAATTTAAACAAAATACTTATCTAAAGATTCTACTCGATGTAGCCTGGTAGAACCGCTTCTTTTGAAGATAAAGATGTCCAATGTTCAATCACACATATAGAAGGGTTCTAGGTCTAATTGAATTTTAAATTAATCCAACCTTGGGCTACTTTGATTTAATTCATTGGATCTCAAAAGAGGTAGAGAAGAACACCCTTTTATAAAATCAGATTGAAGCAAAGAGAGATTAAGAAACTACAAATCAAAAAGTTATAAAATGAATCTTAATTTACCGGACAATAGCTTGATAATCACGGGGACCTTTCTCTCAAAGTAGAGGCTTGATTTGACTTTTAATGAATGATTAAAGCTGAGAAAAGTCCTCTATTTATAGGCTGAAAAATAGTTCCTTCGACTAGTCTAAGGTCAGCTTCGACTGGTCTAAGGAGCAACCAAATTTCAAAAATTCTGGCGCAATCGGATAAAACCGACCCTCGACTAGTCGAGTGGTCTATTCGACTGGTCGAGTGGCCTGCTCGACTGGTCGAGCATAGCACTCGACTAGTTGAGTGGGGCCCAATTTGCTTGCTGGAGTTCAAGTCGAGCCCTGCTTGACTGGTCGAGCCAATGTCTACGACTGGTCGAGCAGGGTGCTCGACTAGTCATGACCCTACCAGAAAATTTTGGAATTTTACAGCAAATCCTGGACTGGTCGAACATAGACTAGGACTAGTTGAAATAATGCCTATAATGAGTACAATAACCTATACTAAATGAGCAATATGAATGACCTAAACCTAAGGTCTTTCTAGGGTCATTTATACCTGAAATATTGAACATTGAACTTGTAACTTCGGTTGCTTTGGTTGATCTTCTACTTAATATACTTGAAGCTTGATCATGTACACACAAAGCTTTAACTTGATCTTGACCATGTAGTGCACTTGGACATGAACTAGCACTTATACTTGAAGTAGCACTTGAACTTGGTCTTGTACTTGAACTTCAACATGTACTTTAACTTGATCTTAAAATTGAACTTGCACTTGAAGTTGTGTAAGACCCGTATCGTAGACCGTACTTTTTCGTCAGTTTTCGCGATCCTTCCGGTTGAATTCCGGCAATTCTTGACTCATATCCGACGTTGCGCGTGATCTTAAGCCGAGTCCTGCCTACCGAAGGCGGCTCGATCCGAAACTCGTACCTTGGCGACCGTGCCGTCGCCGCGATTCTAACGCTGCGACTCGCGCACCGAACCGATACCTAGGTGGGAAGATGTCAGTCAGCGTTCGGTTTGAAGAAACGCCGCACGTTACGAATCTCGAGGGAATCTCTACGAGATGTCCCATCAATCAAGTCAAGTACACCACCATGCCTCCATGCCACCTCACCCAACAACAAGTACAAGTGGCCTCTCTCCCTTTTTTCCATAAGTCAAACCTCTCCCTCCCCTCACCATACCACCTTTTACAATTTTCAAACTAAACCATACCATTCTTACCACATTTCAAACTCTCCCATGCCACCCCATCTTCCTTGCATCATCATCCCATCCATATCTCATTCTCTCCCTCCCTCATTTTCTCAAACCTCTCCAAGCAACAAAAAAAAAAAAATCCATACGTTCCAAGCTCTCTCTCCCTCTCCAAGTGTGGCCCACTTTCCCCTACTCTCACATCTCCCATCTCAACCGTTGGATCATCATCAACCACCATTGAAAGTGGAGGCTAGGAGCCAAGGAGTACAAGGAAGCAAGGAGGATTACAAGTGCATCTGGCAGTGCCGACTAATTCAATTGCATTAATTACTCAGTGAAGTGGAAACAACAAAATTGTAGTTACAATTCAGATGCTTGGGTGAGCGTTTGCAATTCCACTTAGGGAATCAGTGAGTGTTTGCAATTCCACTTAGTTGCATATAGGAAGTTCCAAAAGCATCCTTAGGGAATCAGTGTACCGAATTGAATTGATAGCAAACTGAAACTAAGACAATTACTTAGAAAAAGGTAGTTTATTGATTGAATGAGTGTTTATCAGTTGTGTATCTAAACACAGTTAAGGTAGAATCAGTGTTCTAAACTGAATTGACAGGGAACTAAACTCAGCAATTTAGTTACAATTCTGTTGTTTATTGATTGTGTTTGCAATTCAAATCACTTGCATTTCCAGAGTTCCAAACACAGCCTTTGAGAATCAGTGCACTTAATTGAATCAACACTGAACTGAACTCAACAAATTTCATAGTACAAGCAAATGTTTAAACTGAGATATCCACAGCCAAACAATAAATACAATGGCTGATCAATTCCTTAACATAAATATCACACATAAAACCTGTTTGATTACTAAGTATGAGCATAACAATTAGACTGCAGATCTGTTTTACATACATTGGCTTTCTAACTGAACACATGGATAGAGCTACAAACAGCTAGTAAAGTGACCATTCCTTCCCAAAAGCTATTTGTGAAGCCTAGCTGATGAACTCACAAGTGATGAGGAACATCTATGCTCAATTTGAAGATATGTCTAAGGGTCCACTGCTTGACTGGGCCTGCACGGTTCATGGGTGTATTATCTGGCATGCCAATCTTATAAACCCTATGGTTGACAGGCAACTGTATAAATATCACATCAATCAGACAATCCTATCTTTCTGAGTAACAGCCTTCAAGCAAACAGGTGATGAAAAATTAATTCAGCCAATAGTCTATACTCAGTAGAGAAAATCAGACAGGTGGAATTCTCCTATCCACATGTTTTTCGTGCAATCACCCACAAGCGATAGATGTGAGCAGACTTGTGGTCTTCATAATCTGACTATGCAGCTTAATTAGGCAGCTCAGATTCTCCCATCAGTGTCTTCTGTGCAATCATCCACAACGGTAAGGGCAAGCAGATGGGTGGTGGTCTTGATCATTTGACCATGCAGTCAAGTGTGCCTCATCCATGAATAAACTCAGTCATAGGCCCTCAATTGCAGAGTAGACAACCTTTACTTCGACGTGTATCCCTCTTTTCCTTCAGAGACTTGAACATGGATGAGAAACACCAGGTCTAGCTTCTCTAATCCAAGCTGTTGTATTCGATGGAAGTTTGGTCAGATCCGTTCATAGAACAGTATTTGTTGGAAGGAGCAAAATTGTATCCCGTTCGTCACTGGGGAATTGGAGTTCGAGGTTCGATCTGTATCTGAAAATTCCACCAAGTATGCGGCGTCTCTGCAACATAACAGTAACTTGGATTATAATATATATTTTTTTCAATAAAACTAGTTATTATCGACATGCATTAAGAAAACCATGCATGTACCATTGAGCTATCAGAAAGTCGATATCAGTCAATGTCTTCACTTAAGTAACTGCAGACAATGATGCCCCTTAGACATCAACAAACATTTTCATAAATATTTCCACTAATATTACTGTTTGAGGTACTGTAAAATCCAAACCCATATATCCTATAGCCTCAATGGGAAGGAATGATACATAGCTTTGTATACAGAGATTGTCCTCCGTTTTGTATAGAGAATCTAAAAGATGGACATGCAAAGGCTCACGAGTATATTATCACCATCATCATCTTAGCCTTTCTCCTAGTAAGTTGGGGTTGCCTTTAAATGGTTGATTGGCAAAGAAGGGTCCTTGATCAGCTCTCCAAAAGGCATCCATCACCCTTTTCTAGGAACTTTGCTTTTGAAAATATGATTTTTATTTATTTATTTATTTATTTTTATTATTATAGGAAAATCTGGAAACTAAAATTTTTGCATAAAAAGCTGGATGCAGCATAGAACTGATTGTAGGTGATCCGCCCTCTTCAAATTTAGTTAATTTTTATGACGTCACTACAAGAAAACTGGCCTTTACCGGCGGTCAAAACCGCCGGCAAAGGCCAAGAAAACCGCAGGCAAAGCCTTTGCCCGCGGCTATCTAACAGCCGGTAAAGCCTCAGTCGGTAAAGGCTTTACCGGCGGCCAGGACCTTTACTGACAGTTGTGACAGTTTTTGTTGAAAAATGGTCAAAAGCTACGGATAAAATCCGTAGCTAAATATGCCTAGCCCCACAGTATAACCGTAGCCATTGGTTCCGTAGCCACAGTAAATGCATAGCCTACTGAGTGGGGTTCAGAAAGTTGGATACAAAGATAAAAACAAAAACAAAAATAAAAAAGATGATATGCATGAATCTGGAAGGGAAACAAGCATCAATTAATCAGTTGAAGTCAAGAAACCAAATTAAAAGTTACATTTCAGAAAAGGTAGAAAGAACATACAGTATGTGCAAGTTCAGCAATTGAGATAACTCTGGTGGAAGGCTCCCAGATAAGTTGTTATTGTCCAGAAGGCTGTAAAGATTCATTTTCCAATACCTTGAATGTAATACAAACAGAAAAAAAAAAAAAAAAAAAAAAAAAAACCATTAGCTTAACTTACAAGTGAACAAGAATTGGTAATTTGGAAAGCTCAGGTGGAATTTCCCCACTGATTGAATTATTGTTCATGTGCCTTATCCTAAACACGTGTTCTATGTTTAGGGAATGGATGAATATTAGGGTTCTTGATTTATAGATCAAAAACATTAAAAAAAGGATAAGGATAAAAAAGAAAAGGAAAAAAGTCTTATGATCTTCAGTCGCCGAACCTATACGCCCCTGCCAACGTCAAAAAACTGATGTGTTACCTTTTCTCCACAGCTTGGGCAGTAATGATACTTGTGCCAGAGGCAATCCATTGAAGGGCAGAGGAAGCAGACTCCCAGACACATCGGCATCATGCATCCAATCAAAGCTGCTAGGCTGGTCACAACAGGCTTTAGGAGAGGTGAGGAACTATGATAAGAAACACACCTGATGCGATGTTAACTGAAACTGAAAATTGTTGAATTCATGCCAGTACCTGCAACATTTGAACTCATAGAGGTAACCATTTAGCATCTAAGACTTCCATATGATGGATTGATAAAAGCAAAATACATGTTCAGAAATTTTAAAAGAAAATGAAAAAGAAATCTACGAGAAAGACTTTTAAAACAAGTTATAATGAAGTATCCTCCGATATGCAAATTTGTAAACAGGAAGAATGTTGTGAAAAGATGATCATTCTAATCCAGTTTATGTAAAAAGTTCCACAAATCTGCAGTCACTGGAAGTGCTCATTGTCATCAATTCCATGAAACAGTTAATGCAAAGGCATGACTTATGCATAACCATAAAAATGTTGAGCACCCACCATTCCTCCAGTTCTTTAAAGCGCTTTGATTTTAATTCTAATTCCATTGGCTCAGTATCTACTGATGCGCACTGTTTCTCAGCTTCCTCAATAGCTGCTTCAAGCCTTCTTTCTTCTTCTTCAACCTTCAGTAGCATAAAAAATAAATAAACGAAAGATCTTGGAATGGGGGTGCAAAGAGATGCTAAGGTAAGAGAGTTATGGAAAGGAGACTTGCTTGCAGTTGCTGTGTTGGAGAAAGACGTGTCTAAAGACGAGAGTTCCAAGTTTAAGAATGCAATTCTGAGAAGGCTGGATATCTTGCTTGGTGGTCTGTTGGATGACACATCAGCAGAGGAGGATTTTGCTGGAAAAACTGGGCAGATAACACTTATCAGGCTTCGCGAATCAGGTTTCAGAAGGATTGGCTTGTTTGGACTTGGGCAGTCCACACTTTCCCCTGCGCCGACCACCTATCAAGGCCTTGGAGAGGCCATTGCAGCAGCTGCTAAAGCTGTCCAAGCAAGTAATGTTGCTGTTGTTCTTGCTTCATCCGAGGGGTTTTCTGAAGATTCCAAGCTCAACACTGCTTCTGCAATAGCATCAGGAATCATGCTCGGTGTTTATGAAGATGAGAGGTTCAAGACAGAATCCAAGAGGCTATTGCTCAAGTCAGTGGATATTCTTGGTCTTGAAGCTGGAGCTGGAATAGACAGCAAGCTCAAGTATACGGGTGATGTTTGCTCTGGGGTGATTTTGGCAAGAGACCTTGCAAATTCACCTGCAAATGTACTTACACCTGTTGTACTGGCAGATGAGGCTTCAAAAATTCCCTCCATGTATGGTGATGTTCTTACAGCAACGATATTGGACGAGGATCAATGCAAAGAATATAAGATGGGTTCGTATTTCATCCACATCCATTATAAACCTCCAAATGGGCAAGTGAAAGCCAAATTGGCGATAGTTGGGAAAGGACTGACGTTTGATAGTGGTGGCTACAACCTTAAGACGGGGCCAGGCTGTTTTATTGAGCGCATGAAGCTTGATATGGGAGGTTCTGCAGCAGCTCTCGGTGCAGCAAAATCCATAGGGCAAATTAAACCCCCAGGAGTAGAGGTCCATTTCATTGTTGCTGCTTGTGAGAACATGATCAGCGGTACTGGCATGAGACCTGGGGATATAATCACAGCTTCTAATGGAAAAACAAATGAGGTCAATAATACTGATGCAGAAGGTAGACTGACGCTTGCAGATGCTTTGGTTTATGCTTGTAAGCAAGGTACTGAGAAGGTAGTTGATCTGGCAACGCTAACTGGGGCATGTGTAGTTGCCCTTGGGCCCACTATTGCGGGAGTATTCACACCAAGTGATGAGCTAGTGAAGGAGCTTCTTACAGCTGCAGACGTCACTGGGGAGAAGTTTTGGAGGATGCCATTAGAGGATAGCTATTGGGAGTCGATGAAATCAGGAGTGGCAGACATGGTTAACACTGGAGGACGCCTAGGCGGTGCTATCACAGCTGCACTTTTCTTGAAACAGTTTGTTGATGAGAAGGTCCAGTGGCTTCATATTGACATGGTGGGCCCTGTTTTGAATTTGAAGAAGAAATCTGCAATAGGATTTGGGGTCTCGACGTTGGTGGAATGGGTTCTGAAAAATTCATCGTCTTAGCTTCTGGCAGAAATTCTCCGAAATCGGCATAAACCTCCTGTTTAGGAATAGGTGATAAAAAAAGCTCAAATGGGTTGTGAATAAAAAGATGGATTGGAATGGGAGAAATCTGCAGTGAATGTATGTAGTTTATTTATATTGTTAAAGGCATCTCCTGCTGTTCATAAGATCTCAGAAATGTTAGGATCAAATGACATCTTCTTGGGAGTGAATGCATGAAAATTGAAAGCATTAAAAAAAAAAAAAAAAAAGAATGTTCATCCACATTAAAGTGATTGGCCACAGCATCATTTGAATGGAAGTAACCAGAAATGATCTTTTCAATCTGTGCTTTTATTTCTGCAAATTGTTTGATGCTCTCCTCTTTCTTTATTCTCAGATCTTCTACCAATGGAGCAACTGACGCAAGTTGTTCTTTCAGGGATGCTAACCTTTTCTGTCTGAAAATGTAAACCCACAGAATATATATATATATATATATATATATATATATATATATATATATATATATATATATTTGAGCTGCAGCAAGACCAATGGTTCATGATAAACTCAATTCAAGTCCAAGCATTGAAATGTTGTTGATCCAATAACATATCAGGTGTTTTAACCGAAATGAAGCTTCCACTAACATGATCGTGAACAAAATAATGGCCCAAGATATATGATGCAAGATAAATAGCTTGGTCTAATTAAAATACCATAACTTCTAGAGATCCGCATTAAATACGATGCAAGATAAATAGCTTGGTCTAATTAAAATACCATAACTTCTAGGGATCTGCATTAAATCAATGCATGATCAGACATCTAGTGATGTGCATTTGGAAATCTTCCTAGTGAATGAAGAGAAAAAGAAGAAAGAAAGAATGAAAAGGAAAAAAACAAAAAAGAAAAAAGAATACATTCTCAAAAAGACAATTCAATTGGTACAAAACTGGAATAATGTGAGATGTGCAGAAAAGTTGTGGCTTCAATTTGAAGAGTCTGAACTTTCCGCTGAAGTTCTGATATATAATGGGCCTATTATAAAAAAGAACTCACATCAGATCACACAAAACCACAACATCTAAATTACAGAAAAGAAAAGAATTATGTAAATAAAATTACGATGAGCATCTCCCATCAGATCACATAACAGACACATAAATGAACCCAAATTGCCCAAAAGCATCCACAGGTATTTCATGTCATAATATCTTACCATTTAACAAGTAATGGTGTAAACACCACAACAATCAATCATCAAAAGCGAGTCAGTGAAGTGTGAAAGCCATACATACCAAACAAAAGATAAAAGAAAACAGAATTAAAAAAAAAAAAAATCCACAAACCTTGCAGCAAGAAGCGATGAAACGCACTCATACGAACTATTCACATTAGGAAATCCTGCTCCGGGTTTTCGTAAAACCGCAGCGAATACCTTGATATCATCTCTAGTGAGTTGATCACTGTACTGTACCATCACAAAATAAACAAAAGACTCATTGTTAAGCTTAAAAATACGATTACCTTGGACACACTTAAAAGTATAATACAAACCTAAGAACAAATCACAGCAAGTTTTCAAATTAGAAAGTATATGATTTTAAGCTCTAGAAACTGCAAAAAAAATAAAATTAATAATAAATAAATAAAAAATAAAAAATCTATGAATAGATCCAGCGACTAATCAAGCTAAAAAAAAAAAACATTAGCTTAAAACCGTAAATCCACACAAAAGAATACAATTCAAATCAAACAACAGATCTCTGCAAGTTGCCAATCGAAAAATCTACCACATTTAGTTAAAAGAAGAAGAAGAAAACACTAATTTAAACAAACCCAATAACTAATAAAACAATATTAAGAGAAGCCTTTTTAGCTTAAAAGGGCCATGCAATTCTCAGCATTGTAAACATGATTTGCTCATTGATACCCTACTTCTGCATGTTAGGATGGCACTCATTGTGTTTGTATTCTCTCATATAGTTATTAAAAAAGAAATAAGCAAACACTCACAGTCAGAATTGCTTTTCCAGTGTTGTCAAGCTTCAGTACTGGACCTTTCATATCAGTTTCAAGGAAAAAAAGTTTTCCTTTTACCGCTTCTGTCATTGCAATGTCTCTTAGTTCCTGCATGTTTTCCATGGTAATGTTGTCATTGTATTTCAACTTTGCCGTCTAATGGCAACAGGAATAGAAGTTGAATGCCTATCGAGTAACTATTCAAATGGACTTTGCAGATTGTGAGTTGAATTGAGATTTACTTACTAGAGCCCTTTTCCAAGTATCTTCTGCCAACTTCATCAACACCAAAATAAAGAAAATCAAGATAAATGACAAATCAATCGAAACTAAAACTGGAAGAAGATGGCACAACACCAACCTTCTTTTTGGGGGCTACAATAAGCTGGGCATTAGCATCTGCATATGTTGCCATGTCATTGACAGCAGTGTTCACCTTGTCCAGTGTGAGCCTCCCCCTCATACAGCTGCAATGCAGAAAAATTGAAACCCGGGATTGGTTGGGCAGCTTTGGCTATATCTACTTAGTTGAAACATGCTGATGTAGAAGTTGAACTGCTTGAAAACATGCAATATGATGCCCTCAAATTGTGATAATAAAAATTCTCCCTTGTCAATTCAGCTTTCCCTGCCCACGTTCCAACCACTTACAAGGAGAAATAAAAATGGCTGACAGAGTGCCTTGTGCCCTTCTTGCTAAACTCGACAGTCTTTCTTTTCTCTGGTAGGTATGAGACAGTTAAGAATATATGAACAGTAGATGCTTTGTGATCAATTAACTCAAGTCTTAGACTTATGTTACATAATCACAGCAGTATTGCTGCTAGGCCCACTACATCCAGTAGACATCTGAATTCTCCACACAAATCTACTGAATTTAGCCAGTGAAGAAGCTACTTGTAGCCTACCCTGTGAATTATCGCCAATTTATCCAACTGGTTTGACACTCCATGTTCTAGGAGTTCCATTTGGCTCCTATACAAATCCTAAAAATTTAGCAGAACTCAAGCCTCTGTGGGAAAAGTGAGCATTCAATAGTATATGTAATGTATGTCCCTAATAATTAGATGCATTACAATAGATATCTTTCTAGGAACTCTCTTCACTCGTCTCTCACAACATTCTTAGAAATCCATCTCCATGTATATACTAGCATATAGTGGGATTCCCAGGGCAACCCATTATCAACAGTGACATTGCCTTTAACTAAAGCAATTTCTTCCTTCCAACATTTAGTTGAAAGATCAACAAGTTGAGTATAGATTGGTTCTGGAGCAATTTGCTTCCACCACATACTCAAAAAATGGCCGTGAATGGTCCAAATAAAGGACATCATTGATTCACTATGATACTAAGACACCATCAAAATCACTGTTCAGATAAGGAATATCTACTCACGTTGACAGAGAGTCAAGCTCCTCTGCAGTGATAAACCAGCAAGGTGCTGATGCACGGCCCTTTTTCTCCTGCAGATAAAACAAATCAATGTGTGAAAAATAACAATGATACTTTCATCAGCCTAAATCAGAAATTTAAAATTAAAAATATTAATGTACCAAATACATCAAAGGTTTCGGCTGAAAAATGGGGGGAAAAGAAGAAGAAGAATGCAACGCAATTCAGCAGACAATTCAACAGCAAAACCAATGGCAGAAAGCAATTTAGTGGCCAAATCGGATCTACAACAGAACAATCAGATTCAAACAATCCATGGCGAACAAATCAAAACGGCATCAGATGAAATGCACTTCGAATTCTCAAATTACAGAAATAAACAGTGAAATATCAAGCAAAACAAAATCAGAATTTTCGCAAATCAAAATCAAATTCTGATACTAACCAATATGGTCTCTTTACTTTAAGCATCCATATGTCTACCAATCAGGCCCACTGGATAGCATAATCCTCCAATCTCACGGGCCACTGATCCAAACAATGCAGTCTATTTGATCGATGATGGCCCACCAACTTCAACATCTTATGTAATGCATAACCAAATGTATGCTACAGGCTCATGGACTAAGATATCAGCATCTTCATGCAAATGGACCTCTGATACATGACCGTCTTCTCTTAGACAACACCTCTATACTAATCCACATGCATGTATCCTAGTTTTTTTTTTTTTTACCAGTCTAAACAGCTAACATACCTTGGCTAATGTCAATGATCTCCTTGTTGCCAATGATTGCCATTGTTTCCAAGGGACTGGTTTCTTCTGTCGATCTTTGGTGAGCTGTGTAGCAGTAAAAGGCATCAGCACCAATTAGCAGTTAAAATTAGCTCACACTCCAAATCACCCTTCATTGTGTTCTGAGTGGCTGTGACATGTAAAACACAGATCCGTCTTCAATTTACCTTGACATAATATAATAATGGCAGAGAAGAGGAAGTGTGCCAGTGTCACCTGTTTGAAGATAAAAGCAGAGAATTTGTAAGACAATTAGAAACACTACATACACACACAAAAACAAAAAAGAAAAGATTCTAGGTCTGAGTCAGAGAATAGACAAAAAAACAAAACAAAAATATAACTTTTTTCTAGAGTAATACTATGACCATTGATTTTGGAAAAGTGGGGTCCATGTAGATAATCCAAACTGCTGATCTAATGGACCAATAGTGGATGGGACCAGACCAAACTCACTTTTTGCTATTCTAGGGGAAAATAAATTAGGTTACCTTTAAAACATCCATTGTCAATCCTTATAGATGCCTAAAGCCAAGAACACGAACTCGAACATGACTCCCTTCCTTGAACTTTTCATCCAGCTTGCAGACTTCCTCATCAACCACATCAGATATTTTGACCCACAAAAGAAGAATCTTAATTTACATTTTCAGCCTGGGTTGTAACAACAACACCAGAAGGATCTTCTGTTTGAGTAACAAATAACACCAGAAGGATCTTCTGTTTGAGTAACAAATATCTGTAATGTTAGGGCTTGAACGAGAAAATGAAGAATATCCAAAGCTCTAAGTAGGCCACATTATAAGAAACAGTGTGAATTGAATGTCTATCAATTGAAAAAATCTCCATGGCCACATAAGTTTAAGATAATCCGATATTTGTTTTTTTTTTTTTCCATCATTTATACCTCTGTGATTTTATAAACATGTTGGATGACAAATAAACATCACTGTGAGCCTAGGACGGTTTAAATAGTAAAAATCGTTACTCCCACTGTTCCATTTAGTGGGGTCCACTTAATGTGCTAGATCCATACTGTCCGTCAAAGTTTTCATATCATTTTAGTGCATGAGCCTAAAACTGAAGCACATTCAAGTTACAATTTGATCACACCACTAAAAACAGTGGGGATTGAATGAACCATGTTAAAATGTTCTTAGGTCAACTGTAGAGTTTATTTGCCATATAACATGTTCATAAGGTAACAGAAGACACAAATATCAACTTGATGAGAGCATTCTGCGGCCATAATAAATTTTCCACAGTGGTCATCTAATTCCTACTTTTTCCTACGGCCTGGTCCACTTGAGCTATGGATCTGCCTTCTTTTGGGCTCATATCCTATAATGATCTATAAAATGGATGGACAGTGTGGAGTTGAGAAATACATGGTGGTGGGGCTATGTAAATTTCACCCATGAAGATTCCATTGCTTGACTGAAGTGTTGACATATGGAACTTCCTTGGGCCTATCATGATCTAGACAATCGATCCATTCATAGTTTCATACATAGTCATGAAGACCTAAATCATGCCGTTTAATATACTTAATCAACAGAAAAATAAAAATAAAAAATCAGCAACTTACCTCAGTAATCAAGTAAAGGTTTTTTTCTTGCAACACATCCTCAAAATTTGAAGACACCTATCCCATGAATTAGATATACCCTTTCATGGTGAGCCATGGGCTTAAAAATGAGGCCAATCCCCAACTTAGGTGAGCAACAACATAAACAATGGTTAAGGGTAGATGCACATCCATTGAAACCTTTTTTTTTTTTTTCGGTACAGTGGACCCAATGAGATGTGGTTTATACATCTAGGCCATTCATTGTGACTTAGATAAGGGGTCACTTGGATAAGGGGTCACAACAGATTTTAGGCTATTTCAAAACTTAGGTGGGCTCCAACAAATGTTTTTAAATGTTTTAGGCATGATTTCTCATAATTTCATATGGAGAATCCAAAAAAACCAACAACAAGAAGAAAACTTAATGTCTATGGAGAATCCAAAAAAAAAAAAAAAAAAATTTACTAGAAGGTATGACAGGAACTCTTACAACTTGCAGAGAATCCAATGACTGTACTGTCTACGGCCTTCTGAGGATTCGGTGTTTCTTCCTGTCAAAAGAAAACAATCACAGTATAATAATCATCTTTTCAGAAATTAGAACCCATAATAAAAAACCAGGAAATAGCAAGCAAGAAAAATACCCAATAGAAATTCCATGTTCATTTGATCAGTTCCATGCAATTTCACACACCCAATCCATCCAAAAAATCAGAAACATGCCTTGTATGGACAACAGAAGCTCCTTCCATTCAATCAGTTCCATGGAATTCCATGAGTTCACCAAATACAATAACAGAATAACCATAATGATTTGAAGCAACCTGCATAAGATACCGAGAAATCAAAGCTTAAAAGAAAATGCAGATTGGTAAAAATATAAATATACTAATGAAAACATGTGCACTTAGAAAACAACACAGGTTATAACAAAACCTCAATTATGAGATGGCTTCTTCTGTTTGAGTCACCAAAAGAGGGGGAAATTGATTTCCTTTTAACAGTTACATAGAAAACTACACTCATAACCAACTCCGGATGGAAATTTATTTCCTTTTAACAGTTAGAGAATGATTGAAAGATTGGACCAGAACCAATCTAATGAAAGAGGTGATATGACATTCAACCAAAAAAAATAAAGTGCTAGAAGTGAAATTTCTTTTATTAGAATAATAAATGCATACAAAATATATATAATTTACTATTAAAACCACCTATACCCAAACTGGACAGTACCTAGACCTGATTTTTAATCAGGTCCTAAAGTTGAGACCTGAACCAATCCCAATTGCTTAATGGGTCCCACAAATGAGACCCAGATGTATTAACATTGGGTTGGATTCATCAGATACCCATTGACAGCCACACATGCAATTGAGTGCAATATTAGCCACATACCAAGTTGGTGCAAAAACTCTCTTGATTGTACTCATGTCTGGTCTTCTCTAAGCCCAACCATAGAGATGTTTGCATACGTCCCTTTGGCGAGCAATCTCAATTCGCAGATATGGTGGTCCCCAGCACTGATTTCTGAGTAGGAAGCTTCTTCAGCCATTGGATGAGGGACACCCATTTGGATGTATATGCTATTGCCCCAACAGTAGGGTTGTTTTGAATCCAACAGCAGGCCACAGACAAATCCATCACCAGCAGTTAGGCCTGAGAATGGGAATTCTAGAATCAAGAAGCTGTAGAGTTAAAACAAACATGTTCACTTGCTGCACAAAAAGAAAAAAAAAAAAAAAAAAAAAGACAATACAATGTGAATTTTAAAGACAAACATTAATTTATTCTTCAAGAGCTAGTACGGGATTAGTTACAATCGAAGTGGTCAAGCAGATAAATTAGGAGATACATGGTAGAAAAGTCATCAGTAATACAGGCAATTACTGTGGCTATAGACAATAACCAAAAGAAGAGCTGAAAGAAAGCATTGACAACCATGCCTACCTTCTCCTTTTGCAGGGTACGAAGATGTGTCTTTGAACATGATGATCAATTTGTCTTTACATTTCCAGCTGAGGACCTCAAAACCTTATAAGGAAGAAAGAGAAAAAGAAAAAGAAAAGGAAAAAAAAAAAAAAAAAGAACAACACAAAATGACAAGAAAAATGGAGCAGCAGGTTGTAACAAATCATAGAGAAATGGATACATGATTCAGATTGCAGATATTTAGATTGTACCAGAAAAATATCACAGGGAAGTAAAAAAGAAAAGAAAAACACAAAAACATAGGGATGAAAAAGGCAATTGAGTTTCAAAATCACACAAAATCCTGCAGCTGTTGTTGAGACTGCCACAAGGTACTGTGAAACCAATTGGATGAAATGAACCTTAGCAAGTCAGAGATGAAAATCTGGAATATGATGATCTGCTTAAATGGGAATCTACAATGATCTCCCTCGTAGTCAGATTTTGAATTGATAGATATCAGAGACACTGATACCATGTAATTTTACTGTAAAAACCATACCATTCCATCGGTAATCTCCAATATATATGTAGTGTTGTAGATAATATCTACAGATGATATGGACCTAATCTTTCTCTAATTTGATTTGAAACTAAGCTACAGATAAGGGATAAGATTACATGAACAGAATACACAAAATAAATAGCAGCAATCCCTAAAAAGGGATTCGACAATGCAAATCCCTAAAAAGGGATTCAACAATGCAAATCCCTAATTAGGGATTTGTCAATGCATATTCCTAATAAAGTCATTTTCATCTCTCTCTCTCTCTCTCAAAAAAAAAAAAAAAAAAACCAATATGAACATGCCATGTATGAAAAATACTACCCATAAAGAGAGCAAGGAATGAGCATGCATCTCAGGCATTATCAGCTGGTACAAGGTTGAAATGGTTATGTTGCAAATTCAAAACCTCCAGATTTGTCTTGGAATAGCCCGGGTACTTGGGTTGACCATGAAGGTACCTTTATTCCCTAGAATCTGAACACTCTTCATTCCTTGATGATTTAAAACAGGGCTTCCTTCAGATGGCCAAGCAACTTGAATTGAATGCTGACATGGGACTCAATATTTAATAATTGTAATTTAATGTGATAGTGCATCCAAATGCACTCAGGAGTACAATTTTGAATTTGGACCAAGATGTCAAGATATCTATGCAACTCAAGGGTGCATTTGGAGCACTTAGTAATGAACTGCATTTATTAGTCTAGTGAAGCGGAAATATCCAGATTGAAAACCAGTTGGCATTCATATCAGGGATTTCTTGGTTCTGAACTCTAAATCTGTCAATTTCAATTTGGACTTGAAAAAAGAAGCCGACACCATAAGGCTTCAATGGTGATGACGACTTGGGCCAGCTCTAGCCAAGTTCAAGTCGATTTCTTTCTTCTTTTTTCTTTCCACTTCAATGATTGGGTCTTGATGTGTGGCCTTGATTTTCTATTTTCTGAAAAGGGTATGTTTTCTTTTTTAAGCTTGTTCTTTGTTTTTGGAACTTGTATTGATTTCAATCTCCATTTAAATGATCGGGTTTTTGCATTTGTGAAATAGATTTTTGGGTTTTTCTTGGATTAGCTTTTTTTTTTTAAAGGTTTATTCAGCTTCGCAAGTCTTAATATGTAATGTAGGAAATATGAAGTGTTTCTTGTTGCCAATTCTGTAATGTTCTTAGTTTCTTTTTTGCATGGAAATTTGTGTAATTGTACTGTTGGGTTTTGTTTTCTTATTTTTCCAGTTTCCTCAAATGTTACTATTTTTCTATTGATCTCTATAGGTTTATCTTATCATACTGGAGATATGTTATAAATGAACTTACAGAATGAATTTTTGTTGTGGTCTTTAGAAGATCTTTGTTTTTCACTGCAGATAGCTAATTGTTTGATGGCCATTTTCCTATTTGAAAACTCAAAATTTCTTTCCTGCCAACCTTTTATTGCTACAGCTAAGGTTGTGGCAGGATCAGCTAATGTACTTCTATGGAAATGATCTTGCCCGTCCAAATTAAAGACCATTGATGGCATGTTTAATATTGATCAGATTGGTTGCCAATAAAATGCACGTTGGATCTGTGGATGGCACACGTGGCAGAGATCCAGCCCATTCAATGTAAGAGCATTTGGAGGGAGTTCCTGTAATCCAATGTTCTGTGAGGCCCACAGCAATTTCCGTGTGAAATTCAATCCGTTTCATCAGTTTCTCTAGCTCATGTTATGACATAAACCTCAAATTCAATCCGTTCATCAGTTTCTCTAATTTCTATGGAACATATGCATGAAATTTTGATAAGAGAGATTATTAACATGTAGAACAATTTAAATAATTCACACATAAGCTGAAAGAACCTGAGTAACCTGTACATATTCTCCACAGCTTTACAATTCCTCAAGTTCAGTACAAACTTAACTATGCCAAATTTACATATTAATTATCATTAGGACTCAAGTTCAGTACAAACCTTTTTTTTTTTAAATGAAGAAACAATATGATCGTATGTTGTAGGATTTTCATAACAAAGGTGATGGGTGTTAAGATCGGTATGTATCTTTATGGCCTTACTGAATGCAGGCTTCCTTTTATTATTATTATGATTATTATTATTATTATTATTATTATTATTATTTATACTTTTATGAGTAAACTGAGAACTTTATTAAAAGAATAAAGAGGGATACAATAGGAGAACCAAAACCAAGCCTTCTATGAGCAAGAACAACAACTAACAGAACACCAAGCTACCCATGCAAAACACCCATAGGCTATAAAAATCGTCTCCTATTGTCAGTATGAAGCTCATTCCTCAAAGCCCTAAGCTTTGCAAGCCCATCCACCTTTAGGCTAAGTTTGAATTGTTGAAGCCAATGGGGCTGGGGAACTCCACAAGAACCACTCCTATACTGTTGCGGACTAAACCCCCACACCAACAAGCCTAGGTTTGCCTAGTGGGCTTTTGTCAAAGTTTGCCTTGAAGAGCCCAAGTGGTGGAGGATTCTTAGTAGACTTTTTTCCAATTACATTACAACACCTTAGTCCAACTAGCTTTCAACAATCTAGATCTTTGGGAATGCTATGGCTCTACCCGAGTTGCCATTGAACAATTGAGCCAATGATTTAACCAAAAACCTTCCATTAGACTCTAAATCCTAAATCCTCCGATCGGCACCAGTTGAGGGATGTAACCAAAACTCAGCAGCTCCAGCCCTAACACAAAATAGGAAATTTTGTCCTCAAAGAGGTTTGGATGATGGGAGGGGTCTCCAAACAAATTTGCCACCCAACCAAGCCTTCTCCGTTATAATCATGACATACAATCGAATAGAATATTATGATAAACAGAGTCACAAGACTTGGACTTTTGAAATTATCCTGAAATCACACTCACCAGATTTCATATATCCATCAAACTGCAAATCTTCTATCTTGGGAGGCAATAATACAACTCTCTTATTGAGAAACCAAATAAGCAAAAGGGAAACAATATACCTATAACATGTAATTGTAATGATCATTAGAAAATTTACAAAATTGTTTGAATAGGTGATATAAATCTCTGTTTCACAACTAACATATTTTTTTTAACACGCACACACCCCCACACACTCACGCCAGACGCACACACACCCCACACACGCACGCCGTGTAAGAGTAACATATTGAATATGCATTTAACGTGAAAGTTCCAAGTTTCTATCATATCATTTCTCCTTCAAATCATTACGAAAGCTACTCGTCATATTTTCCTGTATGGCGCAACCTGTAGCAAGAATAGTAAGACAAATGGAAATCCCTAAAAACGGATTTGACAATGCAAATCCCTAAATAGGGATTTGTTATACAAATCCCTAATTAGGGATTCGACAATGCATATTCCTAATCAGGTATTCCAAATTGTAGAAAGCAACAGCAAGAAGTGAAAAGCCTTACATAATACCTGAGAATCCGAGATTCACGAGCAGCGAAAGGCCGAACTGCAGCAGAGGGCCGAGGAAATAGAGAGACGAACTGCAGCGAGGGCTGAGGAAATAGAGAGAGAGAGAGAGAGAGGGAGGGAGAGGGAGGGAGAGGGAGAGCGTGCGAGAGGGAGAGGGCCGGAGACGGAGAGGCAGAGAGAGAAAGAGGGAGAGCGCGCGAGGGGGAGAGGGAGAGGGAGAGGGAGCGGCAGAGAGCGAGAGGGAGAGCGAGAGAGAGTGTCGGCGCTTAGGGCTTTCTTCTTCTTCTTCTTCTTCTTTTTTTAATTTTTTTATATAATATACGGACCTTTGCCCGCGGCGCTTAAAACTGGCCGTCAGAAAAGGTGGCCCCATCGGTCGGCTAAGGTCCGATTTGTTGTAGTGCGTAAAAATGCCTATAAGTTAAGAGTACAACTATCAAAATATGTGTTCAATAGTATTCTATATATTTTTAATTTTTAATCCAACGTATTGGTCTATCTCCATTATAACTTATCTCAGCCAAGTAATCTCTCGCAGTTCCTTGGATGCCTTAGCTGTTAGAGATAATATGGAAAAAGCTTCTGCTTATAATGCCAGCTATGACATAAAGATCTTGAAAATAAAGAAGATAGAATTACCTATTGTTCTCGATGTGAATTAAGAGATTTCATCAGAGATTCGTCCATTACTCTGATTTGGAGTGCATTATTGACATTTCCTGGTACGGTCCAACAACTGACAAAATAAATAAACAAAAAAAGGAAAAAGAAAAAAAAATATAATACTCTGTGAATTTCCATTATTTTGTTCTCATGCCAAGTCGATGAGGGATGGTAAAAAACACTTCATGTTCACACATATATTTGTTGGGAAGCGCGGAAGGTGAGCCCTCAAGATCTGACGGTCTACACGAGTTTTGGAACCCTCACAAAGCAGAAGATAAATTGCTCCAACAGCCCGCCTATCTACTACTGGAGTAGATGGAACTATTCACACCTCTGATCCTACGGTACATACTAGTCCCGGATTGCGATCTATGGATTAGATCGTCCCAAGGACAAGCCAAGATGGACAGACTACCATGCACACTATCTCTCTCTCTTCGTATGCTCTCGGTATTACTTATGTTGTACATTTACGAGAGAGAGGCTTATCCATTTTATAGGAAGGTATGAGAATTTGGATGAGACCAAATCATCCGGTCTTATCCCTATTTCATATTATAAATCAAATTCAAAGTTGAATTTGAAATATAACAGAAAGGGAAATAGGTCGGTAGAAGCCTAAACTTGTGGGACCCACCCACTAGTGATTGCTCACCAGCGGGCCCCACTGGCCTACGTCCAACATCTCCCACTCAATCACATTGTGAGATAGGCACAAAATTTTGTCCATTTAACTCGCCTAATAACAATCAAAGACCAAACATCGCGATCAAAAGAATCAGAGGCGTGGGACCAGCTGGATCACTGTAATCTTCTCACAAGTACTTAAGTACTAAGTGACCACCTAAATAGTACTCAATAACCCAAGCTTTGCAATGTCTGTCCTAGTCCACATGACCACACCGGATGGAGTTAATTCCCGATCTAGAGTACTCGGCCAACATACGCACTTATCCAACTTATCGAGTTATTCTGAAAACTTGATTTTTCACAAACTTTGACTAAAATCGATTTAAAGCAATACTATGCATTTAAGAAAAAAATATTATTTGAAAAAGTCTATTAAAAACAACTCAATACTGCCGACGGATAAGTCTTCAAGTGCGTATTAAAGTTCTAGAAACTTGGTGTAGCTGTCACGGGATCTTCCCCACACAGATGTGTAATTTGGAATTAATCAAGTCGCTTTCCTAGCGTAATTGAGTCTGGCCAATCAAGGACCTTTCGTCATAGTACACTAAAGTAGCAACACTCAATCTCATCCTCATATACACAAGAGGAGGGTAGTTAAGGACACAAAGAGTCACCTACGGGACTGGCTACTCACACGTTGCAATGATTGGATTGAATCAAAGCAATCTGTAGGTAAAAGGTCTTAGCACGTGGCTACAATCCATGTCGTAAAGTAGACAAGACTAGGTGAATGTCGGGTCTACAATACGCAGGTCATTCTACATGAGGTACAACTCATCTCATAACCTCATAACCTGTCTTTAAATTCAGGCCATAACATTGATCGCATGTAACGGAATGGTGCGATTATATTATTCGACTTTATCAGTCTCATCTTCAATCTTTATAAGATTGTAGGTGGATACGACTCACTCATATCCTCATCCTTTATTATTCAAAATAAAGAGAAGTTCATACCTCAATGTATAAATATAGCCCCAAATGTACCTCTCTTGTACATTCAAGGTTGGTCAACCCGTACGAGTGGGTGACCGGCCTACCGACAAAAATAGAAATCCTACATGATTTCAAGGTAAATGTTGATGATCTACTTACCTAGTTTATATTAGTCTTCAATATTAAATAAATGGAATATATTATTCATTAATGAAAGATCAAATGTACTACAAAAACAAGCACATCAGTCAAACTTTCCTCAATCTCATCTGCCTGACGTGAACCTAAAATAGATTTCTAGCTATAGGTTTCATCATGGGATCAGTCATCATCTCCTTAGTAGGAATGTAGCTGAGGGCGACCTTCTTATCTCTCACTTGATCACGGACGTAATGATACTTGATCTCAATGTGCTTAAATTTCTGGTGGTGTTTAAGGTCCTTTGCCAAGTCAATGACGGAAGTATTATCTATCTTCAACGATATAGGCTGACGAACACTCGGTACAACACCTACACTCAATAGAAATCTACAAACCCATACATACTCCTGAATTACAACACAACATGCAATGTACTTGGCTTCCATAGATGAAAGAGCTGTGGATGTCTGTTTCTTACTCGACCATGAGATAGCTCCTCCTCCGAGTAAGAAAACATATCCTGAAGTAGACTTTCCCTCGTCGGCGTCATTACCCCAAGCAGCATCAGAATATCCTTTGAGCTCGAGGTTTGTGCCTTCATAACACAACATTAGGTCTTTTGTTCTCGGAGATAGCAGAATATACGTTTGGCGACTTGCCAATGACACTGTCCCGGGTTACTCTGATAACGGCTGACTATGCCAACTGCATAACTAATATCCGGTCTGGTGTAAAGCATAACATACATTAAGCTCCCTACATCGCTTGCATAAGGTACTGAGGACATAGCCAGTTTCTCAGCTTCAGTCTGGGGACACGATTTCCTGTTTAGCTTGGTAGCTTTATCCACAGGGGTTTCAACAGCTTTTGAATTTTTCATCCTAAACCGCTCTAAGATCTTTTATATATAAGTTGCTTGAGACAAGCCTAAAAATTTCTTAGATATATTGGGTATTTCAAAAAATTCTAATGGAACCTTTTGCTTCATTCGGCTTGGGTATCTATCTTCAACGAAGGTCACGTCTCGGAATTCTATCTCAATCCATCGTCCATGGTCCTTATAAACTAGAAGGTATTCCTTTCAATGCATAGGGTACCTTATGAACACGCATTCAATGGTTTTACTATCAAGTTTACCTCTATGCGAAGTAGGTAGCAAAACATATCCCAAAGATCCCCAAGGGCGTAGGATGGCTAGAGAAGGAATCCTCCCATACCACATCTCATATGGAGTCTTAGGAATGGATTTGGTTGAGACTCTATTAAGGACATAGACGGCTGTTAACAGTGCATCTCCCCAGAATGTGGTAGAGAGATTAACTTGTGTCATCATCGATTTAACCATGTCTAATAGTGTCCTATTCCTTCTCTCTGCAACACCATTTTGTTGCGGAGTATAAGCCATTGTGTACTGCCGAACAATTCCAACATTTTCATAGTATGATTTAAACGTTTCAGATGTATACTCGTCACCTCTATCAGATCGAAGGATTTTAATCTTTTTCTCAAGCTGATTTTCCACCTCAGTTTTATATTTAAGAAAACAATCAAAAGCCTTAGATTTGTGTGAGGTGAGATACACATATCCATAGCGCGAGTAATCGTCAATGAAAGTAACAAAGTATTGACATCCATTTCTAGCATGTACATTAAAGGTTCTACAGATATCTGAATGGATTATCTCTAGTGTGCCCTTAGACCTAGCCACTTTGGGAAATGGTTTCTTCAAAGTCTTCCGGGACACACAATGTTCACAAAATGGCAAATCAACTTTGGATAAGGAGTCTAACAGACCAGAACGTACTAATCTTGTCATACGATCCTTTCCGATGTGACCTAACTTTTCGTGCCATTTTTGAGATTCAGATTCTATAATTTCATTCGACATAGCAGATAAAGCAAGAGGTGCATTATCACAATCTACGTCCAAAATAAATAAATCTGAAATTAAATTTTCCCATGTAAAGATGAGGTTATTTAGTCTCAAAGAAACTCTTGTCCCAGAAAATCGAATATCAAAACCATCAAATAATAATATAGAAACAGAAATTAAATTCCGACGCATCCCCGGTGCATAAAGAGTATCACAGAGGATTATTGTTCGTCCTATGCGCGTACGGAGATGGAGAACGCCAATCCCTAATACGTCTTCAATAGCGTTATTGCCCATGTTCAGCTTGTAACTTTCCTTGGCTATAGGCCGGAATTCCTCAAGTCCTCGACGATTCTGTGTCACGTGCTTTGTTGCGCCTGAATCCAAAATCCACTCGTTGATATGGTATCAACGGAAAGGATTTCAGAACAAACGGCTACATACAAAGTATCTAGTGACTGAGAAATTACCGCCTTTTTATGGGCACACTACCAAGCATAATGGCCAGAATTTCCACAAACAAAGTAGACTATATTCGTCTTTTTCTGTTTCTTCTTTCCATTCCCCTTCTTGAGATTTGGAGGAGGTGTTGTGGTCTTCTGTTCTTGATTATTTTTCTTCGCCTTATTGCGAGCTTTAAACCGTTTATTGTTAGCTTTTCGCTTATGGGTCTCTTCTACAAAGGCCTTGGCCGAACCTGGCTGAATTGCATTCATTTCAACCTCACGTACCAAGTGGCCATAAAGGTCTCTGAACGTAGTGATAGAATCAGTATGGTTCAGAATTCTTTTGATTTGGGCCCAAGATTCAGGCAAGGAATGGTGTATGGCTATAATCTTTTGATTTTCAGTCAATTTACACCCAATAATCCTAAGGGCACCTATCATTTGCTCCATCTAACGGATATGATCTTTGATGGGGCAGCCGACTAGCATCTTATAATCCTGGAATTCTAATTCCATTGCCTTAACTCTCGCATCTGACTTTTGCGCATAAGCATTTGTCAGTGCTTCCCAGATTCCCTTAGTGGTTTCATGCACTACGTATGAGTTCTTTGTATATAGTGCTAAGAAGGAAATTACGAGTTGAATGATTCTGTTTTCGCCACTTATTGTAGCGAGTCATCGCAACCCTATGTACTTTTAAATTTCCGTTTTCAGCCAAGATGGGTTCCTCTTGAACTTCATCGAGTGTGTGAGATATGTCGTCCTCGTCCAGAAGGCATCGCATCACGCGGGACCAGTCTTCGTAGTTGTTGCAGTCGAAATGTTGTCCTTTTAGCTGTTCAATGATTAACACTTTGGTGGTCATCTCTACATTGCATGAGTATCACTACTTAGCTAAGATCTAAGGTATTGATACTAATCATCAGTATTTCTATGTGTTATACAAATTTTCAGAATATAAAAGTAGTCAATACATCTTAATGAGATCTGAAAGTCCACATACCCGAATGGGCGGTATAAAACAATCAAGTTCTCTATTTAAGATGAAATTGGTACTTTTATAAAATTATGATTGTATAACATGCAACCTTCCATTATGTGGTTGCATGCATCATTTGGTGGAGGAGAATAAACTCCCACTCAGGTTATGCACAACCTTTAATTTTAGGGAGGATTCTTGCACTAAGTTTTATAATTTCCAATGAAAAATATAGGGGGCTTAGATCTAAACACATCAAGCCAAATATATTCACACATATAAACATCATCATCAGAAAGAAAAAATAAAGTGCTAAGATATCAGGAGAGTTCTATCTTCACCTGTGATCATGACCATTAGTGATGGATCCGATCATTACCGATAATGATCATTGTTGATGATGGATCCTTTCATCAACATTGATCATCATGGTTGATGATCGTTTCGATCATTAATGAGCTCTAGATCAACAATGAAGAAGATATCATAAAGGAAACAACATTCTTGATATGTGTCCATCATCTCATAAGAAGTATATATATGATCAAATTCAAAAATAAAAAATAAAAAATCAGGATAACACATTCAGATCTACACATGTGGAATTGGCAAAACTAAAACATAATTGCTGCACCTGTACATTAGCGTACATCCGCCAACACGTATACTTTAGCACATTGACCAAGTGCTTATTGTACTTCTCCACTATAAATCCAAACTCATCAGATGGATGGACGGTTTGGATTCAACACATATCTAGTGAAGAGATCTGTGTTATACACGGATCAGATCCATATGTGTGGCTGATGTATATTACCACATGTGTTATAGTACAATACGGCTTGCCAATGAGCGGTACCCACATGTGCGGCTGATGCTTTGTACAGAACAATGTGTATAACCAACATGTGCGGCTGATGCTTTGTACAGAACAATGTGTATAACCAACATGTGCGGCTGATGTTTCATAGTTCAGCCAACGTGTCATAGTGCAATACGTTGCTAACATGATTTGCTGAGATGTACATCAGCCAACGTTGCACGTGTACAGTAGCCAACATGTGAGATGTATATCAGCCAACGTGTCATTGTGCAATACGTTGCTAACATGATTTGATGAGATACACACGTGAGATGTAATGTACACGTGAGATGTACAGTACACGTGAGATGTACAGTAGCCAATGTTGCACGTGTACAACATATGTGTTTCACACCAGCTACATATGTGTAAAACACACTAGCTAATCACATGTGTTTCAGTTAGATTTTTAGTAGACGTATTACTGTAAACAATCTACATGTTTGGAAAGTTTTACAAAGATCGGTCCCAGTTGACTGTGCTGTGCAGTCTCGCGGCGTCCAGCTTGCTTCCAAATGCGTCTGCTGCGCCTTGCAAGGTACTCAAGTTCCCCCTTCGCATGCACAGGAATCAGTTCTCCATTTATTTGTGTCAAGTTAGCTCAGAGAGTGTGGTATGAGATCGGTAGGGACTTTCAGATTGTTGTCATGGAGGCTATGTCAATTGAAGCTCGGCTTCAACAGTGGTGGGCGGTGGTCTTGTCGAAGCAGAGGAGAAGTATAGTCCAGATGCTTACGCCTTGCATCATCATTTGGGAGATTTGGAAAGCCCGAAATGCAGCGATTTTTGATTCGGTAGTGGTGTCCTCAGATTCGATTCATCGCAAAAATCAGGTGGTGGATGGCTCGTATTTTTGGCTCAACGGCGGTGCCAGAAAAGCTAGCCGTGGGTAGACAGACTCGATCAGCAGCTCTCTCCCGAGTGCATTCGGGTATTTATTTTGGGGGCGAGCCTTACTAGTGAAGTGGGAGAGGCCTCCGACTGGATGGATTAAGGTGAATGTGGATGGTTCCTCTCGTGGGAATCCGGGCAGTTCGGGTGGGGGTGGAATTGGTCGGGATGAAATGGGCAATCTCATTTTTGCTTTTTCAGTGGGTTATGGTGTTGGAACGAACACGGTGGCTGAATTACGTGCGGTTCATGATGGCCTTTTCCATGCTCTCCAAAGGGGCATGTCCCATATCATCATTGAATCCGACTCCAGACAAGTGATTGATATGATCAATGGTGTGGCCAAGCCAGGTTGGAAATGGAAATCTTGGATACTTAGAATCAACCACCTGCATTCGCGGGGTCGTACTAAGTTCGTGCATGTCCTGAGGGAAGGAAACTCTCCAGCTGATCTATTGGCCTGGCATGGGAGTGTCGCCCAGTCCTTTTCTTATTTCGATACTTCTGCTGCTCTTCCCCACCAGGTCAGAGGTTCTATTTTTCTCGATAAGGTTGGTCTGGGTTCGATTAAGTCTTTGTAAAGGTTTTTGCTCTTGTGTCCAGTTAGTTTCTTATGATAGGCACCTGCTTATTGCCTTGGGGTGCCCGAATGTACAGACCGTCTCTTTCAATGAAAAAAAAAGGCTTGTTCCAAAAAAAAATAAAAATAATAATAATAATAATAAAAAATCTACATGTGTAACATGCTAACGTGTTATAGTACATCATGCCACTACAAGAAAAGGGGGCTTTAGCCTCGGTTCAAAACTGTGGCTAAAAAGGTTAAAAACTGAGGCTAAAGCCTTTAGCCTCAGTTTTGCCTCAGTTATCCAAACCGAGGTTGAAAACCCCGTGGCTAAAGGCTTTAGCCTCAATTTTAGCAACCGAGGCTAAAATGACTTTTATAGCCTCAGTTCTTCAAGTGAGGCTAAAAACTTTTTTAGCTTCAATTTTCTCGAAATGAGGCTAAATCAAAATTTTAGCCTCCATTGTTTTCAACTGAGACTAAATCCAAATTTTAGCCTCAATTGCCTCCAACCGAAGCTAAATCTATTTTTAACCTCGGTTCTCAACAACCAAGGCTAAACCCTTTAGCCACGGGAGTTGTAGTCTCAGTTTAGGTAACTGAGGCAAAATTGAGACTAAAGATAAATTTAGCCTTTATTGACATCAACTGAGGCTAAATTCAATTTTTAACATCATTCTGCCCAAAGCAAAAGCCGATATAAAGTGAAAGTATATCACTAAAGAGAAATCAAAACTATAAAACACTAAAAAACCACATACCACATTGGAATCAATGGCTTAGAAGAAGGATCTACTTTCAGATTATGGACAATACCAGTTAAGGCAATGTCTGCCCGATATCCTTTGGAAACAACAAAGATGGAAGATCACCAAAGCTTTTGTTGTTTCTTGTCGAATCACCGAGCATCACCAAAGGAAGATCTTTGAAACAGGACTCAAACAATACAACAACAGTCTGACCACCAAACAACAGATTGTCTCGCACAGTGCCTCTCTCAACTCTGCTCTTTTCAGTTAATGACAGCAGCAGCTCTACTTGAAAATTCCATGACCTCTATCACTTAAACAGGACACCAGGAGGAAAAAAGAAATGAAAATCAGAATATGAAGGAACTCCAGAGCTATGGTTTGCCATCATGCTTTATTGTCTCCAAGTGCCTCCCTTTGGCAGCAACGGCAACCATCAGATCATCGAATTTCTCAGTCTTCCCCAGCAATACCTCAATCTATAACAAGTAAGAACAAAAACATTACAACTATAAACATCAGTGTATGCAAACAGCTACCTCCCAAAAATAAAGAGTAAACAGGAGTCTGGTTGTTGAGATCAAGTAACTAGTGTAGCCATAGAGAAGAATTATATATGCTTGTGTCTTTCTGAAAGAAACGGAGGGGGTTGGTTTGATAAAGAGGGTGGCATACCATAAGAAAGAACCATGACCATGTCGCTATTAAATGTCGTGGAACTCGATGAGCCACTTTATTATCACTTTGTGACTTGAGATTTCCTGCTGGTAACTTTTCGAGTCAAATCATTCTGCAGTCGATGGATACATCATACATCATTTGCATTGTTTTATTCTGCAACAATCGACAAGAAATCCATGTAATCAATGTTGAACTGAGCCATGAATACAAACTATAAGATACTATTTCATTTCAATATACACAGGACGAGACGTCTCAACAGAGGAGATGAAAGTGGATGTTAGGCAATGTATAATCAGCTTCCAAAATGCATAATGTAAAAGGATTCCAAAAATTTATCCTTGTGATTTTATTTTTTTAAAGATTCATTATCATTATGATTATGCCTTTTTTCAATGGTGTACGTTGAACAAAATATAGATGAGGTGGTCTGCCTACAGGGTTCCAAAATGCATCATGTAAAAGGATCCCAACTTATCATGTGTGTGTAACATCCTCCCCTTCCAGTAGGTTGCCCCCACTATGTTACAGTTAAAGTTCCTATGTTACAGTTGTGTACATTCTGCATTCAAGCTTCGACAGCCATTGTTAATCAGTTGTGTACATTCTGCATTCAGAAGCCATCGTTAATCCATCCTCATAAGGGCTCAGTCAAGCTTCGACAGCCTGCTTTGGGATGGATCCAGGCCCGAGCCATGATAATAATAATTTATATAGGTCATATATATGAAATGCATCATCTTTCAATATATACATATACATATATATTTTATAGAATAATACCAAACACACAGGTAGAAAATTCTAGATAAGCCAGGCTCAGGCTTGACAAACCTTTAATCATGTCGATTCAGGCCTAAAAGCATGGCCCATTTACGCTCAGGCCGACCTTGGTAGGGTCCAGTACAGACCATCGACATCCCCAACAGGCTTATTGAACAATTCAATAAAGTCACATGTCAAGTTTCTCCAAACAAGGCATGAGATGTTCCTTTGTAACCAAAATGACATATCCTTCAACATAGGCATCAAAAGCTACAATACAAAATATATGGATCACACACAAATGCATACATGCATATGCATACAGATAAGTTGGTTAATTAAGGGTAGGTGTGACTTACAGGACTAGATCCTTCTAAAGCCCTTGCCGCGTAAATGACAAATTGCACATAAGAATGAACCACCTTTTTGAAAAACCTTACTCGTGGGTTACGTCCCTCACCGGCCACCTATGCAAAGAGGAATCATGTTGTTGCAACCCATATACTATCATCTTGCAAGGCCAAGCTGTAAGATGGGGTGTTCCTTTGTGCAAAGCAAAATGCTCTCCTTGTTGACAAGTCCGTCGGTACAATGAGACAGGATCTAGATTCATGCAGAGAAAAGACAAGTGTGACAGCATGTTAAACAAGAAAAGATTGGCGAGAATCAGAACAAATTGAGAAAACTATCGGTAAAATTTGTCATAGTATGTTACTTACAGAGAGGTCCCTTCCACCACTATAAACATGGTGAACGTTGGGGTGCTCGCAAGTGCCCAAACAGAATCTGTATGGACAACATAGGAATGAACGCATCACTTCTTGTAGAGATCCCGAGTCTACAAAAGAAAACAACATGCAAATGCTTCTCATAACAATGTAAATGGGTAATGTCTACCTAGACAAAAATTAAAATAAAATAAAATAAAAAATACACAAAGCACCAGCAAAGCTCTGATATTCCATTCTTGTCTTCTGTGTCAGTGCTGAAAATCAGCAAATTCACCATTTCAGAGCTGAAAAGCTTGGCTGTAATTTACCCAAATTTGTTCCCAATGTTGTGGCCCAACTTAGTTGGATCGGGCTGATATTCGGGACCTGAGGATAATAAAGGTAGGATGCACTAGTAGCAAAAGAAAAGGGAAAAAATAAAATAAAAGAGATAAGAAGCAAGTAGTTGAAAACAAAATTATAATCCAGAAAGCAATTGAAGTTGTAAACATAGTTGTAATGCTAACAGTAATGATCTTTTTGAACCTTAAGTTATATAGAGTTGATAGGTGAATCATATTTTGTTATCAGTTGAAAGAGAAACCTGAATCTAAACATAGAGAAAAAATGCATAACAAAAGCTGAGAAGTATTGAACACACGAGTAGATTGGGGGATGTTACAGTGTGTATGGTTTATTTGGCAGGCAACGCAAACAACAGAGTTTCAAAATGCCAATGCCATATGTGAAATCCTCACACCCACAATTTGGACATGGACATTTTTTCTATAGAAAATAAAAATAAAAATAAAAGGTCATTCAGTTGAAAACTTTCAATTTTCTCATTTACCTTGTCGTAGCATTGGAATTCTCCAATACCAGGGAATCTCCAAGTACCATTGCTTTCTGGATAAGATGGATACCTCAGCTCACCACGGGGGCCCATGCCAACTTGAATTTCTGACAAAACAAATTCAAATGAGTGACGTGAGATTAAAGATCCATCTGGAATCATGGAAAAGGAAATGAAAGGAGCGTATCATTGGGCCCTTAGATGCAATATTTTATATATTGGAGTAAAAGGTGATTCAAGATCTGAGCTCCTGATTCATTGGACAGAACCAAACGGATAAGGGAGGTTTTTAAATCTATATCTATATATGTCACTTGTCACCACCATCATCACGGACTTGTCCCGACTTTTGGAATCCTAATTGGCTAATCAAAGATTCAAAGCAGAATTCTCATATATTACTGTTAACACAAGTAAATGGTAGGTAATCTTATTGTATTTTTTTTTTTTTTTAATGTAGCTGAACTTTGATTTTAAGGTTAAGTTTTAAAGTTAGATACTCAAGAAGGTGGGTGTTTCTCTTTTCTTTTGCAGGTAGTTCTCTTGATTGGATCTTGGTTAGGTTGAATTCTTAGGTAAGCTTTAAAGCTAAGCTGTAAGTTGTAAAATGAAATTCGGAGGTAAGTTTTCAAAGGGAATTGAGGCCTTACCACAATCACTCCTCCAAGATAGTCCTTACACGCCCACCTCCATGCACATGCAGACCCGGTTCATTCATCAAGTGGGGTCCACTGAACATGCACCGTCCTAACAATTAGGCAGGTCCCCTCATCGGAGAGGTGCTGTCCACGTTGAATATGGACCTTTGGTCATTTTTCTCTAACTATCTATTTTTCTCATAAAGGCGTAACTTACGATGAATGGGCAACCCGCAACAATGATGCGCCGCAGATGATGAATGTGCAGGATCTCACACATATGGCACATTGCATGTATGTAGTGAGGTCCGTCTGTCTCACTTGAGAGAGTCCTCCAAACAGGGCTTGAACAAGGAACATGTGTAAGAGATCTGAGATGCTCATCGGGTGGTCTGCTGCGAAATGTGACACAGGTCCGTAGATCAGGTTAGCCAACAATACAAACCGATGGATTTTGAGCACTAAATTGAATCATTCCACTTCCCCCCCCCCCCCCACCACAACAATTTCCTGGATAATCTTATTTCCACCTCAATGGTAATGAGACCTAAATGATCATTTAGGTAAATAACCAATTTACACAAATTATTAAAAGAAAAAGCAGGTGCATGTAACGCCCTGAAAATTGGGGGTCGAGCATAAACTCAACTCCCGAGTTCCAGAACATCACTTATGTAACAAAATGAATGATGATTGAATGTTGACTGTATTCGTGCATTGAACATGAGTGAGATTAAGCCAAAACAGCATATCATACTCCAGAGACAGTTAAATTGCAAGCGGAAGACTGTGATAGACATATAAAATATATAAACTATGGTGAGTCTCCAGAGTGTGATGATGTTACCAGGTTAATTAATTACAGGTACAATTTTAAAAATATACCTAATGTGAGGAAGTGTAATGTCCTCTATACCAAGTACCATAGCCCCGTCAATCCAATATCAGGTCTTCATAGACCTGCCAGAGAGATACAGATAGGAGAACTCCTCCTCATCACCACAGAAGTAGTCCGGCTCTGCTTCATAAGCATTGCCATCACCTGAAACTCACAAATCTGGTTGGTGTGTACAACACCGTCCCGTAACATGGGAGTGAGTGATCAACTTCGATGGAGCACAAGAGCATAGGTTAACATGTTATCAATTCAATCAGCAGTAATGATAAAGCAGTACAAATCAAACAATTCTAACTACTCTTATTAAGTGCGAGAATAAAATGACATGATGCTGTATGCCCTTGCCAAACCACCCTCATGCGACATCATCTTACGTTCGCGAATGCTTAACTCCCTCAGTGCGCCACATCTACTAAGCACATGCGGTGCGATGATGATCATGATTACCGAGTTATTATTAGTCCATTTCAAACAGCAGTATTGGGAAACTAAGGTACCTCCCTTGTATCATTCCCAAACGTGATCCATTCTAGGGTCGTCAGTCCTAGTTAATCTCATACGATATTATGGTTTGAGAGGCGTAGCGAAGGCATCACAAAGGGCTCGTCACCCATTAGCACGGATACAGATCTCACCGTATGCGGCTCAATTGCTGACCGTCAGTTCGAGTACAGGTCTCACCGTACTCGGCTCAATCACTAGCCGTCAGCTTGAGTACAGGTCTCACCGTACTCGGCTCAACTCATACTCTAGTTCTTGTGAAAGACTCATCGCCAATCACGGACCTTGGAGTATACTCGAAGATACTACGGAGGACTCGTCGCCGTCGGCACGGTACGGGTCTCACCGTGCTCGGCTCTCGCCGTAAGTATCGACGGCTCGAATATAGTGTCCCATACCACCATAATCGGCTCACGAGTTTGGTTACGCAATGGTCACTGCGGGAGGCACATGGCCCCGGCGTAGGCGACGGCTCGACCACGGTGTCCCATCCCACCATGCCGGCTCATGCGTCTTAGCGGATCGAGTACCATGGTTAACGGGATCGCCAGGTAAGTTTGGCACCCAGGTTCAAGCGATAGCGACCAAACATGGTGAACACACGTACACATATCGGTTTACTTGACGAGCCTGACTAGCTCGAACGCACCACAAGTTGGGCGATATGGAGGCCAAAAGCACTCCGTGTGGCCAACCACTATCGCCAACCGAGGTATGACTCGGGTTCGCCAGACACATCCTTTGTGGCGACATGAGTCTCAGCCACAATCTCAAGTCTGGTACCGAATGTTTGGACTATAGACTTAGTCCCAAACTCAAACAGTTCTCATTAATAGCATGTAGAGTAAAGCATGATAACAAAGTAATACAAGCATGTTAGCAGGGATGTTATAAAGCATGAAATAAAGCATGTTGTAAAGCATGTTATAAAGCACTATACAAGTAGGGATACAATTACATACACATCACAAGTGAGTGGTTATAGCGAACCATCACATGGAGGGGATCCTACATGTCTCTAAGGTAGTCGGGAATTCCATATCAGCGCCTATCTAAGGTACTAACACTCAAGCTTTTACACACACAAGCATTTACACAAACACTTAGAGTATGCTATTCCAACATACATGGCGTATGTTAGCAAATGCGTATTAGGGCTATTCTTTCGCCAAGCGGTTATTTTATCCGCGTATACCATATTCATACAACAAATAATTATGACAATTACACTTCCAAAATTTACACATATGCGGTATTTCTAGAATACACAATTTCAACATACATAGTGTTTACAAGCGAACATATATTACGGCGATTCCTTTCGCCAAACTAGTATTTTATCCATGTATTGTATAATCATACATTAAATAAACATGTCAAACATTTTCCCAAAAAAAATACGTATACGGTATTTCTAGAATACACAATTTCAACATACGTAACATTTACAAGTGAACATGTATTTCAGCGATTCCTTTCGCCAAATTAGTATTTTATCCATATATTATATAATCATACATTAAATAAACATGTCAAACATTTTCTCAAAAAAAATACGTATACGGTATTTCTACATATACCTAGAGTATGTGAAATTCCATATTCTACAACGTTAATCGAAACAGGAAACAGAAAGCACTTTGTACATGTGTAATTGCATGCAGATCATGAATCTATCATTATCTGACATTGAAAGCATTGAAAACCGTAACTTATACACTTAAAGTCCTCACCTTTGCCCTTGGAATCACAACGAATCAGCAAGGGTTGTTGAGCTTCCGGTATACGGGAGTTTTCTAGCCTAAAGAGCGGAATCGGTTAGTCTTTACACAACCTACAACCTTCCTACTTCAAATCAGACCTAGGTTTAGGGTTTCTCACCTTCAAACGGAGTGGATACCGGAAAAAATGCACGGAAGGAAGCGGTGTAGGCCGTGTGATGAATGAAAGTGGGAGGAAGATCTCCCACAAATCCCAAGCTCTTCTCTCTCTTTTCTCTCTCTCTCTCTCTAGGGTTTTATCCCAAATTCGTATGGCTGTGAGAGGGGCTGTTCTAAGCTCCTTTTATAACCAAAAACCTCCCCAAAATAGACTCAGGTTCAAGGGTTACTGCTAATATAGGTATTTCATCACTTTTCCAGCTCAAATGAGTGTTTCTGGTGGCCCCCCTTGAGCCAAACGTCAGACTTAAGCTCACTACACATGGATCTATGTGGGATTACGTTTTCGACTCGATCAGATTCCCAGATCGCACGTGGCGGACCACTTTCAGTTCAACGGTCAGTGGGCCACGATCCGAAAATTCCAAGTACATGTAAATGTTCTGAAATTTTCTTAATCAGGGTGTAACTTGGTGCGATTCGACGGTCGGGTTGCTTAATACTTGACGCGTAAACGAGATGGTGCGAGATCACTATTCACGATATTTATTTTGGAATGGGAATAGTGTTTTCACACACCCTCGCTCGAATCGAAACGAATGGCCGTGGGACATGGTGGACCTGATTTTAGAGATGATTGTCAAGCCCGGTGAGGCGGTCCTAGTTCCTTAGCTTCGTGTTAATCGGACTTAGATGTGCGATCTGACCTAATATGAAGTTTCGTTTCATTCAGAAGCAAATGGAAATGAGTTTGGTTCTAAACTTTAGGGTAACTTAGAGTCACTTGTTTTGCAAGTTTTGGGTCTTGCAGATCGTATTTAAAGCGATCCCAACAGATTTCATGGCTAATCGAGTTTAGCACTTAGTCACTTTGTCTCATTTCTAAAGGATTTAGTCCTATAGGATTTCTGTCTGAGGTGGTACTTAGTCATTTGTAGTTTGTATCTGAAGTGATCCAAGTTATACTACTTAGCTAGTTTAAGATAGTGTCTAGGGTGAAAGTTCTTAGAAAAATTGGAAGATCAAGGTGATGAAGGGTGAGATTTGTGAAGGAAATGAGTTCAAAGGCGGCTTTAGACTTTGGGATTCAGTTCTTACAAGTTAATGAGGTATTAGGATTGACCCATTGCCTAAGGACGTCTAATCCCAGGTTGGCAAAAATCTGGGGCGTTACAGTGCATTAATTGGCTAAAATGCTGGAAGGGCTGAAATGCAATGTTGTTTGGCCCATCTGAAATCTAAAATCAACAGGTCAAAATTGAAAACCATATCAGGTAAGAGAGCTAAAATGGTTGATTATGATTTTGGAAGTCTAGACCATATTCTGTGTCAAAGGGCTATTAAAGGGCTGTGTGAGGCCAAGTAAAATCAAAACTTTGAATAGGTCCACCTGAATAGTTCAAAATCAAGGGCGTAAGTCCCGACCTCGGGCACAGCCCATTGAAATCCATATGTGGAAGCGATTGTGTGTCAAATCCTTCATTAATGGACTTAGACTTCCAAAACACGAATGAATAAAGCGAGTTGTTATAGATCATTGATCAGAAAAGCTACCCCAAGGATGCAAATGCAGAATATGCATTCCACTGGAGGAGATATGTCAAAAACAACTATCAATATGATATTCTACATTATAACACTTCCATGCATATAACTGTCACCAAAATAATAATAATAAATAAAATAAAACATACCATTTGAACAACAAGTGACACTAAGATCTTAGTGACAATATCACACTCCCAAGGAAACTTGCGTAGTCCTCTGTGTGAGACCAATGCAGATATGGCTACATTGCTCTCCTAAACTTGTCCCATGTCCTTTCCTGACCACTGCAGTCCAAATATCGAGTCATGATTTGAAATCCAATACCAGTATAACATCATAATGTAGCAAAATTCAGATGCTTCATTACCTAGGAAATAATCATTTCCCTCTCCAATCAATAAAACCGATTCGTTTGTGTACATTGGAGGTTAAGCGTGATCATAGAAATAAATCAATGTGTATTCTCAATCAACACTCAACCACCCACAAGAACATAATAAAATTTCTTTTGATCTCCGAATTTCAAAATATATGAGATTACTAAAATTCACGTTTTTGAAAGATTACTAAAATTCACATGAAATGCTTAGAAGCGAGCAATTAAAAGGATGAAGGTCAATGTACCTTGAAGTGAACCTCGAGATCCGATCCACGGCCTTGCAGTGAGAAAGTAAACACAACAAAAACAGTTAGAAAACAAATTTCTGAAACCAAAACTTCCTACACGCTTTTGACCTTTCAAGCCTAATCCAAATGACCATGCAAAGAATTGAGCTTGCATCGAACAGGCTTGAACCCTGAACCATGAGGAGGTAGAAATGAAAAGAATTGAGCTTACCTTGAACTGATTTAGATCTAGATCTGAATGATACGTTTTCAGCCAAGAGATTTAAGAAAAAAAGAAAGAAAGACACCAACCACGGAAAGAACAGTATATAACGTAAAACAATTTTCAAACTGTACCAGCAAAGCACAAAGATGATGAACCGGTGATTAATAAATTCTCTGTTCCAAAGCAACAAACCTACCACATTAGTCAAGAACCTACATTTTCACGTGCCAGTTCTTCCTCGGGAGAATTCTTTTGAGGTAAAGCCACTCTCATGCAAGTCACACTACACAAAGTAGACAATGCAAACATAACTACATACTGTTAGAAAAACTATACACGAAAACTTTAGATGGTGATTAGAAATATGGCACACAAGTGAGAAATTGCATATAACATGGCATACTCGTAATGGAGTTCATTAGCAAACAAAGCATGAAGCAAAAAGCATGGCCCACCTTTTTCCAATCGCAACCCTCATTTCAAGACGACTCTTCGATTCTTTCGCATGTCAAACACATAAATACACATAAATACGACTTGACCTTATGAAAAAGAAAGGACCAACTATTCAATGATGGTGAACTACAAAAAACAAAGGGATCACAAAACCCATGATGGTGAACTACAAAAACTCATGAAATGTAATAAAACATAAATATATATGTAAAAGATCACACATAAATGAATCTCGAAAAAAACTACCTATTGATTCTTCGAACCTTCGATGAGGTCCCTCGGCCTCGGTCTATCCCTAGGAGTGGATATTGAGTCGGCCTCTACATTTAGTACATTGCCTGAAGTTTGGTCCGTTGCAGCCAATGAGTTCATAGTATCTCTCATTCGTGCCATCATCTGCTCCGTTATTCGCTCTGTCATCCGTTGCTCCATTTGCTCCGTTATTCGCTCTGTCATCCATTGCTTCATCAATTGAGGCTAAAAAGTAGACCTTTTGCCTCGGTTCCTATGTAACTGAGGCTAAAAAGTCGACCTTTCGCCTTGGTTCCTATGCAACTGAGGTTAAAAAGTAGACCTTTTGCCTCGGTTCCTATGCAAGTGAGGCTAAAAAGTATACCTTTCGCCTCGGTTTCTAGCAACTGAGGCCAAAAAGTAGACTTTTCGCCTCGGTTTCTATGGAACTGAGGCTAAAAGTAGACCTTTCGCCTCGGTTCTTTTGCGACTAAAGCTAAAAAGTAGACTTTTAGCCTCAGTTATTTAGCAACTGAGGCGAAAAATGAACTTTTAGCCTCAGTTCCATAGCAACCGAGGCTAAAAAATACATTTAGCCTCCATTTTTTCAATTGAGGCAAAAAAATTGAGGCTAAAGGCCTACTTTCTTGTAGTGTGCAAACGTGTTGCTGTTAAACTACATGTGTAAACACCATGCTAACGTGTTATGATACATCATATAACAATGTGCTGACATGTGTACATAACAACATGTGGACATGCGTACAGAAACCGTGTGTATAAAACAACATATGTACAAAAGAACACGTGTACTTTAGCCAATGTGTGTACAGCCAACATGTGTACAGAACAACATGTGTACTAAACAACATGTATACAAAAGCCAATGCGTGTACATCCAACATGTGTATAGAACAACACGTGTACAAAACAACATGTATACAAAACAACACGTGTACAGATACGAGAGTTTGTTTTGTATACATGTGTAAACATGGGTCTGACGTGTATACTTACACATCATTCAAGTATGGTGAAATACGTCACCAACAACTTAAGTACACATAATGTAGTTTAATACAACTTTTGGTGGATATTATGTATATACATGGGGTACCACATGTGGATCATTCCATAAACCAATAAGACGGTGTCCTTTAGGTGTATGGAATCTTCAAGATCTACATGATCACCTTGGTCCATAATAATCGGGGTTTCATGCTCGTGGCATACATGTATACAAAATCATAATATAAACCACCGTACACTTGATTTTTCTTGTATGAAATATAGATAATCCTAACAGGCAGGTCATGAATTCAAATAAATAAATAAAAGGCTAATTACGATGGACGTTTGGTGAGCGGCTAAGAATAAAATATGGTGGATGATATACATGGACGTTGAAGGGACAATTTGATCATAGGGTCATATATGTACAAAATGAACGGCTAATTATAAACATAATTCTACAATTTCTATTCAATTTTGTACATGACCCATGTGGATGATACCACCACAATATCTATTCAATTTTGTATATGGCCCATCCACATGATGGGCTACATACTAATAACCATGGTCACAAAAAATGCAAGCCAGGTTAATTGAACAGGCCGTGGGAGTACAACAGTCCCATCTTAAGTCCAAATATAACACATGCATATACCATTCGAAAGCCATAATTAGGAATCCAATAAAAAAGGAGTCACTTACCTTTTTAGATGAAAATAATCGGAGATCTGCCGTCAAAGAGCTCTGATACCACTGTTGGGAAGTGCAGAAGGTGAGCCCTTAAGATCTGACGGTCTACACGAGTTTTGGAACCCTCACAAAGCAGAAGATAAATTGCTCCAACGGCCCGCCTATCTACAACTGGAGTAGATGGAACTATTCACACCTCTGATCCTGCGGTATATACTGGTCCCGGATTGTGATCTATGGATTAGATCGTCCCAAGGACAAGCCAAGATGGACAAACTACTGTGCACACTATCTCTCTCCGTATACTCTCAGTATTACTTATGTTGTACATTTACGAGAGAGAGGCTCATCCATTTTATATGAAGGCATGAGAGTTTGGATGAGACCAAATCATCCGGTCTTATCCCTATCTCCTATCATAAATCAAATTTAAAGTTGAATATGAAATATAACAAAAAAGGAAAAAGGCCGGAAGAAGCCTAAACTTGTGGGACCCACCCACTAGTGATTGCTCACCAGTGGGCCCCACTGGCCTACGTCCAACAATATTTAGGCTACAATTGTGTGTGTATGCATGCAATACAAATACAGAGTGCAACAACTTTTAACTCTTACAAACTCCAGCTATAGATAACAACAACACCTCAATCTATACTTCACATCAGTGAGCATTTCTTGCAACAGCTGTAACCGACTTTGCAATTCTTGTTAACTAAACTTCTAGAGAACGTTACAGTTACAAGTTGATACATTCCTATGAACATAACCCAATTCTTTGGCTATAATGGAGATAGTATATAAATAAAGTAGACACAACTTTGAAAATATTAAACAATGTATAGAAAACTTTCATTTGATGGAGTTAAGATGAATGCTTCCTGTATCTGTACTTCTGCAGAGTACAAACAGAAAGCCCCTCACATGTGTCAGTATGGCATACATGTATGAGATCCAATCCATGTTGGAAATTGGATTTTGGAAAACTATTTAAATTATATAAAATTAAAATAAGATAGTTAAAAAACTTATCAATTTGTATAAGTCGATGCGTGACGTGAGTCACTCGGCTTGAAATCAAATTTGCTCCCCTTGGATAGTGTACCAAGTGCAACAGGTTTCCAGAGCAATCGACCTCTAGGATACAACGACTATGACCCGGTTCCAGCGGTGCACTCACTGTACATGGGCTAGAACCACTTGTAGTCTTAATCCGAACTAGAAAATACTTGAACACATTTTTAAGAGGAAACCTGATTTTCTAATCCATTCCGAAACTTAAAATCAGAAGTCTATTTATAGACTATGTGAAGACACCCTTTCACAAAGGGTTGTGACTATTGGGTTTAAACCCAAGTGGTGCGACTCTTAGGCTTCAAAAGACAACTTTTCAAAACAAAAATTGAAAGGATATAACCTTTCAGTGAAAAGACACATCCGTAGGGCACATGCGCACCTATGGCCATAGCCATGGTCCGTCCCAACGGATATTTTGAAACACTAAATTATTTTCAAATAATTTAAAATACAATAATCCCCCACATGTTTCAAAAACTTTGACATTTCAGGTTAAGATGGAAGAGTTGTGCAATAGTGCCGGTGTTACCATAGACTTGAACCGACATTAGAGTAAACATGACACGTCTACAGGAATCAGGTGACACCATAGTCTTGAACCTGATTCATTTTGATGTAGATCGCAAGTACATGCCACTCACACAACTTTTCCGCTACAAGTGATTCTGCGGTTCTGTGCGTTTCGGTCATGCACCATTACCCGGATTTCATGAGTGCTCTAGAGAATTCGCCTAGATTCTCATAGGAAGCAGCCTCCACCTCCACACCCATATAGGTGAATTTCATTAAGTGTATGCAGCAACTGTATACACCACCAAATATATGGCTATGGATTCATTAAGAGCTCTAAAAACTCATCCTTCTGCGTTGCTGCTCGCACTGTACACCATAGAAGGGGCTCATTTACATCAGTGCAATCGTCTACCTCGTGTCTTGTTGTTTACCTATTGAACCTATCTAATAGGATCTCTACTCGTATAGGTTAGGTTGCCAACACTAGGGCTGAAAGTTGGGCAGGTTCAACCCGACCGACCCGACATTGGGTTGGGCTCCGACAGGATATATCGGGCCCGATCTTAAGCTTAGGCTATATAAACACTAACCCGACAAAACTTGGGTTGGGCTCGAGTTGAGGTCTCGGGTTGCCCGACCCAACCCGAACCCAATCATGATATATAAGTTACTTATAAATTATAATTGAGTGTTGATCGTTTGTGTCGAAGGCACACTAGTGATGTCGAGTCTCATTTGTCTGAGTCATTTCCAATGACTCAAGCTAACAAGATATGTCAGATTTCTCTCCCAAATAGACTTTGTGCTATGCTACATGACTTTTAAAGTAGTTGTCTTATATTTTAGTTTTTTTTTTAAGAAGAAAAATGAAGTTCTTTATAATGAATAATCACATATATAATTAATAAAATTATATATACAAAAAATAAGCCCTATATTGAAATATAATAAACTAATGTAATAATGAAAATATTAGCACGTATTTACCCGACCAACCCGATCAACCCGACCGAGCCTGCTTGGGTTGGGCTTGTGTTAAGAATTCCCAACCCGAGATTGGGTTGGGTTGGGTTAGGGTTGAGGTATAGGAACCTTGGGTTGGGTTAGGGTTGAGCACCAACCCGACCCAACTACCCGACTTTCAGCCCTAGCCAACACTGGTAGCCCATATATTAGGCTCAACCCCATTCCCTTCGATGTATCATTGACTAATCTTTTAGATAGTCACTTGGTCAGAGGATTTATGACCTATAGGCCTTTTACCTCCACCCGTATTACTCCGTCAGGCTTTCTTCTCATACGAGTTTGGTGTAACAGCCCGGATTTTCGCCAACCTGGAATTAGACGTCTTTAGGCAATGGGCCACTCCTAACACCTTATTAACTTGTCAGAACTAAATCCCATAGTCTAAAATCGCTTCTGAACCCATTTCCTTCACAAATCCAACCCTTCACCATCTTGTTCTTCCAATTTTCCTAAGTACTTTCACCCTAGACACTATCTTAAACTAGCTAAGTAGTAGAACTTGGATCACTTTATATATAAACTACAAAGGACTAGGTACCACCTCAGACAGAAATCTTATAGGACTAAATCCTTTAGAAATGAGACAAAGTAACTAAGTGCTAAACTAGATTAGCTACGAAATCCATTTGATCCACTTTAAATATGATCTGCAAGACCCAAAACTTGTAAAATCATTGACGCTAGGTTACCCTAAAATCTAGGATCAAACTCATTACCCGACTACTCTCGGGAGCACTTTAAAACTCCGTATCAGGTTTGGACCGCACATCGGGAGTCCGAATAATACGAGGTTAAGGATTTAGGACCGCCTCGCTGGGCTTGACAACCATCTCGAAAATTAAATCCAAATAGTGTCCCACGGCTATTCGCTTGAGTCCGGAGTGAGAGAGTGTGAAAACACTAGTTTCTTTACAAAATAAATATATTGAATAGTAATCTGAGACTCGTCGCTTGCGGATCAGTATTAAGCAACCAGACCGTCAGAATCTGACCAAATTATACCCTCGGATCAGGAAAAATTTCATACACATTTACATGTACTCAGAATCTCCGATCGAGACCCACTGACCGTCGATCTGAAACTGGTCCGGCACGCGTGATCTGAAAATCTGACTGAAATGAAAACTTAACTAAACGTAGATCCACTGTCTGTAAGCTTAAGTCCGACCTTTGACTCAAGAGGGGGCTCCGGAAATGCTCCGTTGAGCTGAAACAGATGCCCTTTGGACAAAACCCAAGTATACCTTGTTCCCAAGTCTATTTTGGAGACATTTTAGACTATATAAGGACCTTAAACCCTCTCCCATTTCAGCCATCCGAATTTGAGAAAAACCCTAGGGAAAGAGAGAGAAAGTGAGAGAGATGGGGAGAATCTCCCTGCCGTGCTTCCCTGCCGCTCCACGAGTTCCACCGCTCCGTTCTAATAACTTTTCCGGCGATTCCAGCTCCGTTTTTAGGTAAAAACCCTAACCCTAATCTGTTTGGGGGTTGCATAGGTTGTAGGTTATGAAATAGCTAACCTATTTCGTTCTCTAGGTTGCCAAACTGCCGAATACGGAAGCTTAGCAAACCTATCGACTCCGTTACGATTCTACGACACAAGGTGCGGACTTTAGGTGTATAGGTTATGATTTTCAATGCTTTCAATGTCAGATAATAATAGATTCATGATTTTCAATCTGTTTTCTGTTTCGATTAAAGTTGTAGAATATGGAATTTTACATATTCTAGGTTTTCGTAGAAAATACCGTATACGTATATTTTTTGGAAATGTGTTTGACATGATTATTTATTGTATGAATGTACGATATATGGATAAAATACTTATTTGGCGAAAGGATTCGTCCAAATACATATTTACTAATATACACTATGTATGTAGAAATACTGTATTGTAGAAAGTACCATATACATATATATTTTAGAGGTGTTTGCCATGATTATTTGTTGTATAAATATACTATATATGCGTAAAATATTTGCTTGGCGAAAGGACTCGCCCTAATACATGTTTGTTAACATACACTAAGTATGTTGAAATAGTGTATGTTAAGTGTTTGTGAAAATGCTTGTGTGAGTAAGTGTTTGGATGTTGATGCCTTAGGAGGGTGTTGAGATAGGATTCTCAACTACCTTAGAGACATGTATGATTTTTCTCCATGAGATTGTTTACTTAAATCGCTTACTTGTGCAATATATGTGTTTGTATTCCTATTTAAGTAGTGCTTTATAATATGCTTTATAACATGCTTTATAATATGCTTTATGATATGCTTGTTAATATGCTCAACTAATTGTATGATTTTATTTATGTAAGGCGTATATTTAAATTCATGTTTATGTTGTACGATTCGTCATGGGTGATGGGGGAGTGGTGTAATGAATGCGCGTAACAACCCTGGCAGCCCTAAACGGATAATACCAGACTTTGATTGTATGATTTGAATCTTGATCCACTACTGCTTTATTTATCTGCAATTGATTGTGTTTGAGACTATGATTATAGTCCAGACAATCGGTACCAGAAATAAATTCGTGGCTGTGATTCATTTGCCACGTAGGATGTGTCTGACGAACCCGAGTCGTACTTCGGTTGGCGGTAGTGGTTAGGCCACGTGAAGTGCTTATGCGCTTCATGTCGTTCAACTTGTTGTGCACTCAAGCTAGTCGAGCTCGTCAAGTAACCCGATTTGTCTAATGTATGTTCACCATGTTTGGTCGTTACTGCTTGACCTAGGGTACCAAACTTACCAGTGAAATCCCTTTTAACCATGGTACCTCGATCCGCTAAGACTCATGAGCCGGGCATGGTGGTATGGGACACCGTGGTCGAGCTGTCGGCTTCTGGGGGCCACGTGCCTCCCGTAGTGACCCGGTGAGCAACCGGACTCGTGAGCCGATTATGGTGGTATGGGAAACTATATTCGTCTTTGTCGGCCTACATTGATAAGGTGATGGGGAGTGGTGCAATGAATGCGAACAACGTACAGCGTCTTTGTAGTGACCTCGAGCATACTCTAAAATCGCGGTGAGCCTTAGAGTTTTACCGCGGTATATAAAGTATGAACTAGGCCTGTTTCTGTATAGTGATGAATCGTTTAAGAGGTGATGGGGGAGTGGTGTAACCTTTGTGCGTAACAGCCCTGACAGCCTTTGCAGTGACCTAGAAAACACACCATCGTCTGAGATTAACTAAGATTGACGACCCTAGAATGGATCATGTTTGGGAATGATACAAGGGAGGTACCTTAATTTCCCAATCCTGCTGTTTGAAATGGACTAATAAATACTCGATAATCATGCTCATCATGCATTGTATGTGCCTGGAAGATGTGGAGCACTAAGGGATGAAAGCATGCCGCGAACGTGAGATGGTGTCGCACGAGGGAGGGTGTGGTGAGGGCATACATCATGACTGCATTCATACTTGCATTAATAAGAGTAGTTAGGAGTGTTTGATTTTACTGCTTTATTATTACTGCTTGACTGAATTGATAACATGTTAACCTATGCTTTATTGTTCCACTGAGTTAATCACTCACTCTCACGTTATGGGACGGTGTTATACACACCGACCAGATTTGCTGAGTTTCAGGTGATGGCGATGCTTATGAAGCAGAGCCGGACTACTTCTATGATGATGAGGAGGAGTTCTCCTATCTGTATCTCTCTGGCAGGTCTATGAAGACCTAGTATTGTATTGACGGGGCTATGGTACTTGGGATAGAAGACATTACACTTCCTCACATTAGGTATATTTTAGAATTGTACTGTAATTATTTAACCTGGTAACTTTATCACACTCTGGAGACTTACCACAGTTTTTATATGTTATTTATCTATCACAGTCTTCCGCTTGCAATTTAATTGTCTCTGGAGTATGATATGCTGTTTTGGCTTAATCTCACTAATGTTCAATACACAAATACAGTAAACATTCAATCATCATTCATTTTGTTCCATAAGTGATGTTCTGGAACTCGGGAGTTGAGTTTATGCTTGACCCCCGATTTTCGGGATGTTACATTTGGCCATGTCTTAGTCCCATTGTGGCTAATCATCCTTTCAGATCAGCTAGAGATCATCGTATTGACAAGCTATTGCCTTACCAACTAGCTACTCATAAATGAGCCTCTGCCTAAGCTGATTCCTTCTTTTACTCCTTAGTCAAGTCTTCGGCAGTCAGCCGCATCCTCTTTGACTATTCATATCTTAAGCTAACGCATACCAAACTCATTTCTAACCTCACAAAGAATTACGATTCCATCAAGCAACAGATATCGGCTCTGAATATAACTAACTTTCTTAGCCTCGAATGTATTTTTACCATTCAAGCAACTTCACCAGCCCACTATTCAACTAACTAGTGGTAAAGTCAATTGATCTTATTGTATCTGCAATACAAAGTGACTGGAGTAATCTGTCATGCATAAACATATGACAACTAAAATAGATTATAACTTTCATATAATCATATCGCAACATTATCATATGTTCCCTAACACATGAAAGGTTGACCAATTTATCAATTAGTTATTAGAATTCAATACAATCAATGGATATTTGGCAACTGAATATGGATGAGAGATGTCTAAGTTCATTATCAAGTATCTTGAGCGATGGATTGAACAATGAGCTCCATATGTGCATGAGTTTGGCCATTAGATACATTTGTTGATGGTAAAACAATATAGTTCATCAAATGAACTTATAGTCTCATATGAATACCAATCCCAAATGTCCAAATCCAGCCTCCAATGAGAATAAAATATAGTTTGAAAATCCCATTGACCCAACAATTATCTTTTGAATTCAAAACACTAACAATTTTCTTTCTGACCATTTATTCGATGGCTACCAATTAGATCATCAAAACATGTAATCCGTTTGATTTCAAATATCTTGTTTCAAAAAAAAAAAAAAAAAAACCAGTGCATATTGATCCATAGCATTCATCATATACCTTTCTTGGTACAAACCTTCATGTCAAACCATTTATCTAATATTTATTGACTAAACTTGTACTCTATGGGTTAAGTGGTTTATCTAAATGCATTTAAGTGCACCCCCACAATTTCAGATTTAACCTAGATAGATATATATCTATGGCATACCTAATAAACCTATTAACCAAATTTTGAGTTTGAGGATTTCATAGGAACTATCATATGAATTGACTAGATTTAACACATGTATCCTAGATTGGCATATGATCAGATGAAAATAATATTTTCTTAAAAAGTATTGGATCCTACCATAGAACGATGTTGATGATGGATGTGATTACAAGCGGATTTATTCGTACAAGAAGAAAATTTGAGTATTTATATAAGAATATAGTTATAACTAGTCCCATGGTTTAATTGACTCAATTATCGATTTGATCATGTCCATTGAAGTCATTCCAATCAAGGCATGTGAGAACTATCATTCTATAGAACAACCAATGATAAGCCACATCTAAAATGAATTGTAACTATAATTCAATTGTCATCTAGTGGTGAATTCAAATTATGCATTTAGTGGGTCTTTCCAACCAATTCCCTTAATTGAAAATCATACGAGTATTTTTATTTTTACTATTCACCTTTTGACCTTTTGCCTTCACATGACGCTACTTCTATCAATGACTAACATTGATGCATCATCTACATGTGTCATGTGTCCGATATGAATACCCCTCCATTTAGGCCATTAAAGGTAAAATCCACTAAATAATATTTTCTCTCTTACATGTACCATATGAAAAATGACATGATTAAGATTGATATTTTGGATCGTGGATTCTATGCATGCAGTAGGCACCATAGATGACATAAAGATGATCTAAAGTTATAATTCTAAATAAGCATAAAATCATGTGACAGATAACTATTCCAGTAATGAGAAGTGTTATGCCTACTTTACATGACTTGTAACACATGTGTGAGGGATCCGATCTAAGCAATATATGCATTTGATTATAGACAATGCTCTGTCCCATTTTGCCAATCCACTTATCATATATTCTTATAAGAGAATGCCTTTCTTATCAGCGTTCATGTTTTGCTTTTAGACGGAGCCTGTTTATTTAAAGCTCTACTTGGTAGATGGTCGGGATCTCTCACACATGCACCATAGTAACATGAAAACTTTTAGAATCTTTTTCTATTTGAGAGTGTTGTATTTCTCAATTAATCAACAAAGAAAATTGATGAGTCATGAGTAACATCACCCAACTGCATGTTAACATCAACGTAACTTAAATTATGTTAAATTAAACAGGATATGCATTACTCATGTAGCAGTTTATAACAACAATACTAGAGATATTGCTTTTAAAGGATTAGCTCCTTATGCCCACCAAGAGATGATCGTGACCGCTTATTTGGAAATTCTTAGAATAAAAGTTTAATAAACTTTTTGCCTAATATACAGTCTCGGTGAGAATCAACACCGTTTCCTGATCAAGAAAACATTACATTATAAAGACGGAGCATTACCCCAGTGATCCAGATGGTTCATCTAGTGGACTCTTATGGGTGGACACTAGAGAATAATCTCAGCCATCGATTGATAAACCATTTTATTTTTTTTACATGAACTGTTTCTTATTATATAGTAACCAGAGATCCAAATATGATATTTTGACCCCATAACATGACATCAAAGGACACACTTGATGTATGTAATGAATATTAAGCATCAAGAATTTTGGTGCATGCAAAAGTTCAACAATAGACACAACTAGAGGATAAACATTAGAATAATCCTAACCGTACAGAACCTTGGAGATGAAAACAGAAATGAGGAAATCTTTTATTTTCTCTTTAAAATCTTAGGGCCTTGGATTCATTAGATCCCCCCACATTCGCAACTGTCATCCATTCTCACAACGTTTCAAATCCGGAATCCGGGTCGGGATTTATACATACAAACAACAACAACAAGGAGCCCCTGTTATTGCCATTGAAACCATCAGATAACCAGTCATATCCTGTTATTAAGGCTTCGAATGATTGACAGAGAAAAAGTTTTCCTCTTTGCAACCACTTTTGCCATCGTCAGAGCTTCAAATGTATTTATGGCATCGATTGGCCCTCTCAGGACTCCCACCTGATTGGGAACAGTATCTAATGGGATCATTTCCAAATGAAATCTCATCCTAAGAGAACTGCTAAATGGATTTTAGCCATCCATCCAATGCCCCACTAGTTCAATAGAATTATTCCCCATCTGTCTCTTTTCATTTAATTATAATAAAATCTCTTCAATAGAATTTTTTTTTTAAGTGAAAAGTCTCTCTAAAAGAAAACTCAAGAATAAACGGCAAACCTTTCTTCTCCATTTGTACCAATATCATGTAAAATGATTTCAAATGCAGAGATGTAGGTACTGTGCAGGCACCTCTATTTCCCAAAATTGACATGGCGTATCATTATTACCATGAGAAAGATAGTTAAGAGCTATGTCATACATGGATCACATACAAGTGTATCTGAACCGTGCAACCTACAGGCACCAAGATGGATTGACCACTTACTAAAACTTGGCTTGATCTTACTATCCTAAATTCCAAATTGGTGATGTTTTCTCTTATGTTGATGATTTGAATGCTAGTGATAGGTAGTAAGTGATAATTCACATTTGTGTAATCTCCTTGGCCCATTCATAAGGAGCCGTTGAAGGATGGGTGGGTTTTTGTCAATACTCATCATGTATATGCTAGGTGCTACTTCTAGGAGAAGTAAAATCCCGTTTGCCCCGATTCACTGAGTTGGACACATAAGGTGTTAGAAGGGCCTTGACTCACAAATCAAGTCGGTGGTATATGCTTTTGGGCTATTTCTCAATGTCTTTCGAACAAGATAAATGCACAACCATAATTCTTAAATAGTTTTCCAAACCAAATTCGATTTCAAGATTGTTGGAAATTGGATTTTGGAAAACTATTTAAATTATATAAAATTAAAATAAGAAAGTTAAAAAACTTATCAATTTGTATAAGTCGAGGCGTGACGTGAGTCACTCGGCTTGAAATCGAATTTTCTCCCCTTAGACAGCGTCCCAAGTGCAACAGGTTTCCAGAGCAATCGACCTCCAGGATACAACGACTATGACCCGGTCCCAGTGGTGCACTCACTGTACATGGGCTCGAACCACTTGTAGTCTTAACCCGAACTAGAAAATACTTGAACACATTTTTAAGAGGAAACCTGATTTTCTAATCCATTCCAAAACTTAAAATCAGAAGTCTATTTATAGACTTTGTGAAGACACCCTTTCACAAAGGGTTGTGACTATTGGGTTTAAACCCAAGTGGTGCGACCCTTAGGCTTCAAAAGACACAACTTTTCAAAACAAAAATTGAAAGGATATAACCTTTCAGTGAAAAGACACATCTGTAGGGCACATGCGCACCTATGGCCACAGCCATGGTCCGTCCCAACGGATATTTTGAAACACTAAATTATTTTAAAATAATTTAAAATGCAACAATCCATTCATCAGGTCCAACCCTTGGTGAAAGTTTCCTAGTTTAAAATATGGTCAGTCCACTAATAAGGTGAATAGGTGGGCCAATCAAGTACCATTGGTTGTCTATCTTTTAACTATACATTTTCTCAATACAAGTGTGGCTCACCTGATGAATAAACATACAATCCTAGGTGAAGACACATTCATCATGAGGCCAGTGTAGGCTTGGATCATCAGTACGTGTTTCAACTTTTCATGAGATAGTTGTATTGGGTGTCTGCAGGTAGTATGCTTGTTAGGTTAGTGATTGAATTTAACTCTTACCTTTCATCAGAAAAAAGATTTCACATCAATCTTGTGATCCTGCCTTCTGAATGATTTTTGGAGCCAATGCCAGTCAAGAGATATGTACAAACACAACATTACGCAAGGAATCATACGAGAATATAAGAAGCAGCAGGACTATATCAAAACACAACAACATATATCTTGATCAAACTTTCATAATTCGGTCACTCCTATTGCAAGTAATTGAAAAGAATTCAGTATTCATAAATGCATTTCATCGGACAAATACATAATGAGTAATTATGTTAATAATTGCAGACAAGATAAACATATCACCTTTTTTTTATCTTGTTCAGGGACTAATCTTCGAATATCTTTCAACGACTACTCAAATCACCGAAAGAAAACAAGCCTAAAAGAATAAAGCATTCCATTAGAATAGATCTTACTAATTTTAAACAATCGAGGACTTTAAGAGGGTAGGTTGTAACCAAATAAGAATGTTACAACAATGCAACATGGACACAGATATGTATACCTGTTTTGGACATGGGCAGCAGTATTTTCTCCAACAAGGAAATACGGAATTAGACACAAGGTCATGGAAAAGCCACCATGCCCACATGTCTTTACAGATGTATAATGACATTGAAAGTTGTTTTATTCGATGGTACCTCGTATGGGGTCAATATGGAACTAAGAGTTAAAAATCCATACTGATAGACACCAACCATTATCTCCAGGTTGGCGTGTATCTTATGTTTTTTGTGGAGGAGAGTGTAATATTACATCATCACAGTTTTTACCAAAAAGTTAAGAAACTTCTCTGCCAAGGTATTTAATAACGGATGTCAATCAAAGTATGTTTTTATTAACATATAATCCCTCTTGGTTCCAAACACTATATGCATAAGAAATAGGAAAATTTATTCCAATAGTTAAACTATGACTCAAACAAAAAGTACATAAATACCGCTAGATGTAAGAAGAAAATTGAGTGTTGGCAGTGTTGAACATTGAATTTTCTAGAATATATAGTGTCTTATTACATATACATATATAGATTGTGAAAATAATCAAAATGAAAGGAAATCCTGAAAACTAATGATGTCTGGATATATGATTAGTACATACAAAAAGTCTAAAACTATCACATAGAAAAAATTTCCCTATAGCTAGTCAATATTGCAATTTCCATTCTAACAAAAAAAAAAAAAAGATGTAGGAAGAAGAACTTAACCTGCATCCAACTAACATGAAAAGCTTTCTAACGAGTAAACATGTGAAAAAGATATTTGTGTCACACAGAATTGACAGTTGACTTTGTTCAAGATTTCGTTCATCATTTAGGAACGTGTTTTGCCTATAACCCGCAGTCACCAATCTCTCTATCTTAATCTTGTTCTTCCCTATTTCAAAACTCTTTCTAGTAACAGAATTACCCTCTATTACTCAGACATCTCAAATGAGCACATATTACCTAATTCGCACTCTATGAAAGTAGGATAATTGAAGAGATGCTCTTTAAATTGAGGGTTCTAGATTACTGAAAATGTAGAAGAACAAGAACAAAGGGAATGCTTCCTACAAAATCAGGTAGCAAGAAACAAAATCCAATTCTTAATTTGATAAAAGAAGTTTGTGAACCGATTTTATTCTCTTTGAAATTACATGTAGAACATCAATTGATAGGAATAAGAAATAAAGAATAAATTCTCTTTATTGAAAATGTAATAAGATTGAGGTAGGTTTTATCAAATGCAAAAATAACAACAACAGATTGGGTCTATAAAAACAAAAATCACAAATCGCAATTCCACAAGTATGAAATCCCAAATAATAGTTCTCGTAGATAATCACTATTTCCTAAAAGAATGAAAAAGGCAGACCATGAATCCAATTTAATCAGTTTACAATACATAGGACCAATTGACAATTCCAGAGCACAAGGACCAATTGACAATTCTAGAGCACAAGTGTATGTGTGTGTGTGTGTGTGTGTGTGTGTGTGTGTGTGTATGTACTATGCGCTCGAGCGCATACGGTCGTCCATGAGGTTGAGTTGGTGTGGGGCCCACCGTGATGCCGTTCGAACATCTACCCCCTCAGTCAGATGCACCATCCCGGTGTGGGGCCCACACGGTGAAAATCACCTCAATCATGACTTTTGTGGGCCACACCACGTACGAAGTGGAGAGGGCCGTGCACCATTGAAACATTCAAAACCGGTTGTGGGGGCCTTTCGAGAGGTTTCTTCATGATCAAAAGCCGTCCATCATGTGTGTCCCACTTGAATGTAATTTTAAACCACTTTTCGGGTGGTATCCACATCTCGGTGGGGCCCACCAAATGCTTTTACATGTTTTTGCTTGTATACTTATGTTTTCAGATGGTATGGCCCACCTGATCACGGTGGACGGACGATTTTGGGCCGTCTAGGCCCAAAATGGGACAATGTGGATCTTCGAACGGAATCACGGTGGGGCCCACCCCAGCTCGACCTCACGGATGACTGCTTTACGCTCAAGCGCATAGTACCTTTTCTCATATATATATATATATATGGAAAAAGGTACTATGAGCTTGAGCGCACAACGGTCGTCCATGAGGTCGAGTGGTAGCTCACCACCGTGATGCCGTGCTCGAAGATCCACAATCCACCACTGTGATGCACTGTCCCATTTTGGGCCTGGACGGCCCAAAATCGTCTGTCTACCGTGATCAGGTGGGCCATACCATCTGAAAAAATAAGTATACACGAAAAAACATGTAAAGGCACTTGGTGGGCCCCACCTGAGATGTGGATATCACCCGAAAAGTTAAAATTACATTCAAGTGGGACACACATGATGGACGGTTTTGATCATGAAAAAACCTCTCGAAGGGCCCCCACAACTGGTTTTGAATGTTTCAATGGTGCACGGCCCCTCTCCACTGCACGTGGTGTGGCCCACAAAAGTCACAGATTGAGGTGATTTTCATCCGTGTGGGCCCCACCTGGGATGGTACATCTGACTGAGGGGGTAGATGTTCGAACGGCATCACGGTGGGCCCCACACCAGCTCGACCTCATGGGCGACCGTATGCGCTGGAGCTCATTGTACCTGTTCCCTAATGTATGTATGTATGTATATATTACACACGTACTCACACCCCACAGTGAATTTCACCACAATGGGTACTCAAACCCATGACCTGATGTTGAGACTCTTGTGAGTCTACCACCGAGACATGAGTAAGGACCCTTAGAGGAGTATGATGGGCTGTTTTCTTTTCAACAATTCATCCAAAATGGAACTGAAAAACAATTCTAAAGAGAACTTTGGAAAAATTCCAAGACACCCTTAGATGATTTGTACTTGAAAATTGGCATTTTCACTCAGGTGGGTCACAATGTATAAAGTAAACTGGCCATTCAAACAACTTTTTCTACTCATCCATTCATCTTGTTTGTTGGTGGCCTGATTTTAGAGCAGAAGATCTAAGAGTGTAATATGTGCCTGCATGTGGATGGCAGGGCCCGTGTGAAATTAGCAAACCCCAATATTTTCCTTTGCAAGAAATTCAACAATACAATTAAAAGAACTACTAGGAATCTACACATGGGATTTCTAAGAAGCTAGAGCACAACCTTAATTCATTCAAGATAGGGTTTGGCTTCAAAGCAGGAATGCACCTCCTAGAGGCCTAAGAGATAGCATTATAGAGTCTCCGTCTGCTATCAATTCACGGAAAGCTCCTCATCAGTTCTAATAGCCAAAAACTCTGCTCTGTTTGAGGGTCTCTTCCCCATTAGCTTGAAAAGACAAATTTGATGTTGTCTCTGCCTTCCATAAGCATGCCTCTAATTCCGAACTTCTGTCAGTATTAAGAAACCATCATATAACAATTTAAGAAAACATCACGAGAAACGATCACCTACAGGTAAGGTACGACAACTTATTGTGTTGTATCCCGCCAGTGTAGTACATACTGCTTGTGTATAACAGGCAGCAATACTAGGAAAATGGTAGGCATCACCACGAAGATCACCTGGCACAAAAATCAGGCCAGCCCGCTCATCAGGTGGGCCATACCATTGGAATCAATGGACAGATGACAGTCTTACTCAGCATACAGGTTTAACCCACCTATTGATCTGATCAGCCTAATTTTTTATAAGGAGGGCAAATATTTTTTCATAGTACTGGTTTCCTACACAAGTGGCATGTTGGCAGGAAAACTGTGATCTTATAAGAAGTTACCGCTGCTAGTAGGTGATCAATTCTCAATCATCCTCCCAACACTGTTCAATAGGCTGTGATGATCAAAACCAAAGTTTCTTACAAGAGAATGCGACAAGCACTGGAATATATCAGCAAAAAAAAAAAAAATAAAAAAAATGAGTTCAAAATAAAGTAAAAAAGTATAGAGAAGTTGAGTATTAATCTATTGACAATGTAGTACTAAATGAGATATATTAGCGAGGATTGCCAAATTAACTTGCCTGTTCACTCCATGAAATGATGATCCAAACCATACATCTAGAAGGTCCTATAACATATGGCCCACGTGAGAGAAATCTCACTGATATGACATCTTCAATGTCCCACAACATATGTACCATTGTTTCAAGTCGCTTTTATATGAGTAAGATTTTCTGTGTGGACCATCTTCTGTTTGAACTTCTAGATGAACGATCTAAATCATCACATAGTGAGACAGAAGGGGAGAGTGTCCCCTTAGCAAACCTCAAATTATGTAAACATGACGTTCCACTGCGAATATGAACTTCCAAAACTCAGTGTGGTCCACATATCGGTTGCACCAAACTAGTAATAGAAAAATGAAAAGTTTTCAAAGAAAATAACCATTGCTTCACATTCAAGTAGACATGTCACCCACCTGATAAGCAGACCGGCCTGATTTTTTGTTCAATCACCAGTGGCCTTGTTCAGTCTCCCAGAAGAGTGCCACATTGTCACGCGTGCTGCTAGGCCCCTTCACCATTCTCATTTGCACGACTCCCACTCACATTCCTCAATGAAATGATGGTGTTTAAATGTTCTGTTTGCTAAAAAAATCAGTTAACCATAGAAAGTAATTAGGAACCATACAATGCATCCACCAAAAAAGGAGGTGGTTGACAATGCATAGACAGGGAATTGTATGACACCGATTGGTTTTCAGTTTGCATAAATGGGACCCATAGTTCCTTGGAATTTACTTCATTATAGGATATGTATAATGATGGTAGGTCTGTTAATAGATAATAACATCCTCCAATGTATAATTGTTGAGCATGGAATTTTGGCTGATCTAATTACTCAGAACAACCAATGTCCATAAAAGGATGATCTACCTGTTTGTTTGCATGGTGGAATCCAAAATATAATCATGAAAAAGAAAGAATTTTATGCTGATGTGATGTTTTCTTTCCACAATTTTCTTTTTAAATCTATGTTTTGAATTCCAACAAGTCAAAAAAAAAAAAAAAAACCCCTAAAATACAACTTCTAGCTGTAAAACCATGGTCGGCCTATATGATAGTTGGATCAAATAATATAATATTTTCATAGTTTTTCTTTCTCTATTAGATCCCAGCAATAGTGACTTAATTTTACTTTATTTAAACGAAAAAAAATCTTAAAGTCAATTACCTTGGATTTAAACTGATTATCCACGAAATAACCTCAACCATGAAAGCAATCTGAGCAATCGTTAGCCTTAGATTATTATGAGCTCTTGAATTGTCAATGCTTGATGCCCTGTGTATCATGCTTTTTGCAGTAAAAATTGGGAAATTAAAAAGCAAAGATAGATAGGTTTGAGTGAGAAGTGCGATACTTACAAAGTGAAGGAAGGAGAGCGTTGATGCTATCTCCTGTTCAACCCCAACAGACGACCACACCCTTTGCCTCCTCTCGGGGATTCGGATTCGGATTCGGTATATCCAATCTCAATATCTGGGATGTGTGCTATGTACTGCCAATCCTCACCTTTCTCATTCTCGCATCGCTTCTCTAATTGGGGACATCCACAGATTTTTAGAGTTTGGAGGTTTGTTAGGAGTTGCAACCCAGATGGCAAACACCCCATTTTATCACAATCGTCAATGTCCAAATATTGAAGCGAGGAGAGGTTTCCTATCCACTCCGGCAGAGCCGTTAGACTTTTCAAACCCCGGATTCTTAGTTCTTGCAGTGTTGTGGCATGTTTTAGCCCTTCCGGCAAACATGTCAACTTATCACAGTACAAGATGTGAAGTGTTCGAAGGGACATTAGGTGTTGCATATCCTCTGGTAAAGAAGCCAGCTCCGGACATCCCGTAATTTGCAAGGATTGTAAGGCAGTGAGGTGTTGCAGGCCCATCAAACTCGTTAGGCTTTTACAAAACAGAATGAAAAGACGTTTAAGAGAGCTCAAGCCTTGTAGTCTCAAGGACGTTAGACCTCTGCACGAATTAATATTTAGATACTGGAGAGAGGTGAGGTTTTGTAACTCTGCCAATGATACCAGCTCATCACACTGATGAAAAGACAGAGACTCTAGAGCAGCAAGGTTTCCAAGCTCCCCCGACAGAGACTCAAGCTTTCGGCATCTGCTAATTTCTAGGGTCGAGAGACAGGTATGATTTGGGAACATCCCACCCGACAACGACCTTAGCTCATTGAAAATTTCAATACTCAAGAAGGAAAGCGAGGTTAGGTTTGCCACTGAACCTAACAACATCTCATTACTACTGCTCATTGTCAATTCTTTCAGAGACTGAAGGCATGGAAGTGTTGTTAACTTTGGGCATCCGACGACAGATAGTTGATTAAGGCAGGGGAGTACTTCTCTTCCATTGAATCCTGACCACTCCTCTAAATTACACATATATTTCAAGCTAAGTTTTTCCAGTGACGGGAATCCCTCTGCAACATTGTCACCATAGAAATGGTTGCCAATAGATTTTACAGCATGCATTCCCTCTATCACAAGAACCTTAAGCAATGGTAATTGGCCAAGCTGGGGGAACTGTTCGCATCTTCTGCAACCGATCAGTGAGATTTCAACCAGATTTGAAAGCAACGAAGAAGTCATCCAATGTGGAAATCTGACACCCAAGTACCCTTTGACCTCCAACCTTTTGAGATTCGGATGTGGTTGGAGACCTTCAAGGGTTTCCTCAACATTTCGTGCCAACTTAAGATCAATATCCTCACCCCATGAAAAGTACAACTTTTGAAGGTTTGGCTTCTCTTTCAACTTTGCTTCCTGGGCATCTGCTCTACACATCACGTTCTCGAGGTTTCGAATAATCAAGCTTCCTCGAAGGTTTAGGTCTTGCAGCTCTTTTATACCACATCCTCTATCCTTACCAATGATGAATATTGGCAAGGTCTGAAGGAACTTTAATTCTCCCATATTAGCTGGCATATGGGTCCATCCATGATGTGGACTGATTTCAAGATGTCTTAAGCTAGTCATATTGCTCATGTCCCTGGGTAACTCTGCAAGTATATACAACCCCAATAGTCTCAGGGTTTGCAGACGGTGAAGGGTGCAGATGGATTCAGGAAGGGCTGCTATTTTAGTCTCAGACAAGTCGAGGTATCTTAAGTGTTTCAACTTGCTGATCGAAACCAACAACTCCTTAGTAACATTGGCTACGCTTAAATCTAACACGCGTAAGCACGTAAAATGTACAAAATGATTACGAGGGATGCTGAAACTATATCCTTCAAGCAGCAGCAGTGTTCGCAAATGGTTTACTTTCTTTAAGGCCTTTGGGAATGTTTGGACCTTCATGCTATACCCACACTCCAAGGACAAACGACGAGATATGTTATGGATGCTCTCTGCATTCTCGGCTTGCACAATCGAGCATTCAGTCCCTGCAACAAATCGTGCAAGATCATGCATGAGGTCATGCATCTTGCACCATACTATATTCCCATCATCATCTTTCTTAACATCCTGAAAGAAGGACCGCTGTAATAGATTATTAAAATACTCTCCACCAATGCTTTCTATGTGGTTACTTCCGACTGATGATTGAATGAAACCTTCCGCCATCCAAAGTTGGATAAGTTTCTCCTTTCCAATTTCATAATCTTTTGGAAATATTGAACAGTATGTAAAGCATTGCTTCAAATGAGATGGCAGATGATAATAACTCAACCTTAGAGCAGGTAAAATTTGATTCCTTTCTTTAGGTAAATTCCAAATTTCACTTTCTTTGACTAACAACCACCGGTTTTCCTCTGTTTCACGGTACATCAAGCTTCCGAGTGCTTTTGCTGCCAAAGGAACACCCCCGCACTTCTTCACAATTTCCTTTCCAAGCATTACTAGGTTCGGATGTTCTTGTCTTCCACGTCCAAACGCCCGTTGCCTGAACAGAGACCAACAATCATCATCTGATAATATTGGCAAATGGTGTGAAGGGAAAGTGCCCATGATTGAAGCAACATTTTCACTACGGGTAGTAACTATGATTTTACTACCCCCGGCACCTCTGAGAGATTTTTTCAGTGAATCCCACTTCTCAGGATTTTCCTCCCACACATCATCCAACATAAGTAAAAACTTCTTTCCACTTAGCTTTTGTTGGAGGCCATGCTGCAGTGAATCCATGCTTTCGAGATCACATTTGCAACCAGTTGCTGATTCAATGATTAATTTTATTACCCTCGCGACATCAAAATTGTCCGACACACAAACCCACATCCTTAGCTTGAAATGCTCTGCTACCCTTTCATCATTGTAAGCGAATTGAGCAAGTGTGGTCTTCCCAAGGCCCCCCATACCGACTATGGGGATGATCGAGACATCTTCTTGAGTACTAACATCAATCAACGACTCTATGATTTTCTTCTTATCTTCATCTCTGCCAAAAACTTTCGACTCAATGAAAGAGTCTGTTTGCTGTTTCTCTTCAATATTGAACGGAAGACCTACAACTCCGTCACTCAAATGGAACTTCCTCTGCTCTGCAATCTCATATAATCTCTCCCCAACCTCCTTTATCCTACTCCCCATCCTCAGGCGAAATACAAGTGAGTTCGGAAAAGAAAAGAAGTTGCGCACCCTATTCATTGTATCAGACTGAGTCCTTGCTTTCTGCCGAAAAACTTCTGTTACAAACTCATCTATCAAGTCATCTGCATCATAGGCCACCCCCTTAAGCTTCATTAGCCAATCCCTCAGCGCCTCGCTCTGCACTTGCTGCTTGTCCGCGTCTCGAAGTACCGCTTGGATCGTCGACAACGTGCTCTCCAGCTTCCCCAACTTTTTCTTGACACCCCATGCTGTTTCAAACTGTTGCAGAAGTAGAGAATTCAAGTTCCCCATCATTGTCTGAACAAGAGCGGAGAGAAATACTTCTGCCATCTTTTCTTGGTACTGTGGAAATGCCAAAGAATTGAAATTGATGATAAATGTGGAATGGAAAATAATCAAACTGTAGACCTATATGCTATTTTCCATCAAATGGGATAAAAAGGAATAAAAATGGAAACATAAAGAAAGTCAATGGAAAGCACCAAGATGCCAATGCTGTTGCGTTAATAACATCAATGTGATTAGCCAATTTCCTTGAGAATGCAGGATACTTTTAATTGCTCATATTTCAATAGGAAAGTAAGCTCTCGGGCTAGAATACCTCAAATTGTGTTCACTGCAATCTCCACCATAGATATGTATGGTGACCGTGATTGTGACTGGTCACTTGAAGGGACCCATTTGGTTTTTGTTTTTTTTGTTTTGTTTTGTTTTGTTTTGTTTTGTTTTTTTTGCCATGGGATTAGTGATGGGATATAATTCGAGGTACAACCATAGACATGCATGCTTCATCTCATGTGCCTTGCCAATTATTGGCCACAGCCCAAAAGCCTCAATGATCAAACAATCACAACAATCCCATCTACAGCCTCTCTTTAACATAAATGGGTAATCATATTTCTTTTTTTCTAATGGAGAACCATGGACAACTGATCAGATGGTTAGAAATGTCCAATTACCAAGTACATAAACAATGGTATGCAGAAGCTTGAAATAAGTTAAAAGGTGATCCAGACAGCCATCAAGCCTGCAAGGCCCATCACAGTTTAGAGATGAAAATATCTTTCTAGCTGGATGGTGCCACTCCTCTTGACTCCTGAAATTTTCGACATCATTGTATAAATTCTAAGGTTTAAAATACACATGTATAAAAGGAACAAATGATCTCTTTGGGCAGGGAATCATCCGGCACAATCAGTACCAATTCAGGTGGGCCCGTATCTAAAAATCTATTCATGCCGAGCAGCTAATGACCTTGCAAGTGACGAAGGAATTCCATGTTTGATTCAAAGATATCCTTCTCAGATGAAGAGACTGGTTATGAGAAGAGATTGGTCAACCTTAACATAGATTTTAGAGATTTTTGCATTCAGCCACCTCCCTTTTGGGCCATAAGCCCAAAATGGTCCAATTTTAGACTCTTTTTGAAAAAACAGCTGCCTTTTCCATATTTGACTTTTGACTAACAGAACGCTGCCTGTCCAAATAGAAAATCGGATCTATGCGGTCCACGGATGAAACAACACTAGCCTGCCATTGAAACATTCATGGCTCACCATGTTATTTTTGAGAAATCCACCCCGCCCCCCATTTTCTTCAGCTCATTAAACTCATATGGCCCACTGTGATAGAAATCCATCCCGTGCACTAGTTTTTACCACTTATTTTAGTTGGTGGGCGCAAAATTGAAATGGCCTACATGGCTTGAAACAATGGTATTGAACACCCAATGTTATAATAGAGGAGTTCCAAAATTCACGTAGTCCACCATGATGATTTTGAGAAAACCCACCTATTCATCATTTTTGCTTATTTTAGAGGGTGGGCTCAAATATGAGGAAATCCAACACTCAAATGAACTGGACGACTCAAAACAATGGTATTTAACAACTATTTAGAGGAGCTCCAAAAATTCATGTGGCCAGCATAATGATTTTAAGAAATCTAGCCCCTCTAACAATTTCACCATCTCATTAGGGGGTGGGCCCAAATATGAGACATATCTAACACTCAACAACCACATGACTTGACACAATGGTATTGGACTCCCACTGTTGAAACTACACCGGTGCACCTTTGAAACATAAATGCCTCACCCTAGTTAGAGACAGACGGTCCTGATAGGGGATCTATAAGGCCCACTGCAATATATGTGTTTTATCTACTCTTTCCATCCATTTTGACCAATCATTTTAGAGTATGAGTGCAAAAAGGAGGCAGTTCGAAGGCTTAAGTGAACCACACTACATGAAGCAATGGAGATTCAACACCTATTGTTGAAAACTTGTTGGGGACTACAAAAGTTTCGTATCAAACTAGTATATGAATATGTTGGATGGCAAATAAACATCACGGTATGCATCATTGTCACCATTACTTCCTGTAGTGTGGTCCACTTGAGTATTTGATTTGCATCCTTTTTGGGATCTTTCCCTAAAATGATCCGGCAAAATAGATCGATGACATGGATAACCCATACTTCAAGGTGGGCTCCATAGAGTTCCCAAGAGGACGGTCCTAGCTAGGTCTTAGTGGCATCGCACCTAATCTGCATTCACTTTGATGTTTTGAGAAATACACCTTCTTGGCCATTTTTGTCTGCTCGTTTTAGGTAGTGGACCCAGTTATGAGGCCCAATAATCATTTGAAATATCCATCCTGCCAATCATTTCTCCATATGATTTCTGGAGGTGGGAATGACCTTATGGCCGGTATGGATGTCATATAAACAACATGGTGGGCCCTGGGAAATTTTTAATTGAGGCCATTCAATCTCCGCTGTTTCCTTCAATGTGGCCCACCAAAGATTTGGATCTGCTTCATTTTTTGACCCACCCACTAACATGAGTTGTTAAAAAATGGATGCCTGGGTTGAAATTTTCAAAATGTATCATGGTGAGCCCTACCTTCATCATGGGGTAAGGCAATTTAGATGGCATATAAATATCACAATGGATCCGGAAAGGTTTCAACACTAGGCATTGGGATATACCCCAGTTTTGGTCTTATACCATAAAATGATCTAGAAAAATAGATGGACGGCATAGATGAAACACATACATCATGGTGGGGCCCACATAGCACCAACCACCCGCCATGGGCCGGTGGCCGGGAAGTAGCCAGTCTGTTTCCCAAACACACGGACGTGGATTTACTGCTAAAGCCTTTCCCATAAAGATCCTACCGAAGGATTCTGTGTGGGGCCTACTGTGATCTTTGTGTGAAATCCAACCCGTCCATTCGTTTTTAGATATCATTTTAGGACATTATACCAAAAAATGAGGAGGATCCAAAATTCAAGTGGGCCATACGAGATGAAATAGTGGGGAAAGGAATGCTTATCGTTGAAACCTTCGTAGGCTCCACCTTGAAGTTTATATTCCATCCAAACCGTTTATAAGGTCATTTTCACTGAGATGAAATGAAAATACCAGGAACATAAACTGATACAAAACTTTTGTAGCCATATGAATGTTTCAACGGTGGTCACTAAATCTCCACTGTTTCCTCTCATGTGGCCCATTTAATTTTTGGATCCTCCTCATTTTTGGTTGCATGTCCTAAAATGATTTCAAAAAACGGATGGATGGGTTGGATTTATCACAAATATCATAGTGGTCCTCACATAGAATCCTTGCAAAGGATCTTCCAATAAAAGGCTTTTGCGTGAAATCCGCTTGAAATTCCAAGAGTTTCTCGAATGAGTGTAGGAGAGAAGAAAAACTCTCCCTCTCTCAATGCAGCTAAATCCCAGTCACTCTCCTCATTTTACGGCTTACATGAAGGCTCGCACATAAATTCCTTGTGGTATAGTTGGCAGGAGACCTTTACACACACTCTCTCTCTCTCTCTCTCTCTCTCTCTCTCTCTATATATATATATATATATATATATATATATATATATATATATAGATTAAAACTTCTTAGAGATTCTATTTCTTCTCATGGATTCAAGAGCACCTCGTGGATTCAAGGTATTTACCTACTGAGGAAGATGGTAATTAACCTCATCAAGTCCTCCCCTATGACAGGACCCTACCCTTATGCTTACCTATTGTTTGACAAGGCTAACGTGGCTCGTGGATGGATTCTTTGAACTGTGAATCTCACAAACCCTATGGTTGATGGGCCACTATATAAATATGACATCGGATGATCCTATCCTTCCAAGTAACATCCTTCAAACGAAAGGGTACTCATAAAATACAGCTTAAAGTCCACATTCAATGGAGAATACAAGAGAATGTAGGTATTTAGATTCTCCCGTGAGTTTGATTTTTAGGGCGAGCTGATGGGGTGGTCTTGATCATCTGACCATGCAACCAAGTTGGCTGCATCCATGAATGGACTGAGCAAAAGGCGGCTAGCCATCAATTGTCACTAAGATATTCAGTACTTCAATTTGCATCTCCATTTCCCTCTTCTAATGGACCGATTAGATTTCGTTCCATGACAGTATATGCCTACATGTGGCATAACAAAGCTCTTTTAAAAGAACCAAGTGTAGCCATCAAGATCAATACTTCTATTTGTGACACAGGGAGGGACGTGATGAGGTTGATCACCGTCTTCCTCCGGGAATATCTACTCCGAATCCACGAAGCTCTTTGGACTCCTCACAAAGCTTCCTCAAATTCTCAAGGGATAAACGTAGAAATAATTTCTAATAATTTTGAAATAAATTCATTAATAATAAAAAATGAAATTACAACCTTTTAAATAATAAGCTCAAACCTAAGACATAGTTTTAGATCAGATTCCAATTCAAACACCCAAAAAGAGTGATTTACTATAAATAGTAAACTTACTATTTAGAGACAATTTTCATTCCTATTAGACTTCATGTTTTTGGTTAAAAATAGTAAGTGTTCGATTTAGCACAACCATTTTATTCCCCTAACTTTTCTAAGCCCTTTTCATGTTGGCAATGACTCCTACAACTCAAAGGATCATAAGTTATACTCTAACTAAAACTTATTATTTATAGTAAAAACAGAAATAAAAGGGACTTTTGACCATTGATACGATGAAATCTCACAAATACGGTGTGGGAAACCCAGCATAATAGGTTGGTTGGCTAAAGTAGTTTTTCCTACCCTAAAATCATAAATGATATGTGGAAAAACTAATCTCGGTTTGTGAGATACGACTGTTTTAAGGTTCCGATGGTCCGGATCACTTTCGCCTACGATCGGGCCTTCTTTGGTCCATCTTTTCCATGACAGTGTCTGCAACTCACTCTACATCAATTTTCTAAGACCATATTTGGATTTACGATTGATATTAATTAAAATAATTTAAGATTAAATAAAGACTAGTGAACGGTCACAATCATTTTCACAATTAGAGGGATAAGAGGAATATGTACCAAATGACCCTATTGCCCTCTATTGTGTACAAGGACACTAGACAACAATCGGACCATCATGGTTCATGTATGACATTTAAATCGTCCAGAGGATCCTCCACCAAAAGAAATGGACACCTGAAATATTAGGCTAATCTAAATCATTAAGTGGGCCACAACATAAGCTTCCAAATTTGAATGGTGGCCCACTTGTTGGTTGGATTGGCATGATTTATGAGACATCTCATTTACATAGTGGAGTGAACCAGTGTTGGTAGCCAAAACTCAGTACTTTTAAGGATCAAATTTTCAGGAATAGAGATAAGAACATATTTCTAACAATAATCTAAAGATAGATGGTTAAGATCTTACCTTGGTAGGATCACGATCGCAGAAACAGATTTTTACGCCAAAGAGTTTGATGCCAATCTGATCCTCTAAACCAATAAATATCTTACCGAACTATTTCACTTAAAAGGAGCCAAGAGAGCCATGTCAAATAATGTATTAGGGCAGAGAGTGAAAAAACCATTCACACAAGTGGACCATAACCCCCTTGTGATAATGGAGAAGAGGAAGAGGGAAGAAGATGAAAATGGATGAAAAATTCTCTCGACACAGGTGGTAATGCCCCAAGGGCTGAAAGTGGTGATAATGTGGAATGGAAAATTATGAAACTGTGGCTTATATGCTATTTTCTATATCAAGTGGGAGAAAAAGAGTTAAAAGATAAAGTATAAAGAAAGTGTTGTTGGTGTCTCAAATCTTTTCAGCAACAGGGTCTGTCGATACCATCAATAGCAGCTCGATGCCATCATAAAAATCCAGAATTTTCCATGTTGGTTGCTGGACACTTTGGGTGTCCTGTTCGATGCTACTGAGTGAGGTTCGATGCCATCGAAGGTTGTTTGATGACATCGAGAAAATCCATGTTTATTCACTGTAACGTTTAGATGTTTAATTCGATGACATCGAAGATGGTCGATGACATTGAAGGTTGTTTGATGTCATCGAAGTGCCATTGAACTATCGCGCAGAGTTACGCAAAATTTCGTAAGTGTGGTATTTGTTTCCTATTTCGATTGTGATTCACCTAGAGGCTATATAGATGGGTGTAATCGGGAATAGTGGGTATTATAAGGCTTTCTAATTCATTGTTAGGGTTTCAAGGGCTTGTAAGGGGAGATTCCATGCTTGTTCAAATCAGGTACTCTCTCTCTCTCTCTCTTATAGGTTATAAGGACAGATAACTATTAAGAATTTACTTCACAAGAATTTAATCAATATTGTAAGAATGATGAGATTGTGAGGCACAACATAGTGCACTACACACCAGAGCAGAATGGTGTGGCTGAACAGATGAATCAGACTCTCTTAAAGAGGGCTCGATGCATGATTAGTAAGCTGGGTTGGGCAATGAATTGTGGGCTTAAGATGTTAATACGACTTGTTACTTGGTAAATTAATCCCCCTTTACGGCTATTGATTGCAAAATTTCAGAGGAAGTGTGGAGTGATTAATAGGTAAACTACTCCGAATTGCGTGTGTTTGGTTGTGAAGCTTACTCTCATGTATCATCAGTTGAGAGAGATAAGCTAAACAAAAGAGCTAAAAGGTACATCTTTGTTGGTTATGATGGTGGTGTGAAATGGTACAGGCTATATGACCATGTCACATGAAAAATCATCATTAGTCATGATGTCAAATTTGAAAAAAGATTCTTGTTCCGAAAAGGTGAGTACGATGAATCAGAAAATTTAGTTGCGTTCAGGTAGACACAGATTATACTCAAGTTTATACTGATATGCAGACAGAGGTACATGAATAGGTGTGGCAGCCAAATTAGAAAACGGGATGGTTGGTTATCGACGAGATATAAGGATGACTCTAATATCGCATATACCCTCATTACAAATGAGGAGGATCTATCTATTCTTTAGGAGACTCTTCATGAGTCGGATGCCAAAAAGTGGGAAGCCACGATGGATGATGAGATGAACTCCTTGTATAAGAATGAAATGTGGGAGCTAATGGAGCTTCCCATTGGACGAAAAGTGATCGGGTACATGTGAATCTTCAAGAAGAAACATGATAGGTATAAGGCAATGTTGGTAGCGAAGGGATACACTTAGAGAGAAGTCGTCCACTTCACTGAGATATTTGCACTAGTTGTGAAACAAGTATATATCATATTCATGTTGGCCTTAGTTGCCCAATACGATCTCAAGATCGAACAGATGGATGCGAAGTCTGCCTTCCTACATGGGGAATAGATTTACATGAGCAACCAAAAGGCTTCGAAATAAAAGGGGTAGAGAACAAGGTTTGCAGGTTGAAGAGGTCATTGTACCGTCTGAAATAGTCACCTAGGCAATGGTATAAAAAGTTTGATTCTTTCATGGTGAGTTAGAGGTTTACCAGGAGTGAATATAATCACTGTATCGATTACAAGACACTAAGTGATGAGAATTCATTATCCTGGTATTGTATGTTGATGACATGTTGATCGCCAGTCGCAGCATGTCTGAGATCGATTTATTGAAGACTCAACTATCAAGGACATTCAAGATGAAAGATCTGGGGGTTGTAAAGAGGGTTCTTAGCATTGATATACACAGAGACGAGAAAAGGAGCAGACTTTGGTTATCTCAGAAAGAATGCCTTAAAAAGATATTGGTGAAGTATGGGATGGATAGGGCAAAGACGGTCACCATTCCTCACACGGATCATTTAAAGCTTTCTTTTAAATAGTGTCCTAAAACCAATGAAGAAAAGCAAGATATGTCTCATGTGCCTTATTCGAATGCGGTTGGCAGTTTGATATATGTCATGGTCTGTACTAGACAAGATATTTCACATGCGGTTAGTGTTGTTAACAGATACATGTCTAACCCCAGAAAGTAACACCGGGAGGTAGTGAAATGGCTACTTCAATATATTCGATGTATGCAGGGCTACATCTTATCTTTTAAGAAATCATGAGCCAAGTTAGTAGGGTATGTGGATTCTAACTACGTGGGTAGTGTGGACAGTAGAAAGTCGACTTTCAATTACTCATTTGTGCTATCGGGTGGAGCAATCAGTTGGATGTCGAAACTTCAGTCTATGGTGGCTCTTTCCATGACCGAAGTTGAATATATGGTAGTTGTTGAGATGTGGAGCCACATCTGAACGACCGCTCTACCAATCGAGTGCCCTACTCGACCGGTCGAGTAGCCCACTCGACCAGTCGTGGACTGACTCGATTTAAAGTCCAGCGACCATCGATTTTTTGGTTCCGCGGTACTCGACCGGTTGAGACCCATGCTCGACAGTCGAAGTTACGCAAATTCGTTTTCAGATTTGATGCGGACTACGGATTTTTTGAGTCGGTTTTCGTAGAGGTGCGAAAGGGGAGTTGCCTAAACTATAAATAGGGGTCCCAAGGGCTTTTCTAGGTATTATGAGAGTTATTCCAAGGTGTGGGCAAAGGGTTTTCTCTGTACTTTCAAGGGAGAGGTTAGTATATTGCCTTGTAATCTTTGTTCTTCATATTGGAAGTTTGCATCTGTGGTTTTTTTACCATTGTTTGGGGTTTTTCTATGTATATCTTGTCTTATGGTTTGTTTGGAATGTTTTGATTCTTTTTCTAGTTTATATTTTTTCTTGTTTACCATTTGTCAGTGAGACCGGAGATTAGATCTCAGTTCATTGCGCAACAACTGGTATCAAAGCTATTGGTTTAGTTTTATTGGGAGCGAAGACGGAAGAAGGGAAGACTAGAATTGAGAAGTTTGATGGTTCAAACTTTGCCTTCTGGAAGATACAGATGGAGGATTATCTTTATCAGAAGGACCTCTATAGTCCTCTAGGAGGAAAAGAGAAGAAACCAGAAAAGATGACAGATGATAAATGATTTTTATTGGATCGGAAGGCTTTAAGAACAATCCGACTCTCTTTGTCCAAGAGCGTCACCTTCAATATATCAAAGGTGAAAACTATAAAAGAATTAATGGAAGCCCTAACCACTATTTATGAGAAACACTTAGCATCCAACAAGGTTCATCTTATGAAACAACTGTTCAACATGAAGATGTCAGATGGTGGGAGAGTGGCTGAACACTTAAACGAGTTCAATACAATCATGAGCCAGTTGGAATCCGTTGGCATTGTTTTTGAGGATGAGGTCAGAGCATTATTGATTTTGTCCAGTTTGCCAAACAGTTGGGATGGTTTGGTGATTGCTGTGAGCAATTCTTCAGGATTGACAAAACTGAAATTTGATGATGTGGCCGGTCTAATTTTTAACAAAGAATCTAGAAGAAAGACATCAGGAGTTTCGGAGGATTCAGGGAATGATCTAAACGTTGAAGGAAAAGGAAGATCGCTGAACAAAGGAGGCAATAAACATGGACATTCTAAGTCGAGGAAGATCGCTGAATAAAGAAGGCAATAAACGCGGACATTCTAAGTCGAGGAAGAAGTCCAAGAGACTGAAAGCCAAAGACGGGTGTTGGCATTGCGGCAAGAAGGGGCACATGAAACGTGATTGCAGGACGCTCAAGAAACAAGAAGGAAACTCTCAAGGCGGGAAGGATTCAGTGAATCTATCTGATGAGAGTGACACAGAGGCATTGATCTTATCTCTTGATGCGAGGAATGAGTCTTGGGTTATAGACTCGGGTGCTTCGTTTCATGTCACTTCGTGTAAGGAAGTTCGGCGTAATTATGTATTAGGTGACTTCGGGAGAGTCTACCTGAGTGATGATGAGTTGTGCAGTATCGTTGGAAAGAGAGATGTTCATATAAATCAGAAAAATAGAATAGTTTTGAAATTGAAGGATATCAGACATGTACAGAGCTTGAGACGGAACTTGATCTCAGTGGAGTAGTTGGCCGATACCGGTTATGTGACGACATTCACCAGTGATTCTTGGAAGATCACAAAATGTGCCTTGGTGATATCTCGAGGCAAGAAGGAAGGTACTTTATACGTGACTTCAGGATCGTATAGTTCACTCGCAGTCGCATCAATTGGAGTGTAACATCCTGGATTTTCACTGTTTTGGATTTCCAAAAAATCCTTGAAATTTCTTTTTAATTAACTTATAAAATCACTTAATGACCATTAGCACTCAATGTTAGTTTAAATTGGGGTGGACCAGTCTAGTTATGATGGGACAAGTGTGGGTCAAAGGCTTGTGGATAGTCCGTTTACACCTAGCGACAGCCCGTGTGGGCCACCCAGCGACCGAGGAAGGTCAGAAAAATCTAAAATTTTGGAAAATCATAGATCTCACTGGGCTTGTGGTCCATCGCGGACTACGGACCCAGTGGATACCTAAAAGTACCATCTGGCGCTTGCCCAATGTACCCCACCAATGCCAGATTGGAATCTGGCACTTACAAATAAAACCAGGATACCAGGCGTTCCAGCCGTCGGATTTCTTCTAAATTTACGGTAAAAGTTTGATGTATTTTTCTACGCCCGTCCACCAAATCTGGGGCCTGATCGTGGCACGGTGACCGTTGATCGCAAATCGGACCCGTACAACCAAACCCCGCATCCGTTCGTTCTCAAATTTTGCAAGGCCCTTCATCGGGCCATGAAGCACTAATCTTATAAATTTCATGGCCAGAGGGCCACCAGAAATGCCCCATCAATCAAAATGGCCCCCAAAGGGCCACTTAAAGGTCGGAAATGCTTGCTCAGATCATATATCCGTTCATTCGTTCGCCCTAAATTTTTGCATGGACTCTAGTCAGGCCATAAGGCAACTATACACCGAATTTGGTGGCCAGAGAGGTGTTAGGGCCACCCCAACACCAATAGGGAGTCCCATAAGTCTACTTTAGGAAATTGTGGAAGCTTAGGGCCTTTTGCACCAAATCTGGAATTATAAAAAGGGCCTCATTTGAGCACCCCTCTCCCCATACGAATTTTACCCTAGAAAAAAGAAAAGGGAGAAGAGAAAGAGGAGAAAGGAGAAGAAAGAGAGAGGGATGAAGGCATGGTGGACTCTCAATCAAGGTGGGGCCTAAGAGGATCAAACCCACAACCTCCTACACCTTCTCCAAGAAGAAACCGTGCACCACAACCACCAAAATCGTCTATTGATCGTCTAGGTAAGGCCTCTCCTCCCTTGTCTTGAAAACTCTTTTGATGAAGGGAGATTTTACATGGATTTCTAATGTATGAGCTTGCTTTAGGAATTTCGACCAACCGGCCCCCAAATCGACGTCCCTAGGTCATTTTCGAGTCTCCAATGAATCACAAGGTGCGGACTATTGTTCTTAGGTGGCCTAGCACCAATTATAATACTAGCTTAATGATTTTGGATGCTTGATTGGTACATTTGAAAGCATAGAGAATCCTAGGAATTGTAGATTCTTGAAATTGTATGGATGCGCATGACGGTTCTTCATAATGTTATTTGTTGTTTATATGATTTCGTGTATGGATGATAATATGCTTATACCGTGTCATTCTTTCACATGTTATTGATCCATGTTGTGTATGCTTTCATTACCCTTATGCATATGATGGCTTGAGATGGAGGAAGTGCGTAACTTCCTCACACACACCCACACACCTCACATGCACTATATTTCTTGATTGCATGCTAGGAACATCTAATTCGTATGACCGAGATGCATGGAGTATGATGATGACATGTTAGTGATAGTTTGTATAGTCGGCTTGTTATGGATAACCCTCATTACATTGGGTTGGTCAGGAAACATGAAGAGATCGAAGGCGGCTCCAAGGGTAGGACCGCCTCGAGGCTAAACCCGTGGGTTGGGCGGGTGTATTCGGGTGACTGTAGTTCGACTACATGGGTCTCTGTGCCCGAGGTCACTGCGTCTCACGCTCGCTTTACACGTGCGGTCTAGCCTACTAACTGATCAACCCTTTTTGTTAATCCTGTATGCTCATATATGTATGGAACCTGAACCACCCTGCAACCATTGTAGCCCATTGATAATCCACTTGAAACTGGTCCACAGCCTCGTGAGCCGGCCATGGTGGAATGGGACACTGTGTCCGAGCTGTCGGCTTACGCTGGGGTACCGCGCCTCCCCGTAGTGACCGCGAGCGATCCCTTCCTTTCAGCACTCCTCATGTGCTTGGTGTCGTGGATGAGGAACCCGACGGGATCACGAACCGCGGGGCCTCGGCCTCACACATTGATGGGGTCTTGGCCTCGCAACCAGCATAGGGCAGTGATACGTAGGGTGAATCAGAATCCCCAACCTGCTGGATGAATGGACTTAACTAATAACTCGGCTAACACGATCGCATTGCATTACATTAGTTAGGGTGGCGACTCGGCAGTCGAGGTCGCTCTGAGGGAGTGTTGTCATATGCGATCGTTAGATGGAGTCGCTTGAGGGAGCGTTGTGGCGAGTGCATGCATCATATCATCCCGCATGCATGCATTTAAATAAGAGTCGCTAGGTATTGATGATTGTCTGCTTTTCATTAAGTTCATATTATAATTAATGCCTGTGGTAACTTGAGACCAATAGTTCACACTGAGTTTATCACTCACTCCCACTCTGGGATGGTGTTTTAAAACACCAACCAGACTCTTCAGTAGTTGCAGGTGACGCCGAGTATGAGGAGCCTTACGGCGTGAGCTTGGATGAGGAGGATGAGTTGTTCTATTTCCAATTGATGGGCGGTTCGCCGTAGAGTTCGCGAGTGGACTTGGATCGCCGAGTTTTGGACTCAGCTCATCATTCCTTTTGGATTCTTTTGTGATTTTTTTGGGCACCTTGTGTTCCCGTTTATATGCTTTTGGATTTGTATATATACTAGACCTCTTTCATTTCAGTATATGTGTTGTGGATGTGATTTATATCCCGAGTAATTCCAGGCTGTGCATTTAAACCTGATTAAGCGTATATTAACGAAAACCAGTGTTAAGTGACCCCGGGAACTCGGGAGTCGAGTTTACACACGACCTCCGATTTCTAGGGCGTTACAGATGGTATCAGAGCAATAGTTTGGAATCCCTTGGGTCATGGGTCATGAACTCACTAACGCGTCCGCTGACTTGAGAGGATACGTATTAGAAAATGCAATAGGAACTTAGAACTCTAGGAACCATCTCAGACCCTAACCGACAATTATAGATGGGGGATAGGACTTCCAAGGAATTAGGAATTGGTAGCGAGAAAGGGAATCCGAGGGTCTTGACTTGACGACAAGATTCGATTTGATTGAATAAGAGATTTAGCTAGTTAGTCCGCCCAAATCTTAGGGCCGTGGGGCCAAGCCCAATTAGGTGAGATTTGGGTGAAATGGATTTTTGAGTAACGATGAATGTAGGTGTGAGGAGTGTCCCGGGATGAGCGCATCCCATGTTCCATGATGCCACAATAGAAACGTATCCAATTAGAGGTAAATTCTGGATTTCCTTCCAAATATACTTGGAAGGTTCATCGTCAAGGGATTTGGAAATCCCGCGACAAACCTCTCAACCCAAGGCTCATCCAGCAAAGCCTAGGGAGTTAATTTTGAATCTCATCCCACACTCATTCCGGACTTGTCATTCCCAATCGTGAGTTGGGATTAGCATTGTAATCCCATTTCATGCAGCTTAATGCTACTAGTCAAGCAGGCTGAAGTCTAAATCCCTCTGCCCTTTAGCTTTTCCGGGACATTGATAGGAACAAGTCAGGAATGGAGTGATTTGATGGTCAAAACCATCACCCTAGACCAAACGAGTGAACATTGGGCCAAACTTGATAGTTCTGATATGTTCGGGGATAAAGATCCATGGTTGAATGAAAATTTAACACAAATAGTGGGAATATAAGTAAATTGATATTTTGGCCCCTAACCGGGAGGAATCTCATGAAAATAGTAGGCTCATTGCGTAGATCGGCTTCTCCTACCCCAAATTCATATATGGCACGTCGAATAACTCTTTCCGGTTTGCGAGATATGTCCGTCGCAAGGCGACCCCGCCCGAAAAACAGAGGGCCGGCGGGATCCCGCCCACACGACTGCCCGACCCCGCCCGTAGACCCCGCCCGGGCTCCAGAAACTCGGCGGGACCCCGCCCAGCCGGCGGGGCCCCCGCCCGGACATCCAGAGGGTCGGCGGGACCCCGCCCAACCGGCGTGACCCCGCCGAAAATTTCTGCAATTTTGGGTCAAATTCAAAAAATCATATCTCCTTCGTTACAACTCCAATTTAGGTGATTCAAAAGCTAGATTGAACCTTGATGAGTTTAGTTTTATATAAAAATAAGAAAAAAATAAAATAAAAATTTTAATATGGTTAAAATTAAGATGTTCTGTCAACTGTCCAAAAATTTTAAATTTCAGGCAGCTATTTTTTCTAGAATTTTTATAATTTATTTACAACTCCAAATGGTATGAAACTTGGTGAGATGACTTAAAACTTTATTTTAAATTATTATAAAAATTTTAAAAATAATCTAATTAGTAAAAGTATAAGAAACGTTACCAGATAGGTTCCTCCCTCCCTTCCATGCACACACGAGTGGGGCCCACCTCCACTCCATTTTAAGCACTAAATACACCACTTCTCACCCTACCCTACTCTCTCTTCTTCCAAATCCCTAAGGAAAAAAAAAAACTCTCTCTCTCTACAAATCTCAAATCCCATTTCAAGGAATCCATTCCAAAGGCATCCAACTACACCCATTTCTCTCCTTCTTCACCAAACCACACCTTCTTAAACCTCATCCCTTCTTCTTCAGTCTTTTCAGAATTAATAAGAATGCACAGAAGAGGTAGGATAAGTTTTTGATGAAGCTTATTTGATCAAACAAAAGAAAGAAATCCTTAACGATCCATACAACAATTCATTTACTAAAGACAAGCACAGTATCTGGCTTCTGAGATTACCAAATACACCATTCTACCATGAAATATATAATCCAGGTTTACAAGGCTAGTAGGCTGGGAAACTCAAACATTGAACTACCAATTATGACAACTAAAACTACATGAAGCCCCACATTTAGAGGTGCCTACCCGAGTATAGAAGAATCAAACAATGGTTGACTTGATCGCATAAGAAGCAGATCTTAAAGATTGGCAAAGGCATGTTCTAGAAAGAGATCTTGCTATGGAACATGCTTAAACAAGTTCTATGAAGTGTCGTCCCCATCTTACACATGGAAAATATTGTAATCATGGTTCTTTGCTCGTGGCATCACATGGATGGGCTAATGGCAAAAATAGTAGTGCTTGCGACAACTATGATCACGACAGTCAATAGTTTTAGCTTTTTTTTTTTTTCTTTTTCATTTTAGCTCATTTTAAACCTCAGAGGAACTTTAGTATTCCATTTTGAATTAATTCTAGGTCCATTTGGAGACCAAAACACAATATTTGAGTTGGATTTAACAAATCAAAGAGTGGAGTGGATGTAAAAAAAAAAAAAAAAAAAATGCAATCATCACTTCTTGTTTTTTTATTTTTCTTCTTTTTTGTTGTATTTTGATGCAGTCCAATTATGCTTGATTTGTGTTTGATTATGGCCTATTTGGTTGAGTTTCCCAATTCTTTACATTTTTAACCATTTTGTTGATTCTTGACCAATTAGAATTCCACCCATTACTGCAAGGTTTGCTAGCCATTAATTGGAAAGGATGTTTGTAATGCCATTATTAGCTTCTTCCAGGCTTCCAAAATCTTCAAGCAATTAAACAATATTCTAATTGCCTTGATCCCTAAAGTGAGAATTGTGACTCTCCTAACAACCTACGACCTATATCCCTTACAAATGAGAGAAATAAAATTATAGCTAGAATCATGGTTAACGGAATGAAGGTGATTATGTCCAAAATAATTAACCAACCCCAATCCGCTTTCATTCCTGGCCGTAATATATCTAACAACATTCTCCTTAGCCATGATCTCATTCCATGTCTTCACCTTGATGCGGGCCACCTAGAATGTGAGATAAGGTGGACCTTAGAAAGCCTTTTGACTATATTTGTTGGGATTTTCTCTTAGATGCCCTTTGAGCTCTTAATTTCCCTGATAAGTGGATTACTTGGATTCATGTTTGCATATCGACTCCAACATTATCGGTTATTGTAAATAGTAAAGTATGTGGCGATTTTAAAGGAAATTTATCATGGAAATGTTCTCAATGCTCCTCATTAAATGTTGATTGGGACTGTTTCTCTTTGGGGCCAGTCACCAATTCCCACCTCCTTTTTGCTAATGATTTGATGATTTTTACCAGTGTTGATCCTCTCTCGATTGCTAACTTCCCAAACCCATTTTTCTAACCCATCTTCTTCTCCTTTACAACACCCATCTCAAAGCCCAATCTCTACTCAAACCCCATATCCTCAACTCACCTTCTATTCCATCTTAAACAACCTCATCTCAAACCCATATCCAAAATCCATTTTCCAAACCCATTCTCAAGTCCATCCACATAACCCTTTCCACAAACCTAACATCAAAACCACCATCTCCAACTAACTCCCATTTTTCTTATATCCGACTCAAACCCATTTTCTTAAACCCATCCAAATCCCTTTCTCAAACCCACTACCCATTCCAACTAGTCCATCTCAAACCCACTCCTACATTTCATTTTCAAACCATCATTTCCAAAATCCACTCCTATACCCATTCTCAAGACCCATTCACAAAACTCACCTCCTTCTAATTCACCAAATCCCATTCCAATCCCTCTTTCACTCCCAACATCCACCAAACTCATCCTCCACACCTTCCCAAATCCCATTCTCAAATACAATCTACCCAATTCTCACCACCCACTAAAATATTATAAATGTAAAACTTCAACTTTTTAATAAATTTTAATATCTTCCAAATGTTAAGAATAATCGGACTACAGAATTACGGAAGTATACACCTGCGAAGTATTCGCGGCCTAACCCAATTCTCAATCCTGGGCGACTACCAATGGACTCACTGCTTTGATCGAGCAGAAGACCGGAATTCACCAAGATGAAGAAGGGATACAATGAGCTTTTTACCCTGGTCAGGTAGACGATCGACGTATCGGGTTCAAGCCTACCACAACCGTCTTTCTGTATTAGCCCAATCAGAAATACTAGAATATGCCACCTTTAGGTAAACTTTATCAACAACCACTTAGTACGATAATAATGATTTTGACATTTGTTTTCAAACCTCAAAGGTGGAAGCTTTTAAGGGGGGTAGACTAAAATGAGCCAGCCTAGCATAGATAGTATATACCCTACTACGTATATAAACTTGAAGTTAATAAGACTTAAGCAAATAAAATAATAAAATTTTTACTTATTACCCTTAGGCAATTTCGGGGACCAAATTGTTTTTAAGGGGGGTAGATTGTAACATCCTGGATTTTCACTGTTTTGGATTTCCAAAAAATCCTTGAAATTTCTTTTTAATTAACTTATAAAATCACTTAATGACCATTAGCACTCAATGTTAGTTTAGGCTGGGGTGGACCAGTCTAGTTATGATGGGACAAGTGTGGGCCGTCAAGATTGGATAGTCCGTTTACACCTAAGAATGTGTGTGGGCCACCCAGCGACCGAGGAAGGTCAGAAAAATCTAAAATTTTGGAAAATCATAGATCTCACTGGGCTTGTGGTCCATCGCGGACTACGGACCCAGTGGATACCTAAAAGTACCATCTGGAGCTTGCCCAATGCACCCCACCAATGCCAGATTGGAATCTGGCACTTACAAATAAAACCAGGATACCAGGCGTTCTAGCCGTCGGATTTCTTCTAAATTTACGGTAAAAGTTTGATGTATTTTTCTACGCCCGTCCACCAAATCTGGGGCCTGATCGTGACACGGTGACCGTTGATCGCAAATCGGACCCGTACAACCAAACCCCGCATCCGTTCGTTCCCAAATTTTGCAAGGCCCTTCATCGGGCCATGAAGCACTAATCCTATAAATTTCATGGCCAGAAGGCCACCAGAAATGCCCCATCAATCAAAATGGCCCCCAAAGGGCCACTTAAAGGTCGAAAATGCTTGCTCAGATCATATATCCGTTCATCCGTTCGCCCTAAATTTTTGTATGGACTCTAGTCAGGCCATAAGGCAACTATACACCGAATTTGGTGGCCAGAGAGGTGTTAGGGCCACCCCAACACCAATAGGGAGTCCCATAAGTCTACTTTAGGAAATTCACCAAATCTGAAATTATAAAAAGGGCCTTATTTGGGCACCCCTCTCCCCATACGAATTTTACCCTAGAAAAAAGAAAAGGGAGAAGAGAAAGAGGAGAAAGGAGAAGAAAGAGAGAGGGATGAAGGCATGGTGGACTCTCAATCAAGGTGGGGCCCAAGAGGATCAAACCCACAACCTCCTACACCTTCTCCAAGAAGAAACCGTGCACCACAACCACCAAAATCTTCTATTGATCGTCTAGGTAAGGCCTCTCCTTCCTTGTCTTGAAAACTCTTTTGATGAATGGGGATTTTACATGGATTTCTAATGTATGAGCTTGCTTTAGGAATTCCGACCAACCGGCCCCCAAATCGACGTCCCTAGGTCATTTTCGAGTCTCCAATGAATCACAAGGTGCGGACTATTGTTCTTAGGTGGCCTATCACCAATTATAATACTATCTTAATGATTTTGGATGCTTGATTGGTACATTTGAAAGCATAGAGAATCCTAGGAATTGTAGATTCTTGAAATTGTATGGATGCGCATGACGGTTCTTCATAATGTTATTTGTTGTTTACATGATTTCGTGTATGGATGATAATATGCTTATGCCGTGTCATTCTTTCATATGTTATTGATCCATGTTGTGTATGCTTTCATTACCCTTATGCATATGATGGCTTGAGATGGAGGAAGTGCGTAACTTCCTCACACACACCCACACACCTCACATGCACTATATTTCTTGATTGCATGCTAGGAACATCTAATTCGTATGACCGAGATGCATGGAGTATGATGATGACATGTTAGTGATAGTTTGTATAGTCAGCTTGTTATGGATAACCCTCATTACATTGGGTTGGTCAGGAAACATGAAGAGATCGAAGGCGGCTCCAAGGGTAGGACCGCCTCGAGGCTAAACCCGTGGGTTGGGGCGGGTGTATTCGGGTGACTGTAGTTCGACTACATGGGTCTCCTGTGCCCGAGGTCACTCGTCTCACGCTCGCTTTACACGTGCAGTCTAGCCTACTATCTGATCAACCCTTTTTGTTAATCCTGTATGCTCACATATGTATGGAACCTGAACCACCCTGCAACCATTGTAGCCCATTGATAATCCACTTGAAACTGGTCCACAGCCTCGTGAGCCGGGCATGGTGGAATGGGACACTGTGTCCGAGCTGTCGGCCTACGCTGGGGTACCGCGCCTCCCCGTAGTGACCGCGAGCGATCCCTTCCTTTCAGCACTCCTCATGTGCTTGGTGTCGGGGATGAGGAACCCGACGGGATCACGGACCGCGGGGCCTCGGCCTCACACATTGATGGGGTCTTGGCCTCGCAACCAGCATAGGGCAGTGATACGTAGGGTGAATCAGAATCCCCAACCTGCTGGATGAATGGACTTAACTAATAACTCGGCTAACACGATCGCATTGCATTACATTAGTTAGGGTGGCGACTCGGCAGTCGAGGTCGCTCTGAGGGAGTGTTGTCATATGCGATCGTTAGATGGAGTCGCTTGAGGGAGCGTTGTAGCGAGGGCATGCATCATATCATCCCGCATGCATGCATTTAAATAAGAGTCACTAGGTATTGATGATTGTCTGCTTTTCATTAAGTTCATATTATAATTAATGCCTGTGGTAACTTGAGACCAATAGTTCACACTGAGTTGATCACTCACTTCCACTCTGGGATGGTGTTTTAAAACACCAACCAGACTCTTCAGTAGTTGCAGGTGACGCCGAGTACGAGGAGCCTTACGGCGTGAGCTTGGATGAGGAGGATGAGTTGTTCTATTTCCAATTGATGGGCGGTTCGCCATAGAGTTCGCGAGTGGACTTGGATCGCCGAGTTTTGGACTCAGCTCATCATTCCTTTTGGATTCTTTTGTGATTTTTTTGGGCACCTTGTGTTCCCGTTTATATGCTTTTGGATCTGTATATATACTAGACCTCTTTCATTTCAGTATATGTGTTGTGGATGTGATTTATGTCCCGAGTAATTCCAGGCTGTGCATTTAAACCTGATTAAGCGTATATTAACGAAAACCAGTGTTAAGTGACCCCGGGAACTCGGGAGTCGAGTTTACACACGACCTCCGATTTTTAGGGCGTTACATGGAGTGAATGGGTAGTTATGACATTAGAGGTTGGGACATATGAGCGAGAAAGGGATGAAAGTACTATTGTCACAAGGGAAGCTACCAAGGCTGAAGTCTATTGACTTAGAATTCTGTGAGGACTGCGTGTATGACAAGTAGAAGAGGGTAAGTTTCAAGAAGATAGGATGTGCTCCAAAGACGCATCTGTTGGAGCTAGTACACACTGATGTGTGGGGACCGGCACAGGTATCATCTCTTGATGGCTCACATTATTTTGTTTCTTTTATTGATGATGTTAGTAGAAAACTGTGAGTTTATTTCTTAAAGCACAAATCTAATGTATTTGATGTATTTAAGAAGTGGAAAGTAATGGTAGAAAATAAGACAGGTAAAACAGTAAAATGCCTCAGATCAGATAATAGGGGAGAGATGGATGCAAAGTCCAGGAGGTGCACGTTTATAGGCTAAGGGCAGCATGATTTTGGCTACAGGTTTTGGGATACAGAAAATAGGAAAATCATCAGAAGCAAAGATGTAGTCTTCAATGAAAAAGTGATGCATAAGGACAGTGTGTAAGAAAATAAGGCCGAGGAGAAAGAATTCGTAGAGTTGGAAGAGTTACCGAACACGGGTGTTACAGCACCACAGGATGATCATCCACAGAAGCATTATGAGGCAGAGCCATAGACACCGGTTGTGAGGAGGTCTACTCGGGAGAGGAGACCCACAGTCCGATACTCACCCTCCTTACATTATCTACTACTGACAGATAATGGTGAACCAGAGTGTTTTGAAGAGGCGTTATAGTCAGATACATAGGTTAAGTGGGAGCAGACCATGAATGATGAGATGGACTCTCTTGCGTCTAATCATATATGAGAGTTAGTCACTCTACCCAAGGGTAAGAAAGCTCTTCATAACAAGTGAGTTTACAGATTGAAGGAGCACGATGGTTCGAAACGATACAAGACTAGATTGGTTGTGAAAGGGTTCCAACAAAAGGCAAGTATCGACTTCACTGAAATATTTTCACTAGTGGTGAAAATGTCCACAATTCGCATGGTCTTGAGTATAGTGGCTACAGAGGACTTACATTTAGAGCAGTTAGATGTTAAGACAACCTTTCTTCATGGGGTCCTTGAAGAAGAGATATATATACATCAATCGACAGGATACGTGGCACTATGAAAGGAGAACAAGGTGTGCAGACTGAAGAAGAGTTTATATGGCCTGAAGTAGGCCCTGAGAAAGTGGTATAAGAAGTTCGACAATTTCATGTTGGGAAACGGTTATAGGAGATGTCATGCAGACTACTGTTGCTATTTGAAGAAGTTTGATATGTCGTACATCATACTTATTCTGTATGTTGATGATATGCTTGTGACCGGATCAAGCGTGAAGGATATCTTAGATCTCAAAGGACAACTGTCTAGAGAATTTGTCATGAAGGATTTAGGAGCTGCAAAACAAATCATAGGCATGAGGATAAAGCGTGACAGAGAAAATAGGAAACTAGTTTTGTCACAGGCAGAGTACATAGCCAAGGTACTAGATCAATTCAGTATGGGAGGTGCTAAGCTGGTTAACACTCCATTAGCCAACCACTTCAAGCTTTCTAAGGACAAGGTGCAAAGACACATGAGGAACCAGACTACATGGTTAAAGTCTCATACGCGTCAGCTATTGGGAGTCTCATGTATGCTATGATGAGCACGAGGCCAGACATTACTCAAGCAGTGGGAGTTGTTAGCAGGTTCATGAACAACCCCAAGAAGGAACATTAGGAAGCTGTGAAGTGGATCCTCAGACACCTGGTAGGTACTGTGGATGTAGGGCTGTGTTGTAGATGATCAGAAATCAAGCTACAAGTAGATTTAGATTTGATAGGAGATATCGACAGCAGAAGAAGCACTACAGGATATGTCTTTACTTTAGGTAGTGCTGCAGTCAATTGGGTCTCTCAGTTATAGAAGATAGTATTTATCAGTACAACGGAAGCAAAATATATTGCAGCTACAGAAGCGTGTAAGGAGATGATATGGATGCGAGGTTTCATGGAAGAGTTGGGTAAGAAGCAAGCATATCGCAAGCTGTACAGTGACAGTCAGAGTGCAATACATTTGGCTAAGAATTCAGCCTTTCATTCAAGGACCAAGCATATTGACATAAGATATCATTTTATACGTTCGTTACTGGAAGATAGATAGATTGGCTTGGAGAAGATTCATACAAGTGAGAATCTTGCGGATATGTTGACCAAGGCGGTCACACGGGAGAAGATGAAGCTCTGTTTAACTTTGGTTGGTCTTCAAGCTTGAAGATGGGGAGGTGGTGCACTTCGGATGTATAAGACAAAGGTTTATGTCGATGTGTCTCCAAGTGGGAGATTGTTGAGATGTGGAGCTACATCCACTCGACCAGTCGTGGACTGGCTCGACTTAAAATCCAGTGAGCATTAGTTTTTTGGTTCCGCAGTACTCGACCGGTCGAGGCCCATGCTCGACTAGTCGAGGTTACGCAGATTCGTTTCTGGAGGTTTCGCAGATTTTTTGAGTCAGTTTTCACAGAGGTGTAAAAGGGGAGTTTTCGCAGATTTTTTGAGTCAGTTTTCCCTAGGGCTTTTCTAGGTATTTTGAGAGTTATTCCAAGGTGTGGGCAAAGGGTTTTCTCTGTACTTTCAAGGGAGAGGTTAGTATATTTCCTTGTAATCTTCGTTCTTCATAGTGGAAGTTTGCATCCATGGTTTTTTTATACCCTTGTTTGGGGTTTTTCCATGTATATCTTGTCTTGTGGTTTGTTTGGAATGCATTGATTATTTTTTAAGTTTATATTTCTTCTTGTTTATCGTTTGTGGGTGAGACCGGAGATTAATCTCGGTTCACTACGTTGTTGGCGTGTTGCGCAACAGTAGTGACGAAGGCATTCAAGGAAGGTGTTTAGTTGAGGGGGATGATAAATCAGTTAGGGCCTCAACAGGAGCCCGTGCCAGTTAATTGTGACAGTGAAAGAGCTATCAATTTGGCTAAAAAATTTATTTATCACTCACATACTAAACACATTAATGTTTGTCACCATTTTCTCCGATAGGTGCTTAAAGAATGAGGCATGACTCCGGAGAAAATTCACATGAGCGTGAATCCGGCATACATGTTCACTAAGGTTAGAGAAGTTCAAGTTTTGTGCAACTTCTCTGGGCTTGTTGAAAGCATAAAAAAAGAAGATGGAGGATGCATTCTATCAAATAAAGGTCTTACTGTTGGAATAATGGTATCAAT
>JASAUF010000443.1:0-215000 GCA_030180095.1 Magnolia changhungtana | reverse complement strand
TAGTTTGATGACATTGAAGATGTTCGATGACATCGAAGGTTATTCCATGCCATCAAAGTGTCATCAAACTATTGCCAGAGTTACACAGAATTGCGTAAGTACAAGATATGTTTCCTATTTCGATTGTGATTCACATATAGGTTACATATATGGGTGTAATAAAAAATAGGGGGTATTATAAGGCATTCTAATTCGTTCCTAGGGTTTGAAGGGCTTGTAAGGGGAGATTCGAGGCTTGTTCGAATCAGGCATTCTCTCTATCTCTTATAATTTCTAGTTTCATAGTGCATTATTATCACTTTGTACCGTGATTTTTTCTCGTAAGGGTTTTTCCACGTCAAATTTAGTTTGTTTGTGATTGGGCTTATTTGTTGTGATTGGAATACTTTGCTTGACTCATCTTTGTGTTCTTCCATGGTCCCCCAATAGAAAGCACATGGAAAGTGCCAAGAGCTGGCAGTGCGGATGCTTTTATGGTGGGGCACTTTTCCTTGAAAATGCATTGACTAACCTCAAAGACGCATTGAATTGTATTAATCCAATCTCCACCATGGACATGCCAATCGGTCACTTGATGGGACTCATCTGGTTAGGTTTTTGTGCCATGGGTACCATAGACATGTATGCTTCATCTCATGTGCCCTGTCGGGGATGGACCACAACCCAAAATCTTAAATGATCAAATGATCACAGAATCTAACCTGCAGCATCTCTTCAACATAATCGGGTAACCATCTACAACTCAAAGGATCGAAAGTTATAATCTAACAAAAACTTACTATTTATCATAAAAACAAAAATACAAGGGACTTTTGACTGTTGATATGATGGAATCTCGCAAATCCAGAGTGTGCAACCCGGCGTAGCAGGTTGGTTGGCTAAATAGCTTCTCCTACCCCAAAATCATATATGATATGTTGAAAAACTCATTCTGGTTTGTGATATACGATAGCTTTAAGGTTTTGATGTTCCGAATCATTTCTATCTCCAATCAAGCCTTCTCTGATCCATCTTTGTCTTGAAAGTGTCTATGACCCCGCTCTACATCACCTCATACCCTAAAACGAGTTGACAAATTGGATGAACTGAGTGCATAAAATGCATACATCACATGGGCCTCATAGATTCATATAATGGTGTTGCCTAGTAATCCTGTTAACATTCATGTATGGATGTAAACATTAATAATGAGTGGACATAGAATGATTGTCCTTGAAACACTCAAGCCCACCACGGTGTTTCTAAATGTTGATAGATGTCTTAAATTAGTAATTCAATAGTCCATCGATGACATGTTGACATCAAGTGGGCTTTGATGTCATCAAAATCAGCTCAATGTTACTTTCGGATTTTCCCCAGTTGGTTGCTGGACTAACTGGGTGATTTTTTATGCCATCGAAGAGTGTTCAATGACATCGAAGGAACAATTCGATGCCATCGAAGATGGCTCGATGCAATTGAAGAAAATCAAATTTTCATGTTTTGTCGCTGAAACGTTTTGCTATTATTTCAATGACATCAAAGAGTGTTCGATATCATCGAGCAGTTTCGTGCAGATTTTCACAGATTTATGAATATGCGGGATTTATTTCCAAATCTGTTTGTGATTTTTCCAAATGCTATATATTTGGGTGTAATCGGGATTGGGAGGTATCTAAGGCTTTCTAATTCATTCATAGGATTTTAAGGGCTTGTAAGGGAGATCTGAGGCTTGTTCGAATCGGGTATTCTCTCTATCTTTTGTAATTTTCTGCTTTCATAGTGATATCTGATGCATTGTGCCATGGTTTTTTCCCGTAAGGGTCTTTCCACGTTAAATTTGGAGTATTTGCATTGTGCTTGCTTGGCGCTATTGGATTACTCCACTTGATTCATCTTTGTGTGCTTCCGCGGTACCCCAACAAATGGTATCAGAGATATCATTGGGGTGCAGGCTTGAATCTGGAAGTGAGTACAATGGATGTTAATCCTAAGTTTGATGTTGAGAAGTACTCCGGGAAAAATAATTTTGAATTATGGAAGGTCAAGATGACTAGCTTATTGATTCAGCAAGGATTGAATGAGGTCCTTGAGAAGCGACCAAAATCTATGGATGATAATGAATGGAAGACACTGGATAAAAAAGTGAAATCCTCAATCCAATTGTGCTTAATAGATGAGGTTCTCTATAATGTCTTAAGGGAGAATACCGCAACAAATTTGTGGGAAAAGTTAGAGGACATCTATGTAAAGAAGTCCCTTGAAAATCACCTACACTTGAAGTTGCAATTGTTCAAGTTTAAGATGGCAGAGGGAGGAGATGTTTAAGCCCACATTAATAATTTTAACAAGATGATTTGTAAATTGTTGGATGTGGAGGTAGTGGTCGATAAAGAAGATCAGGTGCGTATCATGTTGAATTCACTTCCTGCTTCGTATGAGTCTTTAAAGATATATTATGCACCGGTAACAAAACCCTTGGTGTTGATATCGTTATCTCAAACCTTTAGGGAAAGACATTGAGAAAGAAAAATGGTAGCACGGGGGCATCCATTGATGCATTGTTTATGAGGGATAAAAATTTAGATCAGGACACAAGATCTTCTCAATCGAAGTCTAAATCTAAGAGCAAGAGCAAGAGTAAGTTAGTGTTGGAATTGTGGGATGTCAGGGTACATGAAGAAGGATTAAGGATTGCACAAATCCTAAAGCGAAGAAAGAGGACTTAGAGGCTTCTTCCAGAGAGGCCAACACTGCCATGTCTGATGAAGAAACAAACGGAAGTGATGTGTTGTCAATATCTATGATCGGACACTTATACCATGATCATAAGGACAAATGGATCTTAGACACAGGGGCTTCACATCACATAACTCCTCATCGGAGTTAGTTCGCCAGCTACAGGGAATACGATGGTGAGAAGGTATTCATGGGCAATGACAATGCCTATAATATTGTGGCTGTTGGTACTATCCGCATAAAGATATTTGATGGGATGGAGTGTACCTTGAATAAGGTAAGGCACTTTCCTGATATGAAGAAGAGTTTGATATCTCTCGGTGCACTCAAGGCGATTGAGTGTAAATCACCAGTTTCAATGGTGTCCTTAAGGTTTCTAAAGGGGAGCTCGTTGTTATGAGAGCACAGAGGCATGGTAATCTTTACAGGTTGATCAGAAGCACTTCAACAGGTGGAGCTGCGGCTATGGTAGTGACGTCTACATGTATATGACGTGCACATCTAGGCTACATGAGCGATCAGGGCATGAAGGTATTTTCTGACCAATGGTTAAGTCAAAGTTTTAAAAGTCTTGATTTAAATATATGCCAGCACTGTATATATGATAAATAATCTAAGTTGTCTTTTAAATATGAAAAACATGTATGTAAAGGAGTGCTTGATTATATGACGAAGGGTTATGATCAAAGAGAAGGTGTGGACTTCACAGAAATATTCGCACTAGTAGTAAGGAAAGTGTCTATCATATTCGTGTTGGTGCTGGTTGCCCAATACTATGTCGAGCCGGAACAGATGGACGTGGAGACTGCATTCCTGCACTGGGAATTAGAAGAGCTGATCTGCAGGAAGCAACCAGAGGGCCATGAAATTAAAGGAGTAGAGAACAAGGTTTACAGGTTAAAGAGGTCATTGTGCAGCCTGAAACAGTCGCCTAGGTAGTGGTATAAAAAGTTTGATTCTTTCATGTTGAGTTAAAAATTTATTAGGAGAGAATACGATCATTGTGTCTATTACAAGACACTGAGTGATGACAAGTTTATCATCCTAGTATTGTATGTTGATGACATGTTGATCGCTAGTCATAACATGTCTAAAATCTATATATTGAAGATTCAGTTATCAGGGACTTTCAAGATGAAAGATCTGGGGGCTGCAAAGAGAGTTCTCTAAAGTTTTGATTGTAGTTGAGATCTCTGTCACTTTGTACTGTAGTTTTTTCCCACCAGGGTTTTTCACATAAAAATATTGTATGTTTGTGGTTGATTGCTTTTTTTTTTTTTGGTTATCTGTATTATTATATTATTCTATCATCATTTAACATGCTTCCACAAATCGCATGGATTAACAGTAGTGTTAGATCTGAATTATATAATAACTAGGGTTGATCTGGGTTTGTTGTGGCTCAGGTTTACATTGTTGTGGTGTGATAAGGAGTCGATTACTCCAATAAAGTGGTATCAGAGTATCAGGTTGGACATTAAGAATATAACAAAGATTTCAGTATCAAAATTCAATATACGAAAATTTGATGAGAAGAAGAATTTAGGGAAGATGTCGAGATCCAAAGTGTAGGAAGTTTATCTTTGTCGGGTATGAGAAATGTGTCAAAGGTTACAAGCTTTGGGATCTGGTTTCATATAAGGTAGTTATTAGCAGAGATGTCATCCTCAATGAGACATTAATACTGAAGACCAATAAGGACACTGTAGTAAGGAAGTCAGATACATATGGTGAGGCTGAGAGATTGATGGTGCAGGTGAAGCTAATTGAGCCGGTTACCGAAGGCAATATTCGGCAGGAGCAAGAAAATAAGCAAAATAATCAGCAGGATACCTAAGAAAGTGTAGTAAAACATAGGGAGAAAATAACCATTAATTAGAGCCCCGATTTGATAGGTGTTCGAGGACATGGTCTCCATTGCATTGTTCATAGGGAATGGAGATCCCTCCACATTTCAAGAAGAAAAATATGGAAATGATGGCAACAAGTGGATGTCAGTCATGGCGGAGGAGATGAAATCTCTCCACAGGAAATTAGACATGGGGAGTTGGTGGAACTTCCAAAAGGTTAGAGGCCTATAGGGTGTAAATGTATTTAAAGGAAAAATGAAGTATTAACAGAGAAATATTGTGAAAAGTACAAGGTAAGGCTTGTATAGAAGGGGTACTTGTAGAAGGAAGGAGTGGATTATAATGAAGTTTTCTCTCTAATAGTAAAACATACTTCAATCAAGGTACTAATGAGTATAATAGTAGAATTCAATTTAGAATTGGAGTAGCTCGATGTGAAGACGACATTCCTTCGTAGGAAGTTGGAGGAAGTCATTTACATGATGCAACTTGAATGATTCAAGGAGCTTGGTAAGGAAGGCCATATATGTAGGCTGAAGAAGTTCTTGTATTGGCTTAAGCAGTCTCCGAGGCAGTGGTGTAAGTTGTTCGATTCCTACATGGTGGAGATTGGGTATAATAGGTGTGACTACGATTCCTGCATATACCACAGAGTATTTGAGGACGGATCTTACATTCTATTGATAGTTTATGCTAATTGTTGTAAAGTACAAGAAGGAGATACTCTTACTTAAATATATGTTAAGCAAAGAGTTTTACATGAAGGATCTGGGCACTACGAAGAAGATCCTAGGTATGAATATAAATAGAGAACAGATAATTTGAAAAGTTATGGCTTTCTCAAAAAGGTTATGTATAGAAGGTGTAGAGAGGCTTCATATAGAAGGTGCTAAGATAGTATGCTTTTACTAGGTCGTGTCCAAGTACAAAAGAAGATATTTCAGAAATGTCATGGGTGTCATAAGGTAGTGCAGTGGGGAGTCTCATGTATGCAATATGGTTTGCACGAGGCTAGATATCTCACAGGCAGTTAGTGTAGTTAACAGATATGTGGTCAATTTAGAAAAAGAGCATTGAAATATTGTTAAGTGGATTCTCAAGTATCTTATGGGCATGGTCAACACTAGAATCATGTTCGGAGAATATGGTGCTTTAGGCGGAGTTGTATTCTACGTGGATTCAGATTATGCAGGCGATCTGAACAATAGAAAGTCCACTATGGGGTATGTTTTCACATTAACAGGGGGACTGGTATGTTGGAGATCTATGCTACAGTCTATGATAGCATTGTATACAACCGAATCAAAATACATGGCAGTAAAAGAGGTGTCAAAGGAGGTATTGTGGTTGAAAGGTATGATACAAGAACTTGAGTTGAAGCAAAAGGTGATTCGATTGAATTACAGTAGTCAAAGTTCTATTCATTTGACACTGAATCAGGTGTATCACGTGCAAACCAAGCACATTAATGTCAAGTTCCACAAGATATGGGAGCTCATTACTTCATTAGAGATTTAGTTTCAAAGGATTCACATGGAAGATAATGCTGCGGATATGTTGACAAACTCAATGACCATAAATAAGTTTAAGCGCTACTTGGGTTTGATCAATATTTCCATCCATTGATGAGATTGAGCACCATTGCACAAGGGTGCGAATGGAGCTACGTTCTAAGTAGAGAATGCAAAGAGCAGTTTAAACTCAAGGTACATGTTGTATGGAAGGTCTTCAGGGTAGCTTGGTAGAATGCAAGTCAATGTGAAGATTGTTGTGCAGGGTGCCTTGGATTCTTTTATCTCCTGTGCAGAGAAGTTTAAGTTCGGTTCCACTGAAGCCATTTTTTGTTTGACAAAAAAATGGAGAATTCATAGGTTGCTCGTTATGATATTTCGGTCGATTTCAGTTCAACCGAAATTCCACTAAAGTTAATTTGGTCTTACCGAAGGTTATATGTCCGACTGATTCTGTTCTATAGAGCTAAAAAAATTGGGCTATTTAAGTCATAGTCTCGATTGGGGCTTGTACGGAAGAGTGTTTTCTCTCTAAGGGTGAAGGTTTTTGCAAGGTAAGAGGGTTTTTTACACTTGTAAGGACTCGAAATTGTCAAGGGGTTGCGCATTGCAAGGGGAGATCAGGTGATACTGTAATTGAATAAGTTGAGTGGTGTACTCTAAAGTTTGATTATAGTTGAGATATTTGTCTCTTTGTGTTGTGGTTTTTTTCCCATAAGGGTTTTACTCGTAAAAATATCATGTGATTATGGTTGATTGTTTTTGGTTTGTTATTTGCAATATTATATTGTTCTATCTTCATCTATCATAATTCCGTAAAGTACACAGATTAACAGTGGTGTTAGATTCAAATTATAATACCTAGACTTGATATAGGTTTGTTGTGGCTTGGGTTTATATTGTTATGGTGTGATAAGGAGTCGGTTACTCTAACACAAACACCATTGTGGGCCTCACCTAACTTGGGGGTAGTGATATGGCCATATTAAGAAGGTTATTATGCACTATCCAAAATACTTTCCATCTTGCTCGACTAATAGTGAAAAGAGTAGACATTTTTATTTTAAAAAATAGTTTAAAAGTAAGTGGTTCTAAGTGTTCTATTGGCCCATTTATATGGGGAGCCTACCCTTACGCTTGAGTATCTATTGTTTGACTAGGCTCACATGGCTCATGGGTGAATCCTCTGATCCGTCAATCTCATGAATCTTATGTTTGATGGGAAACTGTATAAATCTCAATAGGATGATCCTATTGTTAAGAACCTAATATTATCAAATTACATATTTGTAATTTCTATAAAATAAAGAAAGAAACCGAAAATGTTAAGGACAGGCTGAAGCACGTGTGATCACGCTATCCTTAAAATATTATTCGCCCCTTCTCAAAGTAATTAACACTGCTGATAGGTTGTAGACAATATAGCTTCTAGGATATGATGAGCCTGTGTATGGTTTTACATTCAGGAAGCACGAAGAAACTGCTAATGGAACTCTGCGTAAAAAGTTTGTTGGGAGATTAAAAAACTTAAAGAAAAATTTCAAACCAGAGAAAAATTCAGAAAAGAAATTGCTGGCTTAGACCGATACACTAGTCTGTTTCATGAGGACTTGCTGGCTAAGGTTCATATTGAACCTTGCTAGCTTTAGAGAACTCTTGAGCTTTACTGGTTCATATGAGAGAGTGATTCAAGTGGTCGGTGATGGTAAAATGAACCATCCAAGCTATGTTTATATACGCTAGGGTAGCTGGATGTTTTGGTCCATGGTTATAAGTACTCCAAATGACCGTTTCTAACTGTTGGTGAGAAACTAGCCATTATTTAGCACCTTCTGACCATTTTAGAAATGGGAAAACCAGCTACATGCTAGCCGTTTAGACTTAGTGGCTAGCCGTTTATGATTGTTGGGCTAACCACATGTAGTAGTTTCTGCATGGTTCGGTTTATTACTGTATGAGCAGTTACACTAGGCCTCTTAAATGGCCAGTTTTAACCCCCATATAAGGTAAACAAATCTCTCTCAAAGCTCTTACCCACAACACTCCGACCACCTAACCCATAGCCACTTTCACATTTGCGTTCCGCCGGTTCTCGAGGGAGCAATGTTGAGGGTCAAATATTGCATATTAGACCCCAGTTATTACATGGATTTACGAACATGACATTGCTTAATGAAATATTTTAATCGTGTTTTTGTTGCAGGATGTAATTAAGAGCGTTGACTGGAAAAGAGTATTAAAAGCGTGGATTTGACGCTCCAAAGTCATCAGAGCAAGGGACGAACTCCAGAGAACCAAGATCAACGAATTCACATGCCAGGGATCTGAGGAAATCTAGCCGTTCACGTTAAAAAAGGCCTGAAACTGGTTAAGAATGCAAGATCACAGGGTTACCTCCATCCGATTGACACGAGACTTCATACATGGGATGTGAGACATAAATTAACCGTACATATTGAATTTCAGCCATTTAAGATCTCGGGAAGTGTGCCAACGGACAGATTAGCCCATTAATCTTCAATTTGGGGCCCACCTGATATCTGGAACAGCCTTAACTTTAGTCTCGATGGTTTAAATGGTATGAGAAAAGGGATGGATGGATCGGATTTCGCTGATACATCTCAGTGGGTCCCATCTATGAGGGGCATGTGTAACATGCATAAACTCACGAGCAGCACCGAACCAAAGGGAGTCGGTCAGCATATGCTGACCCGACTCCCATTCAAAAACGGAACTTGTCGTTTTCGGCGGTTGTGAATGCGGACGCAGGGCCTCCATGCGGATGATGTGGGCCCACCATTATGGACCAATTGTCCAATCCGAACCGTCCATCAAGTAGCCTGGACAAATCCGTCCCAACCCAAGAAATTTCAGAGAGAAAAAATAAGCAGGTACACATTCAAAGTTCAGCCAAAGTTAGCCTCTGCTCTGCGACGTTAGCATGAAGCCGACCATTTGAGGGACGTTGTGGCCCACCATCAAGATTTCTATGAACAATCCACACCGTCCATCTGTTTGGCCATAAAAAATATATCGTAGGGACGTTTTCCCTTTTTGAAGGAGTAGCCTCGTGCATGAAATATGCTAGCATATTTCTCGTCGTTTCGGTCGGTTACACGAGACAGCTGGCTGTGTCGCTGAGTAAACAAGTTGCCTAAAGAGGGTTTCGTAGGAGGATCCGGAGGGAGTGGGCCACACATGGAGACGGTTTGAAGGAAAAAGGAAAATAGAAAGAAATTTCGTTTAAAATCCCGGAATCGAGGGGATTTCTATTGCGCATGTTAAATGGACAGCCACTGTAAGACCCGTATCCTAAACCGTACCATTCCATAGGCTTCCGCGGTCTTCCTGGTTAAATTTCGGCGATCCCGATCTATTTCCGGCAGTTGCGCGCGACCCTGAGTCATATTCCGTATTCCAGAGTCGACTCGACGCACGACTTATACCCTAGCGACCTCGCCGTCGCCGCGGTTCTAACGCCGTGTCTTGCTCACCGAGGCGATACCCGGGCCAGGAGATGTGGGCCCGCGTTAAGTTCAAGGAAAAACACCGCACATTTACAAATCCAAGAGAGATTTCAAATCATGTCCCATCAATCCCATCAATCAAACCTCATGTCAAGTACACATCACCCCATCCCCAAGTAACCCCTAAAGTCAACACTCTCTTACACAAGGTACACCCATCACTCACTTCACCCATCACCCCATCACTCACATATCACTCTCTCTCTCTCTCTCTCTCTTACACCTCTCTCTCATCTCTCTCATTCTTCAAGCAAGCATCTCACGTCCAAGAAAGCTTCCATGGGAGAGCTTGTGTGACCCACCTTCCTACCACACAATCCAACCCTTGGATCTTCATCTCAACCATCAAAATTGTCCACTTGGAGCTTTAGATTGCATAGGCGGAAGAAGGAGTTGATCTTGAGGTGGGTACTTCTAATTATTGATTTTGTGATTTGAGGGTCCACATATGTGGGACCCATCTTGACGTATGCTTCAGATCTGCACCGTCCAGTGGGCTGATCACGAGGTGTGCGTTATATCCTAACCATCCATCCATTTTGGCCAGACTCTTGGGCCCACTTTGATGATGGTCATCTAGACCGTCCAGCCTCATGACGTCCAGCAGTAGCTGCTGCTGGACCGTGTGAAGTGGAAAAACAAATATCAGCATGATACAAGCTGGTGGGCCACACGGGTGGACCCACCAGATGTATGCATTCCATCCATCCATGCATGGTGGAGCCCACCTCGTTTTGTATTGTAAACCGCACCGTCCATCCAGTGCTGGACGGTGGGACCCAGGCACATGTGTAGGGTCTCCACCGTCCAGACATGGCAGGTGGGACCCACCTGGTGATGTATTCCATACCCAAGTCCTCAAAGACGTCCAGAGTCTGGACGATTTTTAGATTTAATAAATAATATAATAATAATATATATACATATATTATAATATATGACGATGGGCCCTGATGTACGTGGGACCCACCGTGATGTATTTGTTTCATCCACACCGTCCAGGCCTTTGGACGGTGCTGGATTAGCTGGGCGCTGCCAGGCCACCGAGATGCATGTGTTTGTACACCACGCCATTCATCGGTTTTGCTGGTGGGGCCTGCTGGTGTGTTCAGCACCCACACGTGGGCCAGCTTAACTGCTGCAACGTCAGCATGCTATGGGTCCCTTGAATCCAAGCCATTCAGCTGCTGTTGCAGCGAATCCATTTGGACGGTCCACCTTGCTCCCATGTACGGCCCACTTTGCTGTATGTGGTCTGCAACCACACCGTCCATTCAGTACTGATCATTTCAGGGCAGGGCCCACCTGGTCGTCCAGTGGACAGGGTCCACCTGGCTGTCGTTGAGTACAGGCCTGGACAAAGGAAAGTGCAAATATCACTTTGATCCAAAATGGTGGACCACAATATGATGTATGTGTGTATCCACGCCGTCCATACATCGGATGTGGACCCACTTGATGGACGTGTGTATCCACACCGTCCATCCAAATGTACAGATTCAAATCTCTGGTGGGAACCACCTTGATGAAAGTATTTTACATCCATACCGTCCAAACGTTTGGGACGTGGAGCCCACCATCCTGTATGGATTTCATCTGCACCGTCCGTGCAGGGCCACAGTGATGTACCTGTTAATCCTGTCGACCATGCATTTGTAGCCGTGTGGGGCCCACCCCACACGTGCTGCACGTGTGGGAATGGGCCCACTTGTGTTTAACGTCCAAGCCATCCATTCCTCTCTGGACGTTGAATGCTGGATGCATCATATGTTATATATATATATATATATATATATATATATATATATATATATATATATATATAATATTATAATATAATGTAATGTATATTATAATACTATATTATGATGGGCCTACATGGGACCCACCTAAATCAGAAGCGGATTGGCTGGATTACTTCTTACCAGCTGCAACCTGGCATTTACATCCACACCGTCTATTGACGATGGGACCCACCGCAGTAGTATGTGTTTCATCTGCACCGTCCATTTGAACGGTGCCTTGTTCAGCGGCCTCACCACGATGGATGATTTCCATCCAAACCGTCCATCCATGTAACAAGGACGGGCAGGATCCTTGAGTACCCAACTTGTACGTATTATCAGCGCCGTTGTCTGTGACGCGGACACCACAGTGTTGTATTTGTTTATCTACGCCATCCAACAGATATGGGGCCCATGTGATGTGTGTGCTTTATCTGCACCGTCCAGATATGTGGGACGGTGCTGGACCTCGTTGATGTAAGTGTTGCATCCTCACCGTCCACATGGGCTGGACGTGGGACCACCAATGATGTTTGTGACTGTCCATTGCACACCGGGACCCACCGAAATGTGTGGTTTATGTGTGCGGTCCATGACGCCTACCTCGATGTATGTTTTATATATATTCGCGCTGGCCATTCTTGGTAGGGCCCGTTTGATGATGAATGAGGCCCACCATACATAAACGAGGGTTGTGGGCCCCACTGCTTCGTAAGGCCCTATGTGATGTAATTGAGGCCCATTAATGTGGCCCAGTTGTTGTATTTGAGGCCCACTTGTAATGTACTGAGGCCCATGGGTTATGGCCCATTGAGGTGTATTAATGGCCCATGTGCAGAGCCCACTTATTACGTGTATTAGGCCCATGTGCAGGGCCCGCCCGTTATGTATTTGTGGCCCTTTTTGGCATGGCCCATTGAGTTGTATTCTAGGCTCGATTTAATATACATGAAGCCCATTGGTGCGACCCATCATGATGTATTTTAGCCCATGGGCGGGGCCCGCCCATTTGTATTGTTAAGCCCATGTAATGAGGCCCACTCGATATATAACACCTAGTATTGAGGCCAGTGCGATGATGCTCATATGATATATTTGAGCCCAGGTGCAAGGCCCACCTGTTGTGTATTTGTGGCTTTTTTTGGCATAGCCCATTGTGATGTGTATTCATCCTGTGTTTACGGCCAAATGTGATGTATATTGATGCCTATGCGATGAGGCCCATTATGATGCATTAGGGCCCGTGGGTCGAGGCCCATTGTAACGTATTCAAGGCCCATGATTGAGGCCCAGTGTGATGTATGTATGGCTCGTTAAGTTGTGTATGAATTCCTTATATGGGTCGCTCCTTGGGAGCAATGTTGGTTAAGTGGCCACATTGATGGGCAATGATAGTTTAATGTCCACGTTGTGACCTTCCCTTAGGCCTTGTTCAGTCCATTCTCATCGATTTCGATTGTCATAACCGATTGCCGATTTCGATTGACGTGACCGATTTACCGATTCCAACTATCGGTCGGTGCGATTGTCGTGACCGATTTGCTGATTCTGAATATCTTAACCGCTTGTCGATTCCGATTGTCGTGATCGATTGCCGACTTCGATCGACGTGACCGATTTGCCGATTCTGATTATTCTATCCTGATGGTGGTGACCGATTTGCCGATTCTGATTATCGATTGATTCCGATTGCCTTAGCCGAATGCCGATTCGATTGCCGAGGCCGATTGTTGTGACCTATATGATGTACATGTGACCCGTAGTTGAGGCCCGTTATGACACGTAGTAGGCCCATGATGCATGACCCATTTGATGTATTCGAGACCCATATGTAGGGCCCACATGTCATATATTTGAGGCCCGTGGGCAAAGCCCATTATGATGTGTTCATGGCCCATGGGCAAGGTTCATTATGACGTATTCATATATGGCCTATGGGGCAAGGCCCATTGTGATATGTATTAGGCCCATGAGCAGGGTCCACCTATTGTGTATATGTGGCCCTTGAGTAAGGCCCATCGTGTTGTATATTAGGCCTTTGTGTGAGGCCATGGGCCCATTATATGTTTGGCTTGTGTGAGTCATTCCTTGGGGGCAATGTTGGTTAAATGTCCACATTGTCGAGGCTGATTGTTAATACCGATTATGAATATGTGACTGCATAGCATCATGATACATGCCCATACGCATCATCTGCATGTTTGTTATGAGATGTGATTGACCATTGCATATGCCGTAGGGCAGGTTGTTCATAGGGCTCCCTGATAGGCGAGTTGCCCCATATGAGAGCATGGCATGCACGGGATTAATGCATGACCGATTGTATGACTCATGCATCTTGCATTATGATTCTTCAGTATGCCCTAGCGACTTGGTCAGTAGCCTCCACAGCATATCGTGGATGGCCTAGGATGGGACACCGGAAATCGTTCTAGTATCGGTACGCCATAGATGGCCCCGGGTGAAAATCCCTAAAACCCTCTTAGTACCGAGAGGACGCCCAACGTCGGGACCGAGTGGATACACATGAGCGCCCGAGTCCGAATACCTAGAGGCCGCGTCTCCCACTGTGCGATGGTCAGTTGGGAGGGGGTGTGGCCTTACCCGCCCGAGCGTATGGGGCATTGCTAGGCTGAGTCTGACCAGCTCGAGGAATGGGTCCGCTATCGACGTGCCGAATAGATATTGGCAGACTATTGGTCAGGCGGATAGTGAGGTTTCTTACGCTCACTTGGACTGTGCGGCTGGGAGAGCGGCAGTGCCATTTGTAGTGTACTAAACCCCGGTGATGATCCCAGAGAGGAACCGTACTGATACGTGGACTTATTGAGCAGGATTTGCATACTCATACATTCATTTCATTCACTATCCACTCGGGCTGGTGGTGCGCAACTAATTGTTGTGTACCTTCGCATGACAATGATTTCGGTTGAGCACGCGACTAACCTGAGATCAGGAGTTTACCATATTGAGTCACTATCCAAATTTAGGTATGGGACTGGTTTGGATAGAAGTCCCTTGTGATGGACCTCATAGCCTGCGATACTACGTACTATCATCCCGACTTCACTCCAGCATGGTCATTTCATTCGCACCGCATATTACATTGCATCCGCAGTACTTAGTATTTTGGGTTGCCATGTTTCTGCATTGATATAGCCGTTAGTACTCATGTCTTGCATCGCATAGCCTTGGTACGGCTGATGATACTCGTAGACTTATCAGTATATTTTTGCTTATTTCGATATTGTATGATTTATGACATTGTATCCTCAACATCTGATATTTGGCTTTCTTTGACTCCTCATTGTATAGCTGAATTGTATTGCATACCCTGACATTGTATGACTCACGGACTGCCAGTATTTCCGCTTACTCTGATTACTCTGATTACTTTGATTACTCTGATTACTCTGATATTGCTTACTTGACACTTACCTTGTGCACACACTTACACCACCCTCTAAGCTTTCTATAAGCTTATGCACGATAGATGCGTGCAGGTGATGTTAGGTTCGTGATGTTGTTGTTGAGCTTGGAGCATGCAGCGGTCTTTTGGAGCTTGATTTTCGATTTATGTATTTCCCTTTCAGCATTGTACTCAAATGATTATATTAGTGGATATGCGATGATGGTGTTGCCTTTGTGATTTGGGTATTCTTGTGGTTATGATTTTTTTTTTTTTAAAGTTAAATGTACAAAAAAAATAAAATCCTTCTTGTAGGATCCCAGGATTGGAATCTGGCGTATGGACGCTATGAGCCGAGAATGGGGTACTACGGAGGCTGTCGGCACCGGATTCGGCGATCGGGATTCCTGTGAATCCGATTCCCGGGTTTGGGGCGTGACAGCCACCGCTGTGACTTGATGTGGCCCACATCTGTGATCGGTTTGGGAAATCCAATCCGTTCATCATTCTCAGAGGATAGGTTAAGACCCAACCTAGCTTGTTTCATACTGAGAAGACATCCACAGTGCACATAGACTGGTCTGCAGCCGATAACATTGCAAGGACTTTTGCGCAATTGCGTGTTTTATCTTCATGCGCACAAAGTTTCTTCACCGACTAATACAAAGCAACCGACTTCACCTCTCCACATTGGGGACACACTTCTGTTGATATAAGAAAGAGAGAGAGAGAGAGAGAGAGAGAGAGAGAGAGAGAGAGAGAGAGAGAGAGAACGTAAGGGGGGCTATCTTGGCTTGGCTTGGACGGGAGAGGGAGATAGTAATTTTGTTTTGTTTTTTTTTTCTTTTTATTTTTGTTTTTGTTTAAGGGTTCCTGCCAATTCATGTTGGGTTGAACCTCTTACCTAGGGCTAAGAGGAGAAGCTTGTAGCGTGATGAGGTGGTTCTACAGCTTGGATTCATGTTTTTGAACTAATATTGATTCTGGTTTGATTTTAAGGAATACTTCTAGTTTTTAATGGTTTGTTGTGACTAAAATTACAACGAGTCTGCGATAGCTTTGATTATTTCTTTTTCCATTATTTAATTATGAAACCAGGACGCCCTGTTGTTCACCATCACCCCTTGGACATGGTAGAATGACGGAACTCTTCCTGACATTCATACATCACTTAGATTGGCTGTGAATTAGTTTAATCCTGTTGTTTGTCTTGTCTCATGGGCATGATTTTGTGATGAAATCCATTCTAATTTACACCCGTCTGATCTCTTGAAAACCAGATTAAATGAAGTTCAAAATTGATTTACAAGTTATATTTTCCAACTGAATGAAGATGGGACTCGAAGTCCAGTTGTGTTCTTGAATCAGGCGTAGATCTCCCTGATCTCTACAAGTGGATCCTTGGCACCTTAGTTTCCTACCTTTAATTTCTACAAGTTTTTATTTGATTATTCATCATTATTCTCATTTTTACCCCTGATTTAGATTTCATCTTATCCTAGTTCTAGTTCTGGTTACTTTTAGATTACGTACAGGTTTCAGTTCGATATTGAATGATTAACTTGGTAATCACTAAGTATGAAAGGAACCAGCCTGAAAATTTTTAGCAGTAGTTTATAAAGAAGAATTGAAGGGATTGGGCAAATGGTCTTCACCATAGGTTTGCTCCCTACAGGTGAAGGTTCGATTCCCCAAGGTTGACATTCAAAAATTATTGGGCAACCAGTTGTCACCATTGGTTTGCTCCCTATAGGTGAGGATTTGATTCTCCCCCTTGGCGTTACTATTCATGGAAAAATCAAAGGCTGGTAGAATAAAAAGTTGATCTATGAGGCAAGTTTTGGTTTAGGCTGATTGTCATGAGTTCCTTTGTTGGTTACTAATGATATCATGAAATTGATGATTGGACCTCTTAATGTTGATAAGCCGAGATTACACAACACACCCATGGCACTCAATGTTTAGAATTTTTCTAATTAATGGATTAATACTTTGAATTTGATTATGATGTTTGTTATGCGTATGAGTCTAGGAGAAAGTAATATCCAACATTCATAAGTCTTAGAATTCTCATATCTGGATTTTTTTTTCTTGAATCACTCGAGTTCATAGGAATTTTCCTGTAATTCTCAACTTATTTTTCGCATAGTTTGCTCGGGACTAGCAAAATGCTGGTTGGGGGTTGGATCAGCCCATTAATCTTCAATTTGGGGCCCACCTGATATCTAGAATTGCCTTAACTTTGGTCTAGACGGTTTAAATAGTATGAGAAAAGGGATGGACGGATCGGATTTCGCTGATACATCTCAGTGGGTCCCATCTGTGAGGGGGCATGTGTAACATGCATAAACTCTCGAAAAGACTGAATGAGAAGGAGTCGGTCCACAAGATATCGTGACCCGACTCCCATTCAAAAACGGAACTTGCCGTTTTCGGCGGTTGTGAATGCGGACGCAGGGCCTCCATGCGGATGATGTGGGCCCACCATTATGGACCAATTGTCCAATCCGAACCGTCCATTAGGTAGCCTGGACAAATCCGTCCCAACCCAAGAGATTTCAGAGAGAAAAAATAAGCAGGTACACATTCAAAGTTCAGCCAAAGTTAGCCTCTACTCTGCGACGTTAGCATGAAGCCGACCATTTGAGGAACGTTGTGGCCCACCATCAAGATTTCTATGAACAATCCACACCGTCCATCTGTTTGGCCATCAAAAATATATCGTAGCGACGTTTTCCCTTTTTGAAGGAGTAGCCTCGTGCATGAAATATGCTAGCATATTTCCTGTCGTTTCGATCGGTTACACGAGACAACTGGCTATTTCGCTGAGTAAACAGGTTGCCTAAAGAGGGTTTCGCAGGAGGATCCGGAGGGAGTGGGCCACACATGGAGACGGTTAGAAGGAAAAAGGAAAATAGAAAGAAATTTCGTTTGAAATCCCAAAATCGAGGGGATTTCCATTGCGCATGTCAAATGGATAGCCACCGCTGTGACTTGATGTGGCCCACATCTGTGATCGGTTTGGGAAATCCAATCCATTCATCATTCTCAGAGGATAGGTTAAGACCCAACCTAGCTTGTTTCGTACTGAGAAGACATCCACAATGCACATAGACTAGTCTGTAACCGATAACATTGCAAGGACTTTTGCGCAATTGCGTGTTTTATCTTCATGTGCACAAAGTTTCTTCACCGACTGATACAAAGCAACCGACTTCACCTCTCCACATTGGGGACAAACTTCCTGTTGCTATAAGAAAGAGAGAGAGAGAGAGAGAGAGAGAGAGAGAGAGAGAGAGAGAGAGAGAGAGAGAGAGAGAGAACGTAAGGGGGATATCTTGGCTTGGTTTGGACGTGAGAGGGAAATAGTAATTTTGTTTTGCTTCTTTTCTTTTTATTTTTGTTTTTGTTTAAGGGTTCCAGCCAATTCATGTTGGGCTGAACCTCTTAGCTAGGGCTAAGAGAAGAAGCTTGTAGTGTGATGAGGTGGTTCTACAGCTTGGATTCATGTTTTTGAACTAATATTGATTCTGGTTTGATTTTAAGGAATACTTCTAGTTTTTAATGGTTTGTTGTGACTGAAATTACAATGAGTTTGCAATAGCTATGATTATTTCTTTTCCATTATTTAATTATGAAACCAGGACACCCTGTTGTTCACCATCGCCCCTTGGACATGGTGGAATGACGGAACTCTTCCTGACATTCATATATCACTTAGATTGGTTGTGAATTAGTTTAATCCTGTTGTTTGTCTTGTCTCATGGGCATGGTTTTGTGATGGAATCCATTCTAATTTACATACGTCTGATCTCTTGAAAACTAGATTAAATGAACTTCAGAATTGATTTACAGGTTATATTTTCCAACTGAATGAAGATGAGACTCAAAGTCCAGTTGTGTTCTTGAATCAGGCGTAGATCTCCCTGATCTCTACAAGTGGATCCTTGACACCCTAGTTTCCTACTTTTAATTTCTACAAGTTTTTATTTGATTATTCATCATTATTATCATTTTTACCCCTGATTTAGATTTCATCTTATCCTAGTTCTAGTTTTGGTTACTTTCAGATTACGTACAGGTTTCAGTCCCTGTGGATTCGACCTCGGTCTCACCGAGTTTATTACTACATCACAACCCTATACTTGGGGAGTGAACAAGCAACCCATGTGTAATATGTGCGAAGTGCAAAGTGTACCACCAACGCCTTAACAACCACAATACACCCTACTTATTAAGACAAAATTTTCTTCGCTCCTTTGACATAGGACTATTCCTAAAACACAAAAAACTGATTTTGTATAAACTTCTTATTTATATATATATATATATATATATATATATATATATATATATATATATATATATATATATATAAATAAAAACGTTTTCCATAATACTTATACATACAAATAACAGATTTCAAACAAACACGTGCTCATAAAAATCAGCTTAAAGTACATATTCAATAGAGAATATAATAGGATATGAGAGAGTTAGGCCGTTTGTTTTTTTGGGTGCGTTGATGGGTAGTTTTGGTCATTGACCGTGCAATCAAGTGGGTGGATTGAGCAATTACAAGGAAGCAGATTGGCTGGAGTACCACAGACCACCGACCTGGCTGGTCTGGGTACATTGTCCCGTGAAGATGAGCGCTGACGCTCCTCGAGCTCTCAGTTGCTCGAACGGTTAAAAGGAGATCAAAGTTACATGGTCCTACAATGATGTATTTATTATATCCGCACATCATACATTAGGTGAGATTATTTTAGAGCATGAGCCCAAAAATAAGTCATATCCAAAGCTCAAGTGGACAACACCACAAATAGTAATGGGACAACAATTCTCACCGTTAAAACATTCCTAGGGCTCACTATAACATTCATTTATCATCCAATCTGGTCATAAGTTCACAAAGACCTAGAGGAAAGAGGAAAATAAAATAAAATATCATACTGATCTAAAACTACTGTGAAGCCAAGGGGTTTCAATGGTAGACATTCAATCCCTACTGCTTTTTTGCACTGCGGTGATGGACCATTAAAAACTTCACGTGGGCCACAAAAGTTTTGAATCAAGCTGACATTTGTTTGGTCTGTTCATCCAGATCTTTTGGCGTTATCAACGGGTTGGATGGAAAATAAACATTCTGGTGCCCCCATGAAGTTTTTAATGGTGGGGATTTAATCACTACTGTTTCATTTGGTATGGTCCACTTAAGAAGATTTGGATCTAGTTCATTTTTTGGATCATAATTTAAAACAAGCTTTCAAAACAGTTGGACGGTGTGGATTTAAGGCACATACATCACTATGAGTCCCACAATGATTAGGGTCCCACTATACTTTGGTGGATCCGGGTTCTCACCTAATCCGCTCCCTCGCGAAGATAAATCTCATGTAACTACTAGCTAAGGCGGTCTCTACATGTACAATTGATATGAATTGGAATAATTTGAGATTGACTAAAGAGTAATATGCACCTAATGACCCCAGTGCTCTCTACCAGGTACAAGGATAGTAGACGAGAATCATACTGTCACAGTGCAGTGCATGTATGGCATGTAGCCATCCAAAGGGATGCTTTGCCATAAAAATCACACCTAAAAGATCTGGCTAATTTAATCATTAAGTGGGCGAATGCATCTCAAATTGTCATATACCAAAGACAAGGTAGATGCAAGCATCCTTTTAAATTAACCTTTGGACCTATCCATCCCATCGATCTTAGCCATCCATCCAACTCAACCATCCATCCAATCCATTCCATCCATCTAACTCAACCATCCATCAATCCAACCCATCCATCCATCTAACTCAACCATCCATCCCATCCATCCTAACCATTCATCCTACCCATCCATCAACCAAAACATCCATATTAGCCACCCATCCAATCCATCCCAGACATCCATATCATCTTATACATCCCATATATCCAATACATCCAAATCAACAATCCTAACACCTCAAGCCTATGACAATCCCCTAGCCTATCAATAAAACAACCTTAGGAGGGTCCTGGGAATTGGATTTGGATGGAAGAGCTCAGTTGTCTTCTCCTATCCATACAGGACCTAGCAACTTATGATCCATATTTCATAGAGTAGGCGAGGGATTGAAAAGCTTCCATCATCTTTTTCCACGGAAAAGTGTATGTCTCATTTCTTTGCCACTCATATTTTAACACCCTCGTTAAACAGAGTAGTTTCTTTTATTGTTTTTATTTACATAGCTACAAGCTCCCATGTTTGGGCAAAAGGCGAGAGAATTGCTTCAGCTATCTTTTCTTGATGTTGCGGAAATACATAACGACTGAAAATGATGATAATGTGGAATGGAAAATGATGAAATTGTGGCACATATTCTACTTTCCATGAAGTGTGATAAAATGAGTCAAAGGAGAAGGATAAAGAAAGCAAAGGATAGCATCAAGAATCTACCAATGTTGTTGCTTTAATAACTGATGGGTTTTTTTGACCCGTTGTCCTTTCGCAACTGGGATGCGTAAAGTCCTTTCACAACTGGGATGCGCAAGTCCTTTCGCAACTAGGATGCGGAAAGGAGTTTCCTAAAACTATAAAAAGGGGTCCCTAGGATTTTTCTACGTATGTTGTGTTGATGAGAAAAATACAAGAGAGCTATCAAAGGTGAGAGGAGTGGAAAGAGAGAGAAGTAAGCTTATGAATGGGAGGTTCTCAAACAGTGGAGGTTTTCTACTTGCAATTTATATCTCAGTAGCTTCTATGTCCTCCTAATCGGTTAGATCTCTTCGTTTTCTCTATTTCTCTTATTATTTATCCACTCCTGCGTGAGTGAAGAAGATTGTAACGTTCTACTTCATAGTGGATTGTTGATCTGGACGAGGTCCCGTGGTTTTTACCTCTTGAGGATTTTCCACGTAAAAATCTCTTGTGTGTTGTGTGATTGATGCTTTGATTTATTTCATTGCTTTATTATCCATAATTCTGGTTTGTTTCGGGAGGCTAGATCCAAAGGTTTGTGCAAGGCATCCCAACAATAACATCAATATGGTGGGCCACCTTCCTTAAAAATGCAGAATACTTTTAACTGCTCAATTTTTCAATAGGAAAGGAAACACTCTCTCAAGAACACCTCAAATTACGCTCTATCCAATCTCGACTGTGATTGCAACTAATCATATAGTTACGGCTTTTGTGCCATGGATTTGGTGATGGGACGTAATTTGAGGTTTTATCATAGACATGCATGCATGCTAAACCTCATGTACCCTTTAGATGGTTAGAACGTCTGATTGCTAGGTACATAAACAATGGTCTGTCATCCAAACATCCATAAACCTTGCGCCTGGCCAACATGGCGCAGGTAGGGACGTGATGAGGTCGATCACAGTCTTCCTTAGGGGATAACTGCTCTGAATCCATAGAGCACCTTGGACTCTTCATAGAGCTTCCTCGAATCCACAAGGGATAAAAGCAGAAATAATTCTTAGTAAATTTGAAATAATTTAATTAATGATAAAAAATAAATTTACAACTCTTTGAATAAGGATCTCAAACTTAGGACAAATATTTGGACCTATACTCCAACTCAAACACCCTAAAAACGTGACTTACTATAAATGGTAAACTTACAGGTGACCTCTATTCCTACTAGACTTCACGGTTTTTGGCCAAAAATAGTAAGGGTCCAATTTAGCCTAACCATGTTATTCTCATAATTTTTGTAAGCCATTTTCATGTTGGGCATGATTCTACAATCCAAAGGACCAAAGTTATACTCCAACTAAAACTTACTATTTATAGTAAAAATGAAAGTAAATGGGACTTTTGACCGAATCTTACAAACACCAAAACAGTCCAGAGACAAAACATGAAAATTTTGGATTTCCTCGATTGCACTTCGATGAGTCTCAATGACATCGAAACTAAGCTCGATGGCGTCGAACATGCGCCCAATTAGTCCAACAACCAACTGGAGAAATTTCAAAAATTCTCGATAGGATCGAGCAACTGTTCGATGACATCGAACAGTGCTCGATTGCATCAAATGGTCTATTGATGGCATCGACAGATCCTGTCTCTAAATTGATTTAAGACATCAAAAATAACACTTTTGACCGTCGATCTAATGGAATCTCACAAATCCGGGCAACTCTTCGTAGCAGGTTGGTTAGCTTACACAAGTTCTCCTACCCAAAATCATATATAATATGTCAAAGAACTCATCTCAATTTGCGAGATATAACTGATTTAAGGTTCTGAGAGTTTGGATCATTTTTGCCTCTAATCAGGCCTTCTTTGGTCCATCTTTGCCATGAATGTGTCTACAACCCACTCTACATTGGAAGATGAAAGTATCTTGCGATCTAGTTGACACCTCCCACTCCTCAAATTTTAGACATCGCTGTGCACATTTTTTTCACTAATCAGTGCAGTCCACCAGATGCATAGACTGCATCGCCACAAAAATGTCGAGTACCAGAACAATGAAGTTATAACATTTGGGATGCATCTGCATTGCATAAATCATATGGTTTTAAACAAACGCTTGTAAATGGAACAAATGGTCTGTTTGAGCAGGGGATCATCAGGTACAATTAGGATCAATACAAGTGGGACCCATGTCTCAAAATCTAATCATGCCGAACATCTCATGGGGCTGCAAAGTTTTGGATCACGTTAGTATTTTATTTATTTATTTTTTGTTTTCCATTCATCTTAGTGGGAATGACCTAATGACTGGTTTAGATGGCATATAAAAACATCACAATGGACTCAGGAAGGTTTCAAGAGTACACATTTTCTTCCCTACTATTTCCCACTATGTGGCTTACTTGAGTTTCCGATTTGCCTTATGTTTGGACTCACACACTAAAATGATACAATAAGTTAATGGATGGTGTGGATTTCTGACAAACATTATGGTGGTTAGAGCTGGGTAGAATCAAACCCGATCCGACGAATCTGACTCCATCCGATCCGAACCGAAGGCCAGGATCGGTTCGAATCGAGTAAGCCCACTCAGATTCGACTGTACATCGAGTCGAGTTCAGATTAGTGGCCACTCCGAACCGATCTGATCCGATATGATCCGTGCAATGTTCATTCAATACTATTTCCTGTAATGTTGTCCACTTGAGATTGGGATGTACCTCATTTTTGGTTTAATACCATAAAATGATCTAGAAAAATAGATGGACGACATGGATGAAATAAATACATCATAGTGGGGTCCATAGAGCACTGACCACCGGCCATTGGCCGAAGGCGGCGGAGTAACCAATTCATTCTCTCAATCTCAACTCATGGCTCAAGATGCATCGAGCACCTTAGGAAAAGGGATGCTGATTTTCCTACGAAGGCAAGTTCCTATGCAAGATGCTATGTGGGGCCACTTCAATGTATGTGAGAAGTCCATTCTATTCATCTATTTCGCGAGCTCATTTAAAGACGCTCCACCAAAAATGAGGAGGATACAAAACTAAAGTTGGGCACACAGGAGGGAAAATTGGGGAAAGAAATTCCTACCGTTGAAACTTTCTTAGGCTCCACCTTAACGTTTATATGCTATCCAATCCATTTATAAGGTTACAATAGGATAAAGTGAAAAAACCAGAAAGATAGCCTTATACAAAACTTTTATGGCCATAAGAATGCTTCAATGGTTCTAGTTGAATTCCAACTAATTCTTCTTGTGTGGCCTGTTGAGTTTTGTATCCATCTCATTTTTAGTGGCATGTCCTAAAATGATCTCGCAAAATAGATGGATGGAATGGATTTCTCATATACATTGAATTACACCCCACAAAGCATCCTTACCTACCAAAGGATTTGGCAGGAAATCCGCGACAAGGCAAAGGAAGCAGATTGGCACGCAAACATGCCAGCTGGTGTATACCGTGTATTGACGTCAGCAAGTTTTGTGGGTCCCATCATGAGGTATGTGTTATATCCAAAACCGTCCATCCATTTGGCAGGCTCATCTTAAGGCTTGAGCCGAAAAATAAGACAGATCTAAAGATCAAGTGGACCACACTGCAGGGTTGAACTTGTACCATTGAAACTCTTTTATAGGTCACAGAAGTTTCGGATCAATTTGAAATTTGTTTTTCCTCTTCATCCATGTAGTTGTGACCTTATTAACAGATTGGATGGAAAATAAATGTTATGGTGGGCCCTACGAATTTTTTAAGGGTGAAATTTTATTTATTTATTTTTTAAATTTTAAAAAAATAAAAATAAAACAAAAGATTCGAAAGTACCCAACCCGATCCGACTTGGTTTTCCTGATCGAGTCGGACTCGGTTCGGATCAGGCCAGCAATGCAACGGATTAGATCAAGTCGGAGGACCCGGGCTCGGTCTCGGTTTCGGTCTCGGATCGGACAGTGCATTGAAAATTTTAGACCGAGTCGAGTTGGACCCAGTCCGACTCAACTCGGTGCCTACCTCTAAAATTGGTGGCTTTTTGACTAATGGTGAAACCAGTAGACACCTCTCTACAAATAGTTTGGAAGGAGGAGGTTTTTGGTCCATGACACAAAAGGGAGTGGCTAATTGGAAAAATTCCAAGATTTTAAGAAGCATATTGACCCATTTTCTATTTGGAGCCGGCCGATATATATGGTTGAGTATCTATTATTTGACTAGGCCCACATGGATTGTGGGTGGATCATCGGATCCGTCAATCTCCCGAACCTCGTAGTTGACAGGATACTATCTAAATATGACATCAATACATTCCTATCCATACAAGTAACAGCCTTCAAACAAACGGGTAATGATAAAAATCATCCAAAACTCCACATTCAACAGAGAATATCAAGTAGCTGGGAAATCTTGATCATCTAACCATGCAACCAAGTGGGCTCCATCCATGAAAGGATTGAGCAACAGGTGGCAGGCCATCGTTGGGTGAGATGGTGTTGGATTCTTTAGGTATAAACACAACTAAAACCCAGTATTTTTAACGAACCAATTTCCAGCAGCACTCCATGTGAGATAAGATCAAATTTCTAACAATGATTTAACATGGATGGTTAATATCTTACCTTGGTGCAATCACGACCGTGTGGACAGATTTCTGCAATGAATAACCCGATGCTGATCCTCTAAATCAAGAGGTATCTCCCAAATCTATCGATGGAGGTAGACAGAGTCCAAAGAACACTTTCAAATCCTCTGGTAGGGGCAGACGATGTTGCAAGCCGTGCACACCGGTGTACCACACCACACTTGTGATGATATAGAAGAAAAAAACAAGGAATAAGAAGATTTAAAAGGGAGAAGGAATTCTCTCTCTCTCAAACACTTTTCTCTCCACACAAGTAGAAATGCTCAATAACTGAAAATGGTGATAATGTGTAAGGTAGAATGTTGAATAAGTGGCCTATGTATACTATTTTACATAAAGTGGGAGAAAAGAGAGTTAAAATAGAAGAATAAAGAAAGCACATAGAAAGCATCAAGAAGCTTCCAATGCTGTGATTTCATAACATCAATTTGGTGGGCCACCTCCTTTAATAATGCAAGATGTTGACTGACTTTTAATTGCTCATATTTCAAAGGAAGATCTCCCTCAAGGATACCTGAAATTGTGTTCATCAACCTCCACCATACACATTTTTGGTGATCGTGATTGGAATTGGTCACTTGATGGGACCCATTTGATTAGGTTTTTGTGTCATGGGTTTGGTGATGGAACACAATTCAAGGTACCACCTTAGACAAGTATGCTTCGTCTCATGTGCCATGCCTAGGATGGGCCACAACCCAAAATATCACACAAGCAGTCCAATTTGTAGCCTCTTTTTAATATAAAAGGGTAATCGTATTCCTTTTTCTAATGGAGAATCTTAGATAACTGATATTTAATGCCCTAGTTTTTGTAATACGATTTTAGAGTTTAGCATTCGTTCTCTCTGAAAACTAGAGTATTAACATTTGAAGATAGTTTAAATTTCACGTATAGGTTTTTTTTTTTTTTTTCCTTTTCTGAGTGAGCATTGTGGCGAAAGAGAAACAAATCAAGTATAAATGAAAGTTTGCATGCACATTTAAAATATACGAGCGGCTACCCATGTGGCCTATACAAACAAATGTCTCAATGCTAATAAATACAGGAATGAAATAATTTAGCACATAAAATAGAACAAAATGCCATTAGACTTGAGCTACAAGATCACACGGTTTCTCTTGAGCAGATACAACCACACTTCCCTGATATTCGTACCCTGATTTGTGATTATTCTAGGTTATGTCTTCATAATATTAATAATCGAGTATGGAGTACTACATGATCAGATGGTTTGAAACATCTAATTATAAGTACCTAAACATTTATCCACCAAACCTGCAAAAATTTAAAAAGTTATCTAGAGAACCATCAACCTTGTAGACCCACATAGCTGGGAATTGAAAAGAATCTTTCTAGCTGGAGGGCAGCACACGTCTACCTCCAGGAATTTCTAACATATCATGTAACCGCTGCCACAAATTATTTGCGGATCAGTGTGGTCCACCAGATAGATGGACTGGATCACCACATGCATGTGGAGCACCAGAACAGGGACCTTGCAGGTTACAACATTTTGGATAGATGCATGGAAAAAATCCTAAGGTTTTAAATACAAGTATTTAAAGGAACAAATGGTCAGTTTTGGTTGGAGATCATCCAGGGCATAATCAGGATCATGCTCTAATAACAATTCAGGTGGGACCCATATCTTCATGTCTGATTGTGCACAAGAAAGCATCATTTAAACACCTCAATCACAATAATATGAAGTGACAAAAAAAAAATAAAAATTAAATTAAATAAAAAAAATAAAAAAAATCATCTGTAGTGTGATTAATCGAGAAAACGCCGCTCCACATGTACAAATATGAAGTGGAGAGCATGGGGCCCACCAAAATTAGGATTTATGGGTTAATCCCTAATCCTGATATTGGATCCTCTAATTAAATTCACTTAACCTGTTATCTTGGCAGAGAGATATCCAACCAAACAATAAATACAATGGCAGATGGATTCCTTTTAATTGACAAAAAAACCAAGTCATTTGATTACTTGTAATCAGCATAACAGTTAATACTAAGACTTGGATAGCTGCTTACTATGCATTATGAAATAATTACAAACTTCTACTCCTTCATTTACTTATACAAACATTTGCCTTTTGTTCATTGAGCTACAAATGGTCCCCTGAAATAGATTGTAAAAGGCCTATTGGCCCATTTTCTATTTGGAGTCTGCCTAATTAATTTCTGAGTATTTATTGTTTGACCAGGCCCTTGTGGCTTGGGGGTGGATCATCTTATCCATCAATTTCATGATTCATATGGTTAATGGAAACTGTATAAATATGACACCAATTGGATGATCCTATACATGCAAGTAAAAGCCTTCAAATGAACTGCTAATGATAAAAAACGGCTTAAAGTCCACATTCAACAGAGAATATTGGGTAGCTAGGATTCTCCGGTCAGTGTCTTTCAAGGTAAGCTGATGGGTGATCTTGAACATCTGACCATGCAATTAAGTGGGCTCCATCCATGAGTGGATTGAACAGCAGGCGGTAGGCCACCAATTGTCGTGAAATTGAGAATTCATGTTTCACAACATTATTCGAACAAAAGCAGAGAGAAATGCTTTGCCATCTTTTCTTGGTATTGTAGAAATGTCTAACAACTGAAAATGGTGATAATGTGGAATATAAATAATTTGCCTTTTCTTGATAGGCAGCAAATGGTCCCCTGAAATAGATTATAAAAGGCCTATTTGTCTGATATGTGCAACCTTTTGCTTAAGGAAGCTGGTGGTGAATTTCTATAGTACCGACCTGACTTGATTACCTTTACAAAATCATATTCTATGGGCATCGTTTTCTCAGAGAAAGCTACTGGTGATTTTGTTTTAGTATGGCTGGAAAGGGCGTGTTTTTTTATGTGACTTTCTGACATTTGCATGAACGAATATCCATATCTCCAATGCAGTTCCTGTCCTAGTAAATAAACAAACATCCACTTGCAATAATTTAATTAGTGACACAGACAGCCACCAACCCTGCGGGGCCCACCAAAGTTGGGAAATGAAAATATATTGTTAGATGGATGGCATCACACCTCCTGAGTCCTGAAATTTCTAAAATTGTGTGATGACTACTGTACAATTTTCTCTGATCGTCATGGCCCACCAGATGCACGGACCGGATCACCATATGCATTTCCAGTGACAGAATAGGGACCTTGCAAGTTACAACGTTTCAGATAGATGCATGGTATACCCCTGTATAAATGAACCAAATGGCCTGTTTAGGAAGGGACCCATTCGGGCGACAATTCAGGATTATGCCCTGATGGCAATTCAGGTGGATCTATATCTCCAACTCAGATTCCTCACAAGAAATCAGGGTTTTAAACCCTTAATCACAATTTAAGCTAGGAAAATGCTGCTCCACGTGTACAAATCTGATGTGAAGGGCGTGGGACCAGCTAAAATTAGGATTAAGGCTTAATCTTCATTCCTGATTTTGTGGGATACCCTAAAATTTTGAAACCTCCTATTTTGGCAATGGCCCATGCACCTAATTAGTATTCCTGCCCTAGCTGTTTGACATGGGCAAATTTTGAGTAAACAGAGAGATTGATACAGAAGCAGACAGTAAACAGAATGGCACATGGATTCCTTCAACATATAAGTATTGCACATAAAACCAACTCATTTGATTGATTGTAACAAACATAATAGTTAATACTACTACAAGAGACTTGGGTAATTGTTTAATATGCATTTTGAAATCAATACAACCTCTGCTTGGGTCCTTACTCTTACTCCAGTGGTAGACTCTCGGGAGTTTCAACACTTGGTTGAGGGTTCGAGTACCCATGGGTGGTGAAATCCCACCACGGTGTGAGTGTGTGGTGGTGTGTGGTGGTGTGCGTGCATGTAAAAAAAATAAAAAATAAATAAATACAACCTCTGCTTCTTCCTCTACTCAAACAAACACTCCCTGTTAATGATTATGTATTATACATGGAGATCTCTAACACATAATTAACTAAAATGAGAACACATAATTAACTAAAAAGAGATCAACTCATTTTTAGACTTCTACCAAACAAGGCATTAGTTGTTTACATATATAGGATCTCCTGCATTTGTTTTGCATCTGGCCTTTGCTACTACTGGAATTAGCATCAGCTCTTTTGATGACCCCTGCCACTTCTTCAACTGCACTTGCATTGATGTTTTCTTTTCATTGTTTCTGTTGATCCTATGAGCATCTGCAACACAAAAAGAAGTGATGCAGGGATGAACGTGATGAGGTCAATCACCATCTTCCTCAAGGGGATAACTACTTCGAATCCATAAAGCTACTCTTGACTCCTCACAGAGACTTCTCAAATCCATGAGTAAAGATATAAACTAAAAGTAATTCTAGTCTAATGTGTCCCTTTACACCATTAATAAAGAAAAAAATAAACTAAAATTCGTAATTACCAAAAATAGTAAAATTGTAACTCTAATAAAAATCTTAATTCAAATAAAACTCTTCTAAAAAGTCTAATTTCTAAAAATAAAAATTTCAAATAAACTTTTGCTAGAAGAGTCCTAGCATGATTAAAAGTTATCTCTTAATATATATATATATATATATATATATATATATATATATATATATATATATATATATATATATATAACTCTTAAAATAAAAAATATTAAAATATTCAAAATTACTAAAAATAGTTTTTTTTCTTTAAAAATTTATTTTTGAGCTGAAAGCGCGCATTTTCTAACGAAACGGACAGATACGACCCAGAATGTAGCTCGGTTCACCTCAGATGGGCCGTTTTAGTAAAGATTGATAGGTTGTGCGCCCCGTAACGATACTCAGATCAAAAGTTACGGTCAAATTACGGTCCATCTTCTTTTGGTCCAACCATGCTAGTAACATATCTGTAACATGTTCTACATCAGACTCCTACACCATAAAAAAACTCGTTCCTGGAGTTACTCAAGGGCCTTGGCTTATAATTCTGAGATAACTTCTGATGCCGATGTTTATTAACCATTTTTTTGTACTTGGCATTAGGCTCTTGATCTGACACAATACATGTACCTATGCTTTCCTTGACTAGAATCGATTAGCTCCTTCACTTCTGTCTTCAAGATCTCACATTCTTTCTGATAATGTGGACAATTAGGCAGATTTATCCTTATGACAAGATCAATGTGGTTTTGTATATCTCGTATGAGAGGCAATTTATTAGAGAGTTCATCGAGCACAATTGCCTTGAACTCCTGCAACACTGGTTTCAAATCCCCTAGGATGTTCACATGCTCCAGATATTATTTCTTTTTAACTACTGCATATATATCTCATGTTTCCTTAGATTGTTTAACAAAAACATGTTTAGTTGTGAGAGACCGTCCCTCCACTTTAGAAGTCTTAGGTTGGTTTTCCCTTCCCATAAGGGCAAGGATAATCTTTTTACTATCTTTAATAAATACAAATATGTTATCCCGATCTCTATGTGTAGCATCAATATTTCTTTGCCAGGGTTGACCAAGTAACATGTGACAAGCTTTCATGTCGATCACGTCACACATTACTTCATCCTTATAATATTTACCAATGGAAAAGGATATATGACATCGTTCGGTTACCTCTGTTTTGTTGACCTCATTGATCCATCCAATCATTTATGGAGATGAGTGCCTTTTTATTTGCAGTTGTAGCTTTTTTACCATTATTTTCGATACGAGATTCTCACTGCTCCTAAAATCGATGATCACATTACAAACCTTTTGGTTTACAGTGACCTTGTTCGAAAGATGTTGTACCGTTGTAAACTTATCTCTACCTTTGGCATGTATAACAGCTTCCTCGTGATCAAAGTGGTGGCATGCTATTCAGTTTTTGACAGTTTATTCCATGTTACCAACCATTGAAATTCTTCAGTGTAATCTATGACGGTTCAATTACCCTGGCGATAATTTTGGTATTATTGGAACAATATTTGCTCATAATCACTAGGGAGAAACCATGATCGAAGAAGGCATCTCATTCGTGGTCATGATGAGATGGGGCGCCTTGTTCTATCGGGCATGTGAGAGTTGTAATTGCTCCCACCATGCGTAAGCGCTGGATTTTAATTTGAATGCCACTAACTTCACCTTTTTATGCTCTGGCACATCTATGTAATCGAAATATCGTTCTACTTCGACAAGCTAGTCGAGGAAATCTTTTATACATAATAATCCATTAAAACTAGGAAATTCGGCTTTACCTTGATAGTCTCTTTTAACATGATCTAGATGATTGCTTTAATGGTCGTCAGGCAAAGCCATCATCGAGGTCCTCGTCGTTAAAACTTGCATCATCTAGTGTAGTCCTACGATTCACCACTGGTAGTGCTCTATGAAAATTAGGGTTGTGTCGTACAGCAACCACGGGTGGTTGAGCATTGCCTAGGGCTCGAGGTGGAATTAGCGCGTCTGTAAGACGGTCGAGGGTTGCCTGCAACCCTTGCATGGTCAACCGACTCTCACAGTGGAAAGCTTCTATTCTTTCTCAAAGATAATGAATTCCTAGATCACCGTCACAGGATTTTGGTCAATACATTCGTTGTTTGTCATCAGCCGAGGGGAGTCCTCTCTTTGATACCAATTGACGCATAGATGAGCGTGATGAGGTTGATCACTGTCTTCCTTAAAGGGATAACTACTTCGAATCCACGAAGCTTCTCTGGACTCCTCATAGAGACTTCTCGAATCCACGAGGAAAGATATAAATTAGAAGTAATTCTATAAATCAAAATTTCATTAATGGGTAATTGTCTAATGTGTCCCTTTATACCATTAATAAAGAAAAAAAAAACTAAAATTCGTAATTACCAAAAACAACAAAATTGTAACTCTAATAAAAATCCTAATTTAAATAAAACTCTTCTAAAGCACATTTTCTAAAAATAAAAATTTTGAATAAACTTTTGTTAGAAGAATCCTAACATTATTAAAATTATCTCTAAAAAATAAGAAAATCTTAAACTCTAAAATATCTATATATATAATTCAAAATTACTAAAAATAGTATTTTTTTCCCTTAAAAATTCGTTTTTGAGCTGAAAGTGCTTGTTTTCTAATGAAACGGATAGGTGCGATCCACAACGTGGGTTAGTTCACCTCGGATGGCCCGTTTTAGTAAAAATTGATAGGTTGTGCGCCCTGTAACAATACCCAAATCAAAAGTTACATTCAATTTACGATCCACCTTCTTTTGGCCCATCCACGCTAGTAACGTATCTGTGGCATGTTGTACATTAAGAATTTGATCTCTAAATAGGTCAACTACACAAGTGTGTGGGACATCTGAGTGGTGCCTAAGATGGCACCCTACTGTGAAGATGACGATGTGTTGTGTGGTGTAAGGAAGCTCACCAATGGTTCATATCCAATATGTACCTGCACCCCACCTAATTAGTGGAATGGCATGATTGTACATCTGGTCATCATCGCCTGTGGTGGCCAACTTATTCACCACTCAGATGATCCACACACTCCTTGAGTGGACCAACAAGGGCTAGTTTAGTTACCATCAAATTTCTGTTCCAATAGGCTATATTGGATGTATCTATCCAACTAAGGCATGTTGTAATAGATGTCTTAAATTGAGTCTGTTACTGGGCCTGTCAATGCCATCGAGAAACTATTCGATGTCACCTTCCATGATATCGAATAGTGCTCAATCCCATCTAGATTTTTTGGATTTTCTCCAGTTGGTCAATGACCTATCTGGGAACTTTTTTGATGTCATCGAAGGGTGTTCAATTGTACCTTTGTTGAGGGTCAAATATTGCATATTAGACCCCAGTTATTACCTGATTTTACGAACATGATACTGTTTAACGGCTTATTTTAATCGTGTTTGTGTTACAAGATGAATTTAGGAGCCTGTACTGAAAAAGAGTACTAAAAGCATGAATTTAATGCTTAGAAATCACCAAGGCAAGGGACGAACCCCAGGGGATCGAGATCGAAGAATTTACATGCCAAAGATTCGAGAAAATCAAGTGATTGAGTTTAAACGGGCCTGAAAGTCGTCCAGAATGAAAAATCACAGGGTTCCCACCATCCGTTAGGTTGGAAACTTTATATCTGGCCTGGGGACCCTAAATTAACCGTACACTTAAGATTTCAGCCATTGGATCTTTGTAGAAGTGGCCCAAAGGACAGATCAACACATAAATCACTGATATGGGGCCCACTTGATCTATGAATATGCTTCAATTTTGGTCTCAACCCCTTAAATGGGATGACAAAATGGATGAACGGAGTGGATTTCTCATCTACATCACATTGGACCCCACGTGAACATTGGCGTGCACACAACACATGTGCACGGGAGGTGCACCGGACATAGAGTCCGATCAAAACACCTTTGACCTATCTCCCTCTTGCACTAGAACCAACGGACAGACAATGTCCGACCGGTTTTGAGTAGTAGGGCCCACCCATCATCTAAATGGATGATCCAGACTGTCCATTGCGACATGGTAGACTTTTGGTCCTTTGCGCACGTACACACAGGATTGCCAGAAAACGCAGGATGGACAACGAGTTGATTTGATACAGTGGACTCCTTTCCAACTATTTTTTCACTAGGAATCTAATGGACGGGGTGAATTTCCCCGAAAACATCACTATGGGATCCACCGAACATCGCAACGAATCCACGTGTGTATCATTCACGTCCTAGAAATCTGAAAATTTTGGGCAGTTGTGTCCCACCATCCTTGATTAGTTGGATGATCTGAACCGTTCAGACGACGCACCAGGGGTTTTTTACCCCAACCATGGAGAAATATCCAGTTCTTTAATGATCCTTTTGCCAAGGACAAGGTCCCATCGCAAGTCAATTGCGTTTTTCCGCTGTGCACGTGCTGCGTAAGGAGTTTCCACACTGACTCCAGTATCTCCACTGACTCTAAACCGATTCTCCTTTGCTTATAAAAGGAGAGAAGAGAGAGAGCCGAAGCCATCAGATCCAGGAACGTGGGAAGCCAAAGAGAGGTGTAAACGAGAGAGAGGAAGGGAACATAGAGATAGGACGACGTGGAGAAGCCATCTCCATCATCAAGAGTTTTTTTTTTCTTCCTCTTTTGTTTTTCCTTTGATGATTTTTAGAGACTTTAGTCCATCATGTCTATGATAGGCTAAGCCTCTTAGCTAAGGCTAAGAGGTGAAGCTTGTACTGTGATGGGAGACTTTTTGTCTGTGCCTTTTGATTCATATTTGAAATGAATTGATTTTGATTCTAGTTCGATTAATATGAATGCTTTCTGTTTTTAATGGTTTGTTGTGACTTAAATTACAATGGCTCTGCGATAGCTCTGAGCATATTTTTTTCCTTATTGAGGTTATGAACTTAGGAACCCCTGTTGTTCATCACTGTCCCTTGTGTAAGACTCGCATCCTAGTCCGTACTGTTCCGAAGACTTCCGCGATCCTTCCGGTCGAATTCCGGCAATCCTCGACCTAAAGCCAACGTTGCGCACGATCCTAAAATGAGACTTGCATGCCAAAGTCGGCTCGACCCGAAACCTATACCTTGGTGATCGCGCCGTCGCCGCGGTTCTAACGCCGCAACTCGCGTACCAAACCAATACCCAGCCTAGAAGTTGTGGATCTGCGTTCAGTCAGAAGAAACGCCGCACGTTGCGGATTACGAGAGAATCTCTACAGCACATCACATCAATCCATCATTTCAAAGGTCAAGTACACCACCCATGCTCCATGCCACCTCACCCCTCACAAGTCAACTCTCTCTCTACCCACCCATACTTTCTACACCATTTTCAAACCAACCCATACCTCCCCTTTCCCATCTCTTACAACAACCATATCTTATCAATCCATCCCATCCTTTCTCTCTCTCTCTCTCTCTCTCTCTCTCTCTCTCTCTCATTTTTTCTCCCAAGCTCCATGAGAGCAACCCACGTCCAAGGGAGAGGAGAAAACTAGGTGTGGCCCACCTCCCTACTACACAATCCAACCACCCAAAGATCATCTCCACCGTTGAAATGCATCTCCCGGAGCTCTAAGACGTGTTGATGGAAGAAGAAGTCCAAGAAGATCTAAGGTGGGTGAATCTTCTTTGTTTGTGGGTGTTCTATAGTAGATCTTAACCCCTTGATTTTGGGACAAGTGGGACCTATTTCATGCATGTGTTGTGATCTTATGAGGGACCCATAGTGGCGGGGTCCCTCCACCATCCGATCTCTCTCTCTCTCTCTATTTTTTTTGGCCACTTAGATGGATGTAGCTGTTGGGCCACACGTATGTGGGCCCCACCTTGATGGACCTATGGGATCGACTATCCAGCAGTGGATCGTCCAGCAGTTAAGGCTGCTAGACTGTATGAATTGAAAACATAAATATCAGCTTGAACCCAGAATGGGTGGGCCCTTGACGTGGCATCACCCTGATGTATGTGATTCATCACACCGTCCATCTGTTGGACGTGTGGGGTCCACCATGAGGAATGTATATCCACCGTCCATCAGGGACGTTGGGATCCACCGTGACTTGTATGTTTTACCCTCACCGTCAAGAGGTTTTCTGGATAGTGGGATTCCACCGTAATGTATGTGTTCTTGCCGCCCACCCTGCACGTGTGCTGCATCCATGCAGCGTGGGACCCACCTCTGACATCCAAACCGTCCATCTAGACAGTGGGCCAGTAGGCCACACCTGATGAAAGTATTTCATCCAATCGTTCACGTGGGGCTGCTTGACTTGGTGCGTTGCACCTACACCGTCCATTGGCTGGACGAGAGCCTACAATGATGTATGTATTGTAACTCCACACGTCCAGCGGCTGCACGTGTGACGTGTGTGTTGTAATTCCACTCGTCCAGCAGCTGCACGTGTAGGGCCTACCCTTGATGTACGTATCAGCGCCATCTATCTGTTTTATCCAGGCCGTCCAGCGGGCCTGGACGATGTGAAAACACAAATATCTGCTTGATCAGAAACGTGGGCCCACTTTGTTGGCACGTGTGGCCCACACATGCGTGGACCCACTTGCCATGAAGATGTGCGGCTGTACAGCTCCTGCAATCCAGACCGTCCGTTAAGGGACGTCCAGAGCTAGACGTTGAGGTATATATATATATATATATATATATATATATATATATATATATATATATATATATATATATATAGGTGTATATCTGGTAGGCCACACGTGGGAGCCACCAATGCATGGGTTCTGTCCACCGTCTATCTGGACCGTCCGTTAAGGGATGTTTTACATCCACACCGTCCAGTGGTATGGACACGGTGAGGACTGCTGCAATGAACGTGTTTGGTTCCACGCTGTCCACAGTGGCCCACTTGACAACGAATCATGTGTTGTATCCATTTCGTCCAACCGTTTTGGGACGAGGGGCCACCCCACACGTGTGGCACGTGTGAAAGTGGGACCCACCTTTACGGATGTATCTCATCAACGCCGTCCATTTCTTTGGGATCCCACCTTGATGAATGTTTTGGATCCACACCTCTCGTGTGGGGCCACTATGATGTATGTTTTATATCCACGTGGTCCTGCGGAACCCACCGTGCTGGATGTGTCCTAAATCCTCACCGTCCATCTGTTTGATGGTGACCAGCAGCTGCTGCACGTGCAGCAGCAGCTTGGAGGTCCACCGCGATATATGTATTCCTCCGAGCCGTCCATCTGTATTGCCATGTACTACCCCACCATTGTCCATCTGTATTGCCATGTACTACCCCACCATTATGCAGTGTTGTATCTGCACCGTCTGTGCAATGGCCCACCTTGATGCTTGAGTTTGTCACACCGTCCATCCATCCATTGGAAATCCACCATGACGTATGTTTTGTATTCCACTCGATATGTGATGATGATGTTGCCTTTGTGAAATGGGTAATCTTGTGGTTATGCTTATTGCGAGTTAAATGTACAAAAAAAAATCCTCCTTGTAGGATCCTAGGATTGGAATCTAGCGTATGGACGCTAAGAGCCGAGAATGGGATACTACGGAGGCTGTCAGCACCGAATTCGGTGATTTGGATTCCTGTGAATCCGATTTCTGGGTTTGGGGCTTGACACCTTGGGCATGGTAGGGTGATGGAATCCTTCATAACATTTATAACCCTCTCAGATTGGTTGTGGATTAGTTAAAATCTGTTGTTTGCTTTATCTCATGGGCATAGTTTTGTGATGGAATCAATTCTAATTCTCATACCTCTCATTTCTTGGAAACTGGATCAAAGGAAGTTTAGATTGGTTTTTAATGAAATATCTTCCAATTGGATGAAGATAGGACTCTAATTCTAGTTGTATTCGTGAATCAAACATAGATCTCCCTGATCTCTACAAGTGGATCCTTGACACCCTAGTTTTCCACCTTTGAATTTTACAAGTTTTAGATAAAGTAGTTCACCATTATTTTCTCATATTTACTCGATTTAAATTACATCTACACCTAGTTTTAGTTCAAGTATTACATACAAGGTTCAATCTCTATGGATTCGACCTCGGTCTTCCGAGATTATTACTACATCCTAACCCTATACTTAGGTGTGAACAAGTTTTTGGCGCTGTTGCTGGGGATTAACGGTTACGTTTTTCTGAGATTAGCTAGTTTTATAATTAGGTTATGATTATGGTTTTTTAGATTTAGGTTTTTCTATTTGATTTCTAGAAACTAACCTAACTTTCCTGTTTTGTAGGACCCTAACATAGACATTCTAAATTGGTAATCTCTTTCTAATTTTCTAGTTTTTCTATCTTCTATTTTTAGATTAGGTTTTCTTTTCTATTTTTAGAAACTTTCTATTTCTAGGTGCTCCTTTATTTTTAAAAACTAACTTATTTTCTAATTTAGGTTTAGAACTTTAGTAATTTGTTTTTAGAAACTTTCTATTTTTTAAAATTTTTTTATAGAAACTTTCCTTTAAAAAAAAAAAAAAAAAAACTAGTTTACTTTCTATTTTAAGAACTTTCTAATTTTAGACTTTCTATTTTTAGAAACTGACTTGTTTTGTTTTGTTTTGCAGGATCTTAACATACGAACTTCTAATTTGGTAACTTCCTTCTAACTTCCCCTCCTCTTACTTTCCATACTTCTGTAAGATCTTTTCTTTTATTTTCTTAGGATTAAATTCAGAGTTAGAATTTTACCATGGAAGAGCGGGTACATCGATATGCTAAGATGGATAAAAAATATTGAGGAGGAATGTATAATGATTATGATGGAATTCAACCTATATCTCAAGATTTTTCTCAAACCATCATCGAGAAACGACTAGAATATTATGCTCCATCAGTTAAGAAGTCCTTACGCGATCATAATTATAGGAGTGAAGACTATTATCACCCATCAGATAAGAAGAAAACAATGTGTGATTATATTATGGATGATAATATGTATCAACAACCATCATATTCTCCCACATATGATCCGTACGATTATAACCAGTGGAAACATCAAAATTGGGAAGATGAACCAATAACATGTTATAATGATTATTCTCGTGGATCCCCTAACTTTGAGATCTAACCAAAAACGATCCAAGAGGAGACACTTCAGGGTGACGTATATGATTTTTCAGAAATTAGAAAAATAATAGAAACAATCGCATTGCGCATTGATAATTCATTGGAGGCTCGTTCGTCCCAGCTACAACTTAATCTAGAAACACAATGCGTGGAAAGTGATCCTAACTCACTTGTGAAAAATTCCGGAATTTAGAATACGGAGTTGGATTATGATAATGAGCATACGGTTCATTTTCCCAATGAGTCGATCTCGATGACGATCCAAAGGAATGGTCAAGAGACGTGGGTGTCTTTCAAATATAATGATAGTGACACACTTCACTCACATGACACACATGATTTTAATGATAAGGTAGAGGTTAGTTTATTCGAACCTTAACCCAATTTAGGAATAGAATGTGAGGAAAGTGATTCCATCCTAAGTGTGTACTACACAGAATTAGACGATGATGAGTATTGGGATGACGATTATGAATGTACAACTCAAATTCCACTGGAATGAATCTCAAGAATGGTCCAGGTCAATGATCAAGAAGTATACGAAGTGATCGGTTATAATGAGCTACTCCACTCACCTGACATGTCTGATTTAAAAGTGGAAGATAAACCCCTTACAACTGACCCTTCTAACTCTTGTGAGACATGTATGGACCACTCCCCTGAATTAAATGATGATATGATTCGGGAGAGGGACGAGTTGCTCGATATGACTCTGAAATTTGAAACCACCTAGTTAAGGCCACTATCTGAGCTGTACACTTTTGACAATTCAATGCCTCTTTTGAGTAGTATCAATGAACAAGGTTCTCACATCAATACTTCATTTACTGACCCTCAATCTGTCTGTGCAGGTTTGGAGCAAGAGAGCATACCTCTATCTACTTTTAAAGACGATGGAGTCCTTGAGCATCTCATTACAGATTTCAATGTGGAAAATAAGTTACTCTTAGCTGAATTTCCCAACTCTTTGGACGATTTCTTGGCACACTTTTCAGATTCGAACAATCATATGATTAAAGAAATAGTGGATGCCTCGCAAGAGAATATCTCGGTAAACATTTATCATTAAAGGAGAAGGAGCTGAAAATTAAACCAAAGTCTGAAACTTCAGAATGTGTTGAGACTACATTACTTTCTAAGAATTTTTCTGAATTTTATCTACTTGTAGTCTCTGATTCACCATGGAGTACTAACATTAACACTTTTTCTGTCAGGTGAATCATATATCCTTTGGATACCTCAAACGATTCAACAATAATTTTTTTGATGAGGTACATAAGTTTCTCTAGAAAGTCATGCTCCAGGGCATCAAAGTCTATTCCGAAAAGGGCTTTTAGATGATCCTGTTGAGAAACCTACTGAAAATTTATCAAGAAATTGGCCGGAAGAGGAACCTTGCGGCATGACTGAGTAACTTTTCCCTTGTTTTCATAGGACTATGGTAGTTTGCTTTATGTCATTATAGAATAGTCGACTTTATGTCATTAGGTTATTTTGTTTTCCAGTTATTTTTCAGATAGTTTGCTTTTATTGGATTTATTGGATTACCTCTCGTGCCGAGCTGCCTTCACGCTGAAATCCCTTTGGGAAAAAGCCGCTTAACTTCGTTATCAGGTACTATCTTTCTATCACTTCTCCTTTACTTTCGTTGTCTCTCGTACATTGCATGCGTATATCTTTTACATTGAGGACAATGTAGATTTTAGGTTGGGGATGGGAGATTAGCTTACCTAATCAGTGTTTTCTCAGTCTTGAGCAAAAATTGTGAATTTTTTTTGAAAATTCTTGTGAATTCGAAGTGATTTTGAGGGTCATCTTGATTTTGGAAGTATAAGATACGTAATGTTGGTAATTTATGACTCTTGGATTCAGCTATCACTACAAGAAATCCAACCTTTAGCGATGAAAATTTTCGTCGCTAAAAGCCAACTTTTCATAGCTAAAACGTTTTAGCAACGAAAATTTTCGTCGCTAAAAGACCGACGCAAAAGGTTTTGTATCGACGAAAAATTTGAATCGTCAGCAAAGGCAAGCTTTTTAGCGACGAAATTCATCGTTAAAAAAAACTTTTAAGGATGATAGTTTTTATTGTTAAAAATAATTACAAAACTTTTAAAGACGAATATTTTTTTCACTAAAAAATAATTGTTAAACATTTTAGCAACGATAGTTTTTGTCGCTAAAAATAATTACAAAACTTTTAGCGACGAATATTTTTGTTAAAAAAAATAATTGTTAAACTTTTAGCAACGATAGTTTTCGTCGTTAAAAATAATTACAAAACTTTTAGTGACGAATAATTTCGTCGCTAAAAACTAATTGTTAAACTTTTAGCAACGATAGTTTTTGTCGCTAAAAAATAATTACAAAACTTTTAGCGACGAATATTTTCGTTGCTAAAAAATATTCGTTAAACTTTTAGCGATGAAAATATTCATCGCTAAAAATAATTACAAGACTTTTACTTATGAAGCTTTTACCAATGAAAATTTTCGTAAGTAAAAATATTTACAAAACTTTTACTTATGAAGCTTTTCGTAGGTAAAAGTCTCTTTTTTATTTTTTAAATATTCCAGCACAAAATTCGTAATATACACCTGTTACAATATATTTCATCATATTCTTCCTGATATACACCTGTTATATAATATATTTCATCATATTCACATTCACATTCATCTAAACCCAAAATAGTAAATCCATCCAAACATAAAAGTACATTCATCCAATCATAAACAATCTTATCCACATCACATTCATTCACGCATAAATACATATAAGTTTAACATCATAAATAAAAATATAAAAAATCACAAAGATGAAGGCAGAGGTGGTGGGGCATCGGTGGGTAAGTGTGCAGTGAGAGCCTGAAACATCTCCGTCATCCGTCGCTCATGCTCCACCCGCATCTCCTCCATCCTCCTCTCCTGCTCCTCCTTCTGCTTCGTCAGCTCCTTCATCATCCTCCTCTCATGCTCCTCCCTCTGCCTGTCCAGCTGCTCTCTGATGTCATGGACGACGACCCGTAGCTGCTGAACCTCTCTCTCTGCGACATCAGCTCGGCGTACGGCGCTGTCGCCAACGACGATGTATTGGCTGGAGGGAGCTCTAGCGGGTGCCATGAGCTTGGCACCATGGTCAAGCCCACGCACATATCCAGAACAGGTGCCAAGCACCTGACTCATGATCTCTGGCTCACTCCGCTGAGTACCATCGGAAGTGGGCTGACTGCGTAAGGTGTCCATCTCCTCCTATAATGAAAACATATGAATTTTCATAATAAATGACATTATTATAATTTAATGCAATTAAATTTTATAATGTAAGGATTTTTACGCAAATCTCGCCGGCTCTAGGATGTACCCAAGATCCCGTCACCTACCAGCAGTGAGTCCCTCTGTAGAAGTCTATTAGTCTGGGCTCCTAGCCAGTGATGGAATCTCGCTGCACAATCAAAAGGACAATAGAGTTAATATAAATACATGGAAAGAATATATAAACGTAATAATTGAAAAAGCCTAGCTATATGTCCTAGAGGGGGGGTGAATAGGACTATGCTAAATAAAACTTATAATAGCGGAATAAAAAAGAATATGATAACCAAAATAAAACACAATGCAGGAAAGTAAAACAACCTCAAAAACTGATCTTGAGGGATTGATACAAATGTTGTTCTAAGGACAATCTTTCACCAAAAACCAGAGTTTATGGTAGGACAACCTTATTTCTAGAAAGATCTTTGTATCAAATCTCAAACCAAAGAGGAATGCAGAAATAAGCACAAACAGAACTGAAATAAAATTGTAATAAAAAATGTATTGTTCTAGGGACAGCCATACACTATAAAAATGGCAGGGCAACCTTGCTGGAACAACTTTAAAGGAAATTGAATTTTAAGCAGATAAAGGAATAGCAGAAAGTAAATTCTAAATTATTACAAAATTCCCACAATGCTTGAATTAAATGATTACAACATTCACCACCACACATACATCCTACAAATAAATAATTAAAGATTAGAAATGTAAATCATTCATCCACAACACAAGGGATTATAGTGGTTCGCCTGTGTGTGTTCACTGTCGTTAAACAACAACCACACGTAATGCTACTCCACTCCTAATATCCTCACACAGGGGATATTAGCGTTCACTAACAAAATAGGTTTTCACAGGTTCACCCAAAACCTTTACAATTGTGTCTTTATCTATGGGCTTACACAATTAAAAAAACCCCACTTCTGAGTTTTCCTGGCTCCCCTCAGATAACCAATACAACAAGATTTTTCTAGCAAATCTTGAAAGAAACCAAAACAGAAAGGAATTTACAATTAAATGTAAAATACCTGATTTTCTCCTTCGTTGTAGCAGCCCGGTAGAACCAAGTTAGAGTAAATGATTGAATGTCTAAGTTCAATGTCCAGTACTCAATTACTATGGTTCTAGTTCTAATAGATTTTAAATTAAACCAACTAGGGCTTGCCTTAATTGATTTTGATTCCAAAGAAAGGGAATAACAATTCCTCTTATCAAATTATATTGGAATAGCAGAAACAAAATCAATTAAATAAAGCTAAAGAAAGAGAATATTAAATAAGCACACTTAGCTTAGATGGAGCACTGAATTAACACTCAGAAGTTTGACGAAGATTGGCTTGAATAGGAGTTTCGTGCTCTATTTATAGGTGAGCAGATTACGTCTTCGACTGATCCAGGGAGCTCTTCGACTAGTCGAAGAAATAACAGATTTGAAACAAATCGGGCGCGATAAGCTTTGACTGTTCTACGACTGGTCGAAGGTCACCTTCGACTGGTCGTAGGTCATCTTCGACTGGTCGAAGGTCTCCTTCGACTGGTCGAAGACCCTGTAAATAATCTCTGGACTTTGAGTCGAAGATATTCGACCGGTCGACGATGCAGTCGACACTGTTCCTTCGACTGGTCGAACATATTCCAGGACTGGTCGAAGCTTAACAGAAATTATCCGAATTTTGTAACAAACTTATGATTGATCGAGGAATTTCTTGGACTGATCGAAGCAGAGCTAGGACTAGTCAAAGAAAGCTTAGGACAAGTCCCCGAACTGCCCAAACACATGTGTCATATACATATGACTTATGTATCCAAAATGGCCTACTTCTAAGGTCAACCTATGGTCAATCAAACCCCAATCAAGAAGTAAGGACATTGAAAACATTAGGAACAAGTGACCTTGAAGTTTAAGCCTTGAAGTCTTGATGTAGATCAACCTTGAAAGTGTCTTGAGTTCTTTACGAACTGCCTTGCACTCTTCTTGAAGTCTTGCATTTTTGAGTCTTGTCATGTGAGTAGTTCTTGAAGTCAAGGTTGATCTTTGTACTTGTGATTTTTACTTGTTGTGAACTTTGCTTGTTCATGCAAGTTGATCTTGGAAAGAGCTTCACTTATACAAGTTATATAATAGTGATTTTGTCATCACAAATTTGACAACCAACAGGGATATAAAATATAACACGTACAATCTCCCCCTTTGTCAAATTAGTGACAAAACATATAACCAAGATATAACCAAGATAAACATAAATTAGAACAACTGGTTAAAGAAACATAAACCATCAACTGGCTTACCTGTAAATCAATATTCAACATTCAACCATCATTCAACTAGTTCAAACAAGATTCAACCAGTTCTTTTAACTAGTTCAAACATACTCCCCCTGAGTAACATAATCAATGCTACTCCTCTCACAATCACATCGTAAAAACAAACCATTCTCAACTAGTTCAAACATACTCTCCCTGAGTAACATAACCAATGCTACTCCTCTCACAATCACATCGTAAAAACAAACCATTCTCAACTAGTTCAAACATACTCCCCCTGAGTAACATAACCAATGCTACTCCTCTCACAATCACATCGTAAAAACAAACCATTCTCCCCCTTTTTGTCACAATATGACAAAGGAAATAACAAAGAAGGAGAACTAAATAAAGGGATATATGAGGAGATATGAGATTATAGCAAAAAAAAAAAAAAAGAAACTATCCAACTCAAAATCATCATAGTTGTACAAGGAATAACCACTCAGCATAAAACAAAGATAGAATTCAACTCCAAATCAGGCAAACCAGTGTTAAGTGATAAAGTTATTACAAACCAGAAAATCCCAGATAAACTAATCAGAATTAGAACTAGACGACGGAGCAGGAATAGAGGGATCAAGTTGGTGCATGCCTTTGTTCAATCGCCTAAGATATTTGCGCATGTACTTGAATTGTAAATCATGAGCAACAGACATATTTTTCATTTTTACATTTATATTCTCAACTTTACCCTCCAATGCACTCAGACGTGCATCAAAATCAGATGGTTCAAAATCTGGATCATTTGTTGAATTAGAATTCAGTTCCTTAAAGATGTCATCCATATTAATGTCATCCCTCGCTTCTTCATGACCACCACCATCACCATTACCACCTTGTTCAGGAGGTAATTCTAGCTTCATCTTATTGAGATTAGAGTTGTTGAAAATCAGATGATGGATAGGTGCCTCATTAACTGGCATATCGACCAACATATGTGTAGCCAATACAGTCATTAAATACCCAAAAGGAATGTCACTATGACCAGGATGGAGTCTAAACTGAAGAATGAAATGACAAATCAAGGATGGTAAACAAATCTGAGTACCACTGGAAATAGCATGAATAACACGAACCATAAATGAAGTTAAGTCAGTTTTATTACCCGCACGAGGATACAGATTAGACACAAAGATTTTGTGTAGAACTCTGTATTTGGGTAATAAATACCTTGCGGGAAGCGCATTCCCCTTTTTTAGTCCAGTGAACATCCATGTTGCACAAGTCTCTAGTGAGCATCCGTTTTTCAGATATTGAGGGTTTATCAGTCAAATTATGAATAGGAATACCCTCATCATTCACAGGAATGTCCATAAGGGCTGAAATTAAATGACGATCAATGTCAAATGGCCCTTCATTAGTGGATATTTTAAAAGTTAAATTATCCAGTGAGAAGTCACTAATACATATAAACATGGATTGGGCAATGGACCGGTATGCAGGCCCACCCCAATGTAATAAGTTAACCCAATCTACAGCTTCAAGCATAGGAAGGATATCAAAATGTGCAATATGATTAATATCAACAGGATGTTCAACAATAACATTATGAGATTTAAGGTCTGTAACATAAGATGGATCATTATTGGTCTCAAGAAGATGACGTTTGGTTGATCTGGAGGAAGAAGAAGGACCACGGGAAGTAGTTTTTCTACCTCTAGTAGCCATTTACAACAATAATAATAAGAATATAAGAAGTTACAAAGGATTGAGAAGTGGGTTTAATCAAAATAGATTTTTCAAAATCCAAACCCCAAATCTCAATGAAATCCTAAATAGAAAGCTTCAAGTTAGAAAAGAAAGTAATCTTGACACAGATTTGCAAGAAAAACGTAAATGAAACACTAACCTTGAAGAACAAGAATGGTGGGTTCGACAAGTCGAAGCTCGGCTCCTTAGAGAAGAAAAACGAAATGAGGAAGAAAACAAAAATCCCCAAATTTTAAGTGATTTCCGAGATCTACGACTGGTCGTAGGGATCTACGACCAGTCGAAGGTCGACTGGTCGAGTGTACTCACGACAGGTCGAAGGAAGTCCAGAAATTCATAATTTTTGCAATTTTTAAACAAAAATTGGAATTAAACCTAGCAAATATATACACTATGATACATGTAAGCATAAATAATCATTTTGAAATACACATGCCAAGATCAAATTTCATCTTTTTAAACCTGCTTTTATCAAGAGGTTTTGTGAAAATATCAGCTCGCTGATCTTCAGTAGGAATATATTCCAGAGATATAACTTTTTCTTCTACTAATTCCCGAATATAATGAAATCTAATGTCAATGTGCTTAGTACGAGAATGCTGAATAGGATTTTTTAAAATATTTATTGCACTGGAATTATCACAATGTAATAACATAGAATCCTGTTTAATTCCATAATCACTTAACATTCGTTGCATCCAAACAAGCTGTGTACATGCATTACCAGCTGCAATATACTCAGCTTCAGCTGTTGAAAGTGATATAGAATTTTGTTTATTACTAAACCAGGAAACTAAACAATTTCCAATGAAAAAGCAACCACCACTGGTTGATTTTCTATCATCTAGATTACCAGCCCAGTCAGCATCTGAGTACCCAGCAAGTTGGACACTAGTCTCATTAGGATACCAGAGACCAAGATCTACAGTACTTGCGACATATCTAATAATTCACTTGACAGCAATCAAGTGAGATTCTTTTGGATCAGATTGATATCTTGCGCAAATACCAACACTTAGAGAAATATCAGGTCTACTAGCTGTTAAATATAACAAACTACCAATCATACTCCGATAAAGTTTTGAATCAACATTTTTACCATTAGAGTCTTTTGAGAGTTTCAGGGTAGTACTCATGGGAGTATCGAAATTCTTGTCATTCTCAAATCCAAATCTCTTGATTAGATTCAAGCAATACTTAGATTGAGAGATGAATATTCCTTCAGGTTGCTGCTTTACTTGCAAACCAAGGAAATAAGTCAATTCCCCAACCATGCTCATTTCAAACTGTAATTTCATCAAATCTGCAAACTCAGTAGTCAAGTCAGTACAAGTTGATCCATAAATGATATCATCAACATAAATCTGTACCATTAAGATATGATCATTATGTTTTTTAACAAATAGAGTTTTATCAATAGATCCCATTTGAAAATGATGACTTAAAAGAAATTTTGTTAGTTTCTCATACCATGCCCTAGGTACTTGTTTTAATCCATAAAGTGCCTTTTTAAGCCGATACACATGATTTGTATTTTTGGGATCTTCAAAACCCATTGGCTGTTCAACATATACTTTTTCATGTAAATCGCCATTTAGAAAAGCACTTTTCACATCCATTTGATATATCTTTATCTTTCTAAAACATGCAATGAATATAAATAGTCTGATAGATTCAAGACGTGCTACTGGTGCAAAAGTTTCATCAAAATCAATTCCTTCTATTTGATTATAACCTTGTACCATAGTCTAGCCTTGTTTCTAATTATATTTCCACACTCGTCAGACTTATTTTTGAAAATCCATTTTGTTCCAATGATGTGTTTATCTTTAGGTCTTGGTACAAGGTACCAAACATAATTTCTTACAAGTTGGTTAAGTTTTTCTTGCATTGCAACAATCCAGTTCTCATCAGCAATAGCTTCTTTTACATTAGATGGTTCTATTTGGGATGTAAAACATACATAATTACATATATCCTCAAGTTGTCTACGGGTGCAGACACCAGTGAGAGGGTTTCCAAGAATTTGAGTGGTTGGATGATCTTTAACAGTCCTCAATTCAGAGTCGGTTTGATTTGATGAAGTATCGGATTTATCAATGATTAGAACTTCATCATTATCTGAATTAGGGATTGGCGTGTTTAAGTGATCATCAATGACAACATTGATGGACTCTTGAATCACACTAGTTTTTTTGTTTAGAACCCTGTAAGCATGACTGTTTAAGGAATATCCTAGAAAAATCCCTTCATTACTCTTTGTATCGAATTTTCCTAAAATTTCATGATCTCATAAAATATAGCATTTGCTGCCAAAAACTCGAAAGTATTTGACAGTAGGCTTTTTATTAAACCATAATTCGTAAGCCATTTTATTATTATCTTTGCTAGTGTAGACTCGGTTGCTAATATAGCAAGCTGTGTTTACAGCTTCAGCATAAAGATTTTTAGAGAGCTTCATGCTATTCAACATGACATTTGCCATTTCTTGAAACACCCTATTCTTTCTTTCCACAATTCCATTTTGTTGGGGAGTTTTGGGAGTTGAGAATTCATGTAATATTCCATGGTCGGTACAGAACTTCTCAAAATTGCTATTCTCAAATTTAGATCCATGATCACTACGAATCTTACTGATTTGAGAAGATTTTTCAATTTGAATCCTTTTGAGAACTTTTCTTACTTCTTCAAGGGTTTCAGATTTATCCCTTAAGAAGGCTACCCAAGTGAATCTGGTAAAGCCATCAACTATTACCAGGATATACTTTTTCCCACAACGACTTTTCATTCTAGTAGGTCCAATTAGATCCATGTGGAGAAGTTCGAGTGGTCTTGTTGTGGTATTTGAATTTACCTTTTTATGTGAGTTCCTTGTTTGTTTGCCAATCTGGCACTCACCACATATTTTATCTAATTTCTGAAGTTTGGGTAAACCTCTTATAAGTTCTTGATTGCTCAATATATATAAATTTCGATAATGTACATGTCCAAGACGTTTGTGCCATAAATCAGTCTCGTCTATATGGACCATGTAACATGTTTGATTAGATGAGCTGGATTCGCTAATGATATAGCAATTTTCAGACGTTCTACGTCCAGTTAATATTACAAAACCCTTATTATTTAGTATTTCACAGCTTTGATTAGAGAACCGAACACTATGATTATTATCACATATCTGAGATATGCTAAGCAAGTTATATTTTAAGCCTTCAACATATAAAATGTTTTTAAACACAGGAAGATTAAAAAGTTGAACCATACCTTGGCCTATAATCTTGTAGTTGCTACCATCACCAAATGTGACTGAACCATCAGTCATATCTTTTAGATCCTTGAAAAACGCTTTGTCACCTGTCATATGCCTGGAGCATCCACTGTCTAGGTACCACTTTGAATGACTTGTTGCTTTGAAAGCAGTGTGAGCAACCAAGCAGGCGACTTTAGGAACCCATTTCATAACTATTTTGGGTTTAGGAACATAGTTGGTCTTCTTTTGTTTATAGTTGTAAGAATTACCGATAGAGTTAGATTTTAGGAGCTCCTTGAGTAAATCTACTATCTTTTTAGCTAGTGGATTTCGTTTTTTATTAAAGTTGACATGGCTACTTCTAGGTTTTTGAAGAGTTTTTGAATTTCTAGAAAAACCTTGATAAGTATTTTTCCCTTTTGAGTTTGAAGACTCTCCTTTCACAAACGTAGGAGTATTCTTTTGTTTAGGAGATAAATTTTTATCATAGCCCAATCCGGATAGATCGCCACATTTTCTTAATCTGGATAAAAGTTTTTCTAACTTTGGATCTCCTTGGGTATATTTCCATGTGTCCTTTTGACTCAGAAGAGAAGATACTTCCTTTTTGAGTTTCTCAATCTCAGATTTCAAAAAAACAATTAGGGAGTTTTTGAATTCCAAATCGCATTTTGATTTTTCAAAACAATCTGAAATTTGTGATTTTTCTAAGACAAGTGATTCAAAACATTCTTTGAGTTTAGAAAACTTTTCTTTTTGAAGTTTAAGTTTGACAGCAATTTTACAACTTTCTTTGTATAGGGCATTGTAAGCATCTTGAAGATCATCTTCATTTTCATATTCACTATTTAGATTTTCTTCACTTGTTGAGTCATTATCTGAAAAAGTGAATTTGGCTAGAGTCATAAGAGCTTTAACTTCATTGACTGATTCAGTTTTAGAATCTTCTGATTGAGAAGAAGCTTCAGAATCAGATGATTCATCCCATGTAGCCAACATACCCTTCTTCTTGGGTTTGTCCTTTTTAGGACATCTATTAGCTAAGTGCCCATATTCTTGACAGTTGTAACATTGACTATCTTTCAAAGATTTTCGAGTTTTGGGTCTAAACTTCTTTTTATCATTTGATTTTTAGAAATCAATCCTTTTCTTGCTTTTAAAAATCTTGTAAAACTTCTTAGCCAAAAGAGCCATATCATCTTCTGAATCAGAATTTTCTTCTGAATTACATTTAGAGGATTTTAGAGCTATTGATTTACCTTTAGGAGCTTTAAAGTTTAACTCGTAGGTTTGTAAAGAACCAACTAGTTCTTCTACCCTCATATTATCCGTATCATGAAGTTCCTGGATCGCAGTTACTTTAGAATTGAACCGTTCAGGAAGTGAGCGTAATATCTTTGCACACACTTTACTTTCTGGGATTTTATCGCCAAGTGATTAGGTAACCTAATCTCCCACCCCCAAAAACTTGTTCACTCCCCAAGTATAGGGTTGTGATGTAGTAATAAACTTGGTAAGATCGAGGTCGAATCCCACGAGGACTGGTTGTCACAATTCAAATCTATGATTCTTCTTAACTAATCTAATGAATAATGAACTAAACTACTAAGCACAATTTTAGGAAAAACAATTAAGAATAGGGAAGAAAATTCAATCAGAGAGAAAGCACTAGGACTTTCGAATCCACCTCTAACTATCCTAACCCTTGTTTTGTTTATTGATTCACCTCGATCTAGATTGATACCACTTAAATAGAGAAAGCACAATCTGTGTCCTAAATCGGGCATACAGACTGTCTAATTCCTTTAAGCAATGCCATGAACAATACATCCCATGTCCTTGGTCGGGCACATGGTATGTACAATTCATTAAAGCACCCTGTTCCTTCCTCTATAGGAAACCTGTTCTTGATCAGACACAAGCACCTGTAATAAGCATCCAAACAACATCCATATATATACTTTGGTCAAGTTCATAGATGGAGAAGTATGGAATTTAAACCCATAAAGCCCACTCAGAGAAAGAAACAAATTAATTAAAATTCAAAGTAAATCATCCAATACAAGAGCTGATCAAATTAGGGGCTTCATCTCACCTAGTTGTGAGATTAGTTACCCATAAAATCCATAAAAAGATATTAAATAAAATTCATAAACTAAAACACCAAACCGAACAATCTCTCTCTCTTCTTCCTTCTCTTTCTTCTCTTTCTCCTCTTCCTGGCTCTTGATCTCAAATTCCCTGGATCTGAATGCCTTTCCCACGTCCAAAACTTCCCTTTTATAGCTGCTGGATGGCTGGAATCGGTGGCAGAGTCGTAGACGGACTCGAAATACAGATTTTCGCAACCGTGATCGGTGGGCCCCATAGAGGTGTTTTCTGGAAAATCCACCCCATCCATTGGATTCAGGACGAAATTTCAGTCAAGAATGAGTGGTTTTGAAGGTCCATTAACGTGGCCCACAGAAGAAAATACGAAAAACTCAGTTTTGAACGTCACAAGACCGCCTGTTTGTGGCCTCTGTACCGCGCACGTGTGTACGCATGGGAGTGGAATCTCAGCATGGTTTTGTAGTTCTCGTGGTCCTCTACGCGATGGACGGATCAGATTGGCCGTACGGGCCATGTGTGGGGCCCACTGTCTTCCGTAAAAACGGCCAGCGCCGTGCGTTACGCGGGCGAACGACGGACGCTGCGATGATGGTGGGTCCCATTTTTTTGATCAAATGGAAAATCCACTCCGTCCACTGAAATGGGAACGGACCAGGTCGAGAATGCATATTTTCGAGTGATATTTGTGGTGGCCAACAAAGTTTTGAACTCGCCGTCCGACCTGCGTTTGAAAGGCTGGAGCCTGATCTATGCTTTCATTTGGGTTTTTGACACCTAGGCAATGGTAATGTAGGCCATTTAGACCTGATAGATGGTCCGGATTTGCGCTTTGGATGATCGGTGGGGCCCACAACTTAGGACCAGCGTCGGCTGCGGGACGCTGTTTGCGTTTTCCAGCTGTTGAAGACGGGCGCGGGTCAGCGCCCGCGCTGACCGTCGGCTAGGTGCGGTGCACGGCGGCTGCACGTGTACTCGGTGTACATGCATCCCACATGGGGCCCAATGTGATGTTTTTGAGAAATCTGCACCGTCCATCCTTTTCTTCATATAATTTCAACCGTCAACACCAAGTTTGAAGCAGTTTCAAATATCAGGTGGGCCCCAAATTGGAGATTAATGGGCTGATCTGTCCGTTGGACCACTTCCTGAGATCTTCAAGGGCTGAAATTTAATATGTACGGTCAATTCACGGCCCCCATCACATGTATGAAGTTTTGAACTGATCGGATGGCGGGAAACATGTGATCTAGTATTCTGGACCCCTTTCGGGCCCCTTTGGCTTGCTTTCCTCCGATCCCAGGCGTGCAAAATCTTCATTATTGGTCTTCTGAGGTTCATCCCGTGCTCTGGTGATTTTGGAGCATCAAATCCATGCCTTTAACATCAAATTCCAATTAACGTTCCTGATTTCGTCCTGTAACGAAAATATAATTAAAATCCGGCATTCAACATTATCATGTATGTAAAATCAAGTAATTTACTAGGGTCTGATATGCAATATTCGACCCTGATCACAACCTCCAACCAGCATTTTGCTAGTCCCGAGCAAAACATGCGAAAAATAATTTCAGAAATAAAAGACAATTCCTGTAAACTCAAGTGACTTGTGAACAGATAGCTGAGATGTGAAAATTCTAAGATTCATGATTGGTGTGTGGAATTTTTCTCTTGGAATCAAGCTTACAGTAAACTTCATAATCAAGTTCAAAATATTAATCCATCAATTAGAACATTCCTAAACATTGAGTTCCACGAGTGTAAAGTATAATCTCGACTTACAATCAGTAAGAGATCCAATTGGCAATTTCATGATATCATTAGTAATTCGTGACAACCAAACTTGAAACCAACACTTATCTCACAGATTAACTTTTCATGTTACCATCTTTTGATTTTCTTCTGACGATGCGAACGCAATGAGGAAATCAAATTCTCACCTATAGGGAGCAAACCTATGGCGGAAACTTGTCGCTTAACTTTTTTTTTTTTTTTTTTTTTTTCATATGTCAACTATGGAGAATCAAATCCACACCCATAGGGAGCAAACCTATGATGAAGATTTAGCCTTTTAATTCTTCTTTTTACTAAGTTAATCATTCAGTCATCGAACCAATACTTAATGTGTAAGCGAGATGTGATATGTGGAATCATGGCTCAATCAATGTTTACAACATCTAATCATGGATTAACAAGTCAAAATTGACTGTGAAATCAAGCAGATGGCCGAATCCAAGAGTCATAAATTACCCATCACGTATCTTATAATGTTAAAACCACAACTATCCTTCAAAATCACCTTGAATTCAATAGAAATTCCAGAAAAAATTTTAAAATTTTCACAAATTTTGCTCAAGACCAAGAAAATACTGATTAGGTAACCTAATCTCCCACCCCCAACCTAAAATCTACATTGTCCTCAATGTAAAAGAAATAACCATACAATGCATATGGGACAACGAAAATAAAAGAGGAATGAGAGAAAGATAGTACCTGGACGGAGAATTAAGAAGCTTTCTAAAAAAAAAATATCATCATAAAATAGGTTAGCTCAAGAGAGAAATCAACAGAAGAAAAAAAATAGCAAAAGAAAACAAAAGAAGATCCTACCTATACCACTTTCGCAGGTGCTCTCGATTGCATTTAGCGCATGCAACAAGCCTTTAAACCCCTAGGTTACCCCTAGTGGACGAGTTGTAGTCTCGTGAGGGTTTGCAGTAATGTTACCCACAAACATTGAACTAACTAACTAGAAAAATGAAAAGAAATGAAATAAAATAAAAAGGCTTGGGTTGCCTCCCGGAGCGCTAAGTTTAATGTCTTCAGCCAGACAAGAACGGACCATGAATGAAATAATCTTTATAACCAGGGTCCGCCAAAGAAATTACCTTACCACCTTAATTAACCAATCCCAGATAAGTGATGCGAGTTCCCATGAGCTGTGCTATCTGCAAGGAGGTAACTGACACTGTCGTCAAATAGTTTAATGACTTCTGCTCGAACGACTTCTTCCATGTTGGGATCACGCTTCTTTTGTATTTCACGCGACATTTCCACAGCATGATCCATGCATATCGTGGGGCATACTCCCTGTATTTCCACTATCTTCCTTTCAATTCTTGCCTTATATGTTCTAAGAAAATTAAGCGACTGCTACTGCTTGTCTTCTCGAGTTCGAAACTGTGCTGTCAGGAGGCGTCTCAGAGGGATGAAGGGGTTCCACTTTCGCTCTCCATTTTTCAGTCTCCAAGATAGGAGTAGAGTCGAGCAGTGCATTGACTTCATGGATGGGACTATTGATGTTAAAGTCCATGCCAGCTTGTGCTAAGCAGGTCTCAAGTGGATCTTCAAAAGATGTACGGAAGGAGTCCTGCACAAGGCTCTCGATCATGTCCACTTCAAATATATCATCCAAATCTGCGGATTGTTGTCCTGTATTAAAAACATTGAGTTTAATATTCATGTTACCAAAGGACAATTTCATAACTCCATTCCTGCAATTGATAATAGCATTAGATGTGGCCAAAAATGGACGACCCAAAATGACTGGGATCTGACTATGAAGATTCTGAACAGGCTGAGTATCAATGACTATAAAATCCACTGGAAAATAAAATTTATCAACCTGAATTAACACATCTTCAATAACACCCCGGGGCACTTTGACAGATCTATCAGCCAGTTGTAATGTTACCTTAGTCGGTTTCAACTCACCAAGTCCTAGCTGCTCATAAACCGATTAAGGTAACAAATTGACGCTCGCCCCTAAATCAAGTAATGCCTTCCCGATCTTATGATCTCATATGCCGCAAGAAATGGTGGGAGCTCCTGGATCCCTAAATTTAGGAGGAGTGTTATGTTGAATCATGGAGCTGAGCTGCTCTGCAAGGAAGACTTTCTTATGAACATTCTGCTTACGCTTTTGAGTCCATAGATCTTTCAGAAACTTAGCGTAAGCAGGGACTTGTTTAATAGCGTCAAGCAACGGGATGTTGACTTGCACTTTTTGAAACACATCCAAGATTTCATCAAAATTATTTCTTTTCTTTATTGGTGCCAGACGTTGAGGAAAAGGTGCTTTGGGCACGTACGGTGGCACATTAGTGGCTCTTGGAGAGTCAGAGGGCTTTTGGACTTTGGATGCATTGGTGTGTCCCTCTGCTTCATCTTGATCTTCTGTTTTAGAATTTGAATCATCCCAGGCATCTCTATTCGTTATCAATGCTTGCACGACCTAAGGGTAATGATTGATTTGGCTTGCTCATGATATTGCCTTTGGTTGGAATTAGAGCCAATCTCATACTGTCCCTTTGGGTTAGCCTCGGGTTGGCTAGGGAACTTACCCTTCTCTCTCTCACTCATTGTGGCAGCTAGTTGACCCATTTGTATTTCCAGCTTAGCAATGGATTGTGCATTTGCATGTAAGCTTTGCTGGTTAGCCAGTAAGGTTTGTTGGGTATCTTTTTGGAATTGGAGAGAACTCTGCATGAAAAGATGAAGTGTATCCTCAAGAGATGGGTTCCTTGATTGTGTAGGCAGTTGTTGATATTGCGGAATTTGTTGACTGCCAACTTGGAGGTGCGGTTGCATGGGAGGATTTCCAGATGGTCCTCCTTGATGTGGTCCTTTTGCCCAAGAAAAATTTGGATGCCTAGCCCACCCTGGGTTGTATGTGTTCGAGTAAGGATCATTCCCAGTTTTTGAAAAGTGTTCATAGCATGAACTTGTTCGAGAGAGAAGTTCTGGGATGCTGCCCCAGATGGACAAGACTGGGCAGGACTAGAACATGTGGCACATGCCTCCACTTGAGCTGTTTGTGGAGGTCCATTATTTAATACCAGAGCATCAACTTTCTTTGTCAGGTTATCAAGTTTGGCGCACAACTCTGGCACGACTCCTATCTCATATATACCACCTCTCTTTTGTGGTTGGGAACTTCTTTCACCTCTATCTGAATAGTCCCATTGCTGGGAGTTTTCACACAAGGTTTCAAAGAATTTCCATGCTTCGGTATCGCTTTTGGTCATGAAGGACCCTCCACTGGTGGCATCAACCATGCGACGGTTCTGGGGTGTCAGACCGTCATAAAAGTATTGCACTTGTTGCCACTTCTCAAAACCATGGTGAGGACATTTAAGAAGCAAGTCCTTCCATCTTTCCCAACATTCATGAAAGTGCTCGCCCTCTTTTTGTGTGAAGTTAGTAATTTCTCTACGGAGGGCATTGGTTTTGTGAACGGGAAGAACTTATTTAAGAACTTCTTAGATAGTTGGTCCCATGTAGTGATAGTTCCAACTTCTAGAGAATTCAACCATGCTTTCGCCTTATCCTTCAAAGAAAAAGGAAACAGACGTAGGCGGATTGAATCGTCTGAGAAGTTTTGGAACTTAAAAGTGGAGCAAATGTCTAAGAATTCTTTCACATGATGATATGGGTCCTCCTTGTCCAATCCATAAAAGGATGGCAACAATTGTATGACTCCAGGTTTCAGTTCAAAGTGTGCTGCCGTAGTGGTTGGCAACACTATGCATGAAGGCGCATTAAATTGGACAGGAGTTGAATAATCTTTGAGAGCCTTAACTTCAGTTTCATTCGCCATTTCAACAGAATTATTTCTCAGTCTTCCACGCAGTGTTCTTTCTATTTCAGGATCAAACGGCACTAGTTCTATATCTAGAGATCTACGTCCTAGCATAAACTAAGTAACAACCTAAGAGAAAGAAAACTAGAACTAGAAACTATGCGATTTGAAAACAAGTTAAAACTATATAAGTAAGAATGGGAAGAAAGAACCCGGAAAGGGAGATGAATGATGCCAGAAAATTTAAGATGTTCCTCCTTCACTTAGTAGCTTCCTTCCTTAATTCCTGTAAACAAAAAAAAAAAAAAAAAACAAATTTAGGTTTCCTAACATAATGATAGAAAAATCCTAAGCAACAGTTAATTTCTAAAAATAAAATAAAAATAAAATAAAATTAAAACTTTAACCTACGTTAGTAGAATCCTAAGCTATGAATTATGATAAGAGAGAATCCTAAATTCAATTTGGAACGAATCAGTCCCCGGCAACGGCGCCAAAAACTTGTTCACTCCCCAAGTATAGGGTTGTGATGTAGTAATAAACTCGGTAAGATCGAGGTCGAATCCCACGAGGACTGGTTGTCACAATTCAAATCTATGATTCTTCTTAACTAATCCAATGAATAATGAACTAAACTACTAAGCACAATTTTAGGAAAAACAATTAAGAATAGGGAAGAAAATTCAATCAGAGAGAAAGCACTAGGACTTTCGAATCCACCTCTAACTATCCTAACCCTTGTTTTGTTTGTTGATTCACCTCGATCTAGATTATACCACTTAAATAGAGAAAGCACAATCTGTGTCCTAAATCGGGCATACAGACTGTCTAATTCCTTTAAGCAATGCCATGAACAATACATCCCATGTCCTTGGTCAGACACATGGTATGTACAATTCATTAAAGCACCCTGTTCCTTCCTCTATAGGAAACCTGTTCTTGATCAGACACAAGCACCTGTAATAAGCATCCAAACAACATCCATATATATACTTTGGTCAAGTTCATAGATGGAGAAGTATGGAATTTAAACCCATAAAGCCCACTCAGAGAAAGAAACAAATTAATTAAAATTCAAAGTAAATCATCCAATACAAGAGCTGATCAAATTAGGGGCTTCATCTCAACTAGCTGTGAGATTAGTTACCCATAAAATCCATAAAAAGATATTAAATAAAATTCATAAACTAAAACACCAAACCGAATAATCTCTCTCTTTCTTCCTTCTCTTTCTTCTCTTTCTCCTCTTCCGGCTCGGATCTCAAATTCCTGGATCTCAATGTCTTTCCCACGTCCAAAACTTCCCTTTTATAGGCTATTTGGATGGTGGAATCGGTGCGAGTCGTGACGGACTCGAAATCTGATTTTCACAACCGTGATCGGTGGGCCCCACAGAGGTGTTTTACGGAAAATTCACCCCATCCATTGGATTCGGGACGAAATTTCGATCAAGAATGAGTGGTTTTGAAGGTCCATTAACGTGGCCCACGAAGAAAATCGAAAAACTCAGTTTGAACGTCACAAGACCGCCTGTTTGTGGCCTCTGTACCGCGCACGTGTGTACGCATGGGAGTGGAATCTCAGCATGGTTTTGTAGTTCTCGTGGTCCTCTACGCGATGGACGGATCAGATTGGCCGTACGGGCCATGTGTGGGGCCCACTGTCTTCCGCAAAAACGGCCAGCGCCGTGCGTTACGCGGGCGAACGACGGACGCTGCGATGATGGTGGGTCCCATTTTTTTGATCAAATGGAAAATCCACTCTGTCCACTGAAATGGGAACGGAAAACCGGTCGGGAATGCATATTTTCGAGTGATATTTGTGGTGGCCAACAAAGTTTTGAACTCGCCGTCCGACCTGCGTTTGAAAGGCTAGAGCCTGATCTATGCTTTCATTTGGGTTTTTGACACCTAGGCAGTGGTAATGTAGGCCATTTAGACCTGATAGATGGTCCGGATTTGCGCTTTGGATGATCGGTGGGGCCCACAACTCAGGACTGGCGTCGGTTGCGGGACGCTGTTTGCGTTTTCCAGCTGTTGAAGACGGGCGCGGGTCAGCGCCCGCGCTGACCGTCGGCTAGGTGCGGTGCACGGCGGCTGCACGTGTACTCGGTGTACATGCATCCCACATGGGGCCCAATGTGATGTTTTTGAGAAATCTGCACCGTCCATCCTTTTCTTCGTATAATTTCAACCGTCAACACCAAGTTTGAAGCAGTTTCAAATATCAGGTGGGCCCCAAATTGGAGATTAATGGGCTGATCTGTCCGTTGGACCACTTCCTGAGATCTTCAAGGGCTGAAATTTAATATGTACGGTCAATTCACGGCCCCCATCACATGTATGAAGTTTTGAACTAATCGGATGGCGGGAAACATGTGATCTAGTATTCTGGACCCCTTTCGGGCCCCTTTGGCTTGCTTTCCTCCGATCCCAGGCGTGCAAAATCTTCATTATTGGTCTTCTGAGGTTCATCCCGTGCTCTGGTGATTTTGGAGCATCAAATCCATGCCTTTAACATCAAATTCCAATTAACGTTCCTGATTTCGTCCTGTAACGAAAATATAATTAAAATCCGGCATTCAACATTATCATGTATGTAAAATTAAGTAATTTACTAGGGTCTGATATGCAATATTCGACCCTGATCACCAAGACCCCACATTGAGTTTACAATGTCATTTAGTCTAGTGTAAAAGTCCATAAACATTTCATTTTCCTCCATATGAATTTCTTCAAATTTGGTTGTGAGGAGTTGGACTTTAGACTTTTTGAAAATTGATGTACCCTCGTGTGTCATTTCTAGTATATCCCAGGCTTGCTTCGCAGTATCACAGGATATGATTCTTTTGAATTCATCCGGTGATAATGCGCAATTGATTACATTTAGTGCTTTAGCATTGGCACTATCCTCACTTTTCTGAAGGGTGGTCCATAAATAATAAGCAGGTACAGACATAGTTTTTGAACCGTCGGATTCAGTAACTTCAATGGTAGGGGTTTTCCATTCAGTCACTGTGGCTCGCCACACACTCTCATCCATTGATTTTAGGAAGATCGTCATTCCGGCTTTCCAATAGGCATAGTTTGAGCCATCAAATGGTGGAGGCCTAGTGACTGAAAGGCTATCAAAATTTGACATCTTTTTATATAGCTTAGATCGTTAGCTCATGAAATAAATCCAAATAAAAAGCAATAATAACGAGCAACTTAGCTCTGATACCACTTGAAAAGGCCTAGCTATATGTCTTAGAGGGGGGGTGAATAGGACTATGCCAAATAAAACTTATAACAGCGGAATTAAAAAGAATATGATAGCCAAAATAAAACACAATGCAGGAAAGTAAAACAACCTCAAAAACTGATCTTGAGGGATTGATACAAATGTTGTTCTAAGGACAACCTTTCACCAAAAACCAGAGTTTATGGTAGGACAACCTTATTTCTAGAAAGATCTTTGTATCAAATCTTAAACCAAAGAGGAATACAGAAATAAGCACAAACTGAACTGAAATAAAATTGTAATAAAAAATGTATTGTTCTAGGGACAGCCATACACCATAAAAATGGCAGGGCAACCTTGCTGGAACAACTTTAAAGAAAATTGAATTTCAAGCAGATAAAGGAATAGCAGAAAGTAAATTCTAAATTATTATAAAATTCTCACAATGCTTGAATTAAATGATTACAACATTCACCACCACACATACATCCCACAAATAAATAATTAAAGATTAGAAGTGTAAATCATTCATCCACAACACAAGGGATTATAGTGGTTCGCCTATGTGTTCACCAACTGTTAAACAATAGCCACACAGAATGCTACTCCACTCCTAATATCCTCACACAGGGGATATTAACGTTCACTAACAAAATAGGTTTTCACAGGTTCACCCAAAACCTTTACAATTGTGTCTTTGTCTATGGGCTTACACAATTAAAAAAACCCCACTTCTGAGTTTTCCTGGCTCCCCTCAGATAACCAATACAACAAGATTTTTCTAGCAAATCTTGAAAGAAACCAAAACAGAAAGGAATTTACAATTAAATGTAAAATACCTGATTATCTCCTTCGTTGTAGCAGCCTGGTAGAACCAAGTTAGAGTAAATGATTGAATATCCAAGTTCAATGTCCAGTAATCAATTACTATGGTTCTAGTTCTAATAGATTTTAAATTAAACCAACTAGGGCTTGCTTTAATTGATTTTGATTCCAAAGAAAGGGAATAACAATTCCTCTTATCAAATTAGATTGGAATAGCAGAAACAAAATCAATTAAATAAAGCTAAAGAAAGAGAATATTAAATAAGCACACTTAGCTTAGATGGAGCACTGAATTAACACTCAAAAGTTTGACGAAGATTGGCTTGAATAGATTAATCAATTGCTTGAATTCTTCTGAGTTTCGTGCTCTATTTATAGGTGAGCAGATTGCGTCTTCGACTGATCCAGGGAGCTCTTCGACTAGTCGAAGAAATAATAGATTTGAAACAAATCGGGTGCAATAAGCTTTGACTGTTCTACGACTGGTCGAAGGTCACCTTCAACTGGTCGTAGGTCATCTTCGACTGGTCGAAGGTCTCCTTCGATTGGTCGAAGACCCTGTAAATAATCGCTGGACTTTGAGTCGAAGATATTCGACCGGTCGACGATGCAGTCGACACTGTTCCTTCGACTGGTCGAACAGATTCCAGGACTGGTCGAAGCCTAAAAGAAATTATTCGAAATTTATAACAAACTTACGACTGATCGAGGAATTTCTTGGACTGATCGAAGCAGAGCTAGGACTAGTCGAAGAAAGCCTAGGACAAGTCCCCGAACTGCCCAAACACATGTGTCATATATATATGACTTATGTATTCAAAATGGCCTACTTCTAAGGTCAACCTATGGTCAATCAAACCCCAATCAAGAAGTAAGGACATTGAAAACATTAGGAATAATTGACCTTGAAGTTTAAGCCTTGAAGTCTTGATGTAGCTCAACCTTGAAAGTGTCTTGAGTTCTTTACGAACTGCCTTGCACTCTTCTTGAAGTCTTGCATTTTTGAGTCTTGTCATGTGAGTAGTTCTTGAAGTCAAGGTTGATCTTTGTACTTGTGATCTTTGCTTGTTGTGAACTTTGCTTGTTCATGCAAGTTGATCTTGGAAAGAGCTTCACTTATACAAGTTATATAATAGTGATTTTGTCATCATAAATTTGACAACCGACAGGGATATAAAATATAACACTTACAATAATTATCAGTAATTTCTTACCATGTCGTGACGAAGTTGTACAAATGACTTTGAACTAGCTATGTGGTTCATTTCTAACTTTCCCCTGTTGTTAGAATTTATTTTGCTCATTTTCTTAATACATTATTCATAATACATTGTTATTAATTGCGAATTTAATTATTACGTTAAGATATTGTAAATATGTAAATATTACCTGAAAAAAAATAAATGAAAACCTATTGCAGAGTATCTGCTAGTCCTCAAGGGTCACGTGCGGCCGTGCAGACAGTGCGGCCTCCTCGTGGCTCACGCAGTGCTTGTACCACTAGTGTAACTTACCGCGGTAATCCTTGAACCGCTCCTTAATCATGTCATCGACGACATGGGAGATATACGGAATACTCAAATTCAAGTCAAATTTATCCTGCAGTTTCGTAAATAATAGATTAAGGCAATAAACTTATTAAGAAAATAACTTAACCTTAAATGAACTTTTATAAAATAAATTTTAATTTATTAAAATTTACCTGAAGACGTTGACGGATGAGCTGCCGCATATCATCTGTCACGTCTGCCCAACGGGGGGTGGTGGGGGGGATCCGAGATCGGCATAAGACACCGACCTCCGATGTAAACAACCTGACATTATTCCCAATAGGTCTAATGCACTCCTATGGAAACTCTACCGTCACCTTACCCTCAAGTGTAAGTCGTTTTAAAAGCAACCCATGCATGGGTCCATGTCCTCATAAGCTGGTCGACAATGCTGCTGCAAAAGAAATATGTAAGTCTAAATATAAATAAAATCATTAAAGAAATAAATGTCTAAACTTACATGAAGGATCAAACGCCTGTGATACAACATGTGACGGCGATGCTGTCTTCGTCACATCACAGGTAGAAGGGGTAGACCCAGTGCGTGAACGACGTGCTCTCTCACTTGGTGCCATCACTGAATATGTGCGAGCTATGAACTTATAAATTTAAACAATGTCAATATAAGTGGAACATACTAAAATATTATACAAGTAGTGTTGACGGTACAATGCATTTGTGCTTATGTTTAGAGAGATGATTAAAACATGATTAGACCATTACATTATAATGCAAGCAAAATATAATAAAACTGTAAACCTTAATCTATAACCCTTGAAAATTCTATTACACATTGTCATTCTATATTAAATATACATATTCGAATTCAAAAATGACATGTAAATCATGTGTACATTTAATAATTGTCGTCTGTATCACTATCGCTTAGGACTATTTCATCTTCACCATCACTATTGCTGATCAGTATTTCCTCTTCATCGTTTGCAATGGATCCCTCAATGAAACCGCTATCATCTCTAACAATGTCATCTATTATTGAGGCATCAACATGATCAGATGGTACATCATCTCTATTCAATTGCAACACATCAATATCAACACTTGAATCGGTCACTGTATCCCCATATGACACGTCTTCTTGATATGCTTGTTCAACCCTAGACGTTTCATTTCTCCCGTCCTCGATATCTTCAACTTCTGGTACGGGAACGTCAAATACGTTCCTGGGCTTTGTTTTTTGCACCACGTGCCGAGAGTTGCCTAACTTGGTGTCAGTGAGGTAAAATACTTGTTCGGCTTGGCTCTATTTTCTGCATTCGCAGAGTTGCTCGTGCGCAACGTCTTCATCTATTATCATGTACAGAATGTAATAGTTTAAGAATTTTCTTAGGTTCGAATAATGTGCAATACAACGAAAATTCTAAGTATGGTGAGATATAATGTGAAATCTTAAACGTTTTGTGAACCATTCTGGAAACTGATCTTGATGCATTCGATCATAATTTGTCAGGAATTTGGACATTATCTCATCAATGTGTTCGCTACACATAAATGACACGTCATCGGAAAGAAACATTAAGATCATCGTATGTAGTGAAAACAATAATCGAGGGAAGACTTACTCCAAGTATGACTCTATTTCTTCACAATTATGCAACACATACCACTGCGCCTTTGTTAGACCCCAAAGTCCTTATCTTAAAACGTCGGGGATCCTAAAGGATGAACGTCATGTGCAAATACAGATATGAGTCCTTGTTCATGCTCCTACCCTTCATCGGTATTCCAATCTTCTCGGTTGAATCTAGTCTCTATGCCACGAAGATACATGGAGCAAAATGTAAGGCACTCATTATCAATGTACGCTTCAACTATCGATCCCTCTGGCCATGCCTTGTTCCTCAGAAATCATTTGAGTGTGTGAAGGTATCTGTACACAAAACCACTATGTTATATGTATGAAAACATAGATCTATGTAGTTTATGGAATGAATAAAAATTTTAATAGGTTCTACCACCTTTCGATCGGATACATCTAACGATATTGTACTGGGCTTGTAACTTCGCCTTGTGTGGTAAGTGAATCGCTAGGTGTATCATGACATCGAAAAATGCAGGTGACAATATTCTTTCTAGTTTACAAAGGATTATGACAATGTCCCTATCCAGTCATTTATTAACATTTACATTCAACGATTACAAACACAAATCCTTAAAGAATATCACCAACTCAATCAGCGCCACATTGATATCCTTGCTCAGGAATCCACGAATCGCAACCAGTAGTAAGCGTTGTAGAAGGACGTGATAATCATAACTTTTCATTCCATTACCTTACAGTCCGTAACGTTCATGCATCGAGATATGTTTGACGTATACCCATCGGAAAACTTCACTGATCTCAACCATTCACATAAATGCTTTCTCTCTAGTTTTGTCAACGTGTTGGTATAGTATATGAATTTTCATGTGGTTGCAAGTACAACTCTTTCCTTAAACCCATTGCTTGTAGATCAAATCGAGCCTTGAAACTGTCTTTTGTTTTCTTCTTTATGTTCATCAATGTTCTGAAGACATTGTCACATATATTTTTCTCAATATGCATGACATCCAAGTTATGTCACAATTTCAGATCAGTTTAATAGGGCAACTAAAAAAGATGCTCTTCTACCTCCAGTTATAGTCCAATAATATGCGTTTTCTCTTCTTTAAGTATGATGCCTTACCAAATTTAATTTCTCCAATGTTACTCAGTTGTGTATCACATCTTCTCCAAATAGCTCTTTCGGGGGTGGCCTATGATCTTGTTTGCCATCAAAGATCATTGTCTTCCTGTGCCAACTTTGATCGCTAGGAAGGAAGCGACGATGACCCATATAACACGTTTTTCTACCATACTTCAATAACAATGAACAAGTCTCAATACCACATGTATGACAAGCCAACTTACACTTCGTGCTCCACCCAGACAAATTCCTATATGCAGGAAAGTTATTTATTATCACAAGACTGCTGCATGCAATCGAAATGTTTGTCCTGCAAATGTGTCATACATTTCTACACCTTTACTCCACAACTCGTTTAACTCATCTACTAACGGTCGTAAATACACATCAATGTCATTCTCAGGTGACCTTGGTCCAGGAATAAGTAATGACATCATGAAAAATGACTCCTTCATAAACAACTAAGGAGGTAAATTTTAGGGCATAAGTACCACTGGCCACATACTATACAAGCTACTCATATTATCAAATAGATTAAAACCATCACTTGCAAGACCTAGTCAAACATTGCGAGAATCCTCTGCAAACCAATCATGTTGCTTGTCAAAATTTTACCGGGCATCAGAGTCCGCAAGGTGCATCAGTGTACTATCATCATGAACGCATTTCTCCTTATACCACCTTATATCTTCAGCCGTCTTACAGGACATAAACAATCTTTGCAATCTGGGTTTCAATGGGAAGTACCTTAACACCTTTTACGAGATTTTTTTACACCTGGCTTTGTCATATTTCCACCTAGACTCTCCACATTCTTGACACTCTTTAACCTTATCATGCTCTTTCCAATACAATAAACAATCATTTATGCATGCATGTATGAGGATGTAACCTAGGCTTAAGTCTCGCATCAAGGATTTTGCCTCATAATGAGACTTAGGCAATGTCTCGACGTCCGGTAATGCTTCTTTCAACAACTCAAGCAACATGTCGAACGATTTGTTACTTCAACGATTTATTATCTTCAAATGAAGTAACTTTGTAAGAAAATTTAACTTGGAGAAGTTCTCACACCCCGGATAAAGTAGACGTTGCGCATCCCTCAACAACCTACTAAACTTTTCTGATTCGACATCACCCATAAGAGGAATCTCTTGGCTATTGCTTGTCGCTGCAAAATCAGTATCCGTAATTATTCCCCTGAACACATCCCCTATGATATCTTGCATTTTGTCAACGTCTTCATCCTCATCATCTGGCATAATTGGGTCAGTAGAGACTTCAGTGGCCTCAACTTTATGGGTCATATCTTCACCATGATGAATCCACTAAATGTAACCCTGGTCAATCTCAACTATGAACAGATCGTCCTCTACTTTGTCTAAAGTCTTATATATCATGTTCTTGCATTTTCGACATGGACACCTAATCCTATTCCCTAAATCTGCCCGATTTCACGCAAATTCCATGAACTCTTGAACCCCTTATTTATATTTTGAGTCAAACCCGTTCCTAGCTAGCATCCAACTCTTATCCATCTCTACAATGAAAAGACTAGAGTTAATTTATGAAAATAGCTTTAAGGTTAGGCTAGGTTATAGGTTTAGGTTATATGTTTAGGTTTAGGGAATTGAGAATAGGTATAAGTTTAGGTTTAGGTTTAGGTTAGGGAGTTGAGATTAGGATTAGGTGTAGGTTTAGGTTTAGGGATTTGAGAATACGTTAATGTTTAGGTTTAGGAAATCGGGTTCGGGTTCAGGATCGGGTTTATGTTTAGGTTTTAGGTTTAAGTTTTAGGTTTAGATTATAGTTAGGTTATAAATATAGGTTATAGGTTTAGGTTTAGGTTAGGTTTAAGGATTAAGGTTTAGGGAATTGAGTTTAGGTTATAGGTTATAGGTTTAGGTTAAAGGTTATAGGTTAAGGTTTAGGGAATTGAGTTTAGGTTATAGGTTATAGGTTATAGGTTAAGGTTTAGGAATTGAGTTTAGGTTAAAGGTTATAGGTATAGGTTATGGGTTTTAGGTTAGGTTATAAGTTAAATTTTAGGTTTAGGTTATAGGTTTTGGGATTTGAGAATAGGTTTAGGTTATAGGTTAAGGTTTAGGTTTAGGTTATAAGTATAGGTTTTAAGATTTAAGAATAGGTTTAGGTTAAGGTTATAAGTATAAGTTTAGGTTATAGGTTAAGGTTCAGTTTATGTTATAAGTATAGGTTTTGGGATTTGAGAATAGGTTTAGGTTATAGGTTTTAGGATTTGAGAATAGGTTTAGGTTAAGGTTATAACTGTAGGTTAAGGTTATAAGTGTAGGTTTAGGTTATAGGTTATAAGTTAAGGTTTAGGTTATAGGTATAGGTTTAAGTTTAGGTATAGGTTATAGGTTTAAGTTTAGGTTTTAGGTTTAGGTTATAGGTTTAGGTTTAGGTTATAAGTGTAGGTTATAGGTTTAGGTTTAGGTTATAAGTGTAGGTTATAGGTTTAGGTTTAGGTTATCTTTGAAAGACCCGTATCCTAGTTCGTACTGTTTCGATGAATCCTGCGATCCTTGCCGTCGAATTCCGGTAACCTGCGACGTATAATCAACGTTGAAATTGACCATAAGTCGTATCTTTTAGAATTGAGTCGGCTTAATCCGAGACCTATATGATTGCTACCGCACCGTCATCACGGTTCCAACGCCGTGACTCGCGCACCGATCCGATACCCAAGCCAGAAGATGTGGGCCGGCCTTTATTTCAAAGAAACGCCGCGCATTTGCAATCCCAAGAGAATCTCTATATAATGTCAAATCAATCCCATCAATCAATCAATCACATCAATCAATCAATCACTTCAATGTCAAGTACAAAGCAACCCATGCTTTCTCTCTCCAAAGTCAACTCTTTCTTACCCTCTCTCTTACACCACCTTACATGTCAAGTACTACATCCATCACTCACCTCACCCTTTTACCCATCACACCCATCCCTCATCTCTCTTACAACTCTCTCTCTCTCTCTCTCTCTCTCTCTCTCTCTCTCTCTCTTTCTCATTTCTCATCTCAACTCCCAACTAGCAAGAGCATCACACGTCCAAGCCATTTTCAAGAGAGAAATGTGATTTTGGTGGCCCACTTTTCCATTCCAAAATCCATCATCCTAGCCATCCACTTCTCATCTCCACCATCAAAGTGAAGCACAAGAAGGTTGGCGTTCCAAGGGACCGAGAAGATCAACCGGTGAGTGTTTTATTTGTTTGATTTCTACATTTTAAGGGCCCACTTATGGTGGGACCCATTCAGATGTATGTGTTGTGATCATTTGAGGGGCCCATAGTGGCGGGGTCCCTTGGCTACTCCGATCCCTCTCATTCTCTTTCTTTCCCTCTCTTTCCTTAAAATGGTGTGTGATGATATAGTTGTGTGGCCCACCCGGATGGACCCCACCATGATGCATTAATTTTATCCAAGCCATCCGTAGGTGTGGCCCACTTTACATATGTGTTGTGTGCACCATCCATCATTTGGTGGCCCACCTAAGAAGGGCCCACCTCATAAGCAACTGTCCAGTGTCAAGGGACGCTGGACGTTGTGAAAACACCAATATTAGCTTGGTTTCTAAGCTCATGGGGTGACCCACTTGTTTAGGCCCCACCTTAATGATTGGATTCAATCCAATCCGTCCATCTTATTTACCAAATCATTTTAGGCATTGAGCCTAAAAATGAGGTTGATCCGAGTATCTAGCAGGCCATAGCGTTGAAAACAATTGTCGTTACCATTGAAAAATCACCCGACGTTTCTTTGCTCCAAAATATATTCAATATTGGGCTTGTATGACTTCTATTAAGCTAGGGACCCAACGGTTGGGTCCGATTCACCTGATGCGGGCGCCACATGAGAAAAACCTCAAAAATATAGGGTTTTTTTTTTAAAAAAGAAGCACGATCGCTTGCTTCTTCTTCTTTAACAGCAGTAGCGCCCTATGCTGCATCAGAAGCGGGGGTTGGGCAGCAACCCATGGCTCCAGCCGTGGGCCCCACCTTGATGTTTATTTGACATCCAAACCATTCATGTGGTGGACCACCCCCTAAGGTGGGTCCCCTCCAAAAATCAGCTTGATCCAGATCTCAGGTGGCCCACACCATAAGAAACAATGGTGATTGAACTCTACCATTGAAACCCTTTTATGGGCGATAGAAGTTTTAGATTAAGATGAAATTTATTTATCCTCTTCATCCAGGCTGGTGTGACCTTTCCAACGGGATGGATGGCATATAAGTATTATGGTGGGCCCCACGTGGAGCCCACATTAATGTATGTGTTATATTACCACCGTCCAACGGACGGTGGAGCCCACTGTTATATATGTGTTATATTACCACCGTCCAGCGGACGGTGGAGCCCATTATTATGTATGTGTTCCACGTACACCGTCTATTGTTGTGGATCACTACGCCAAAACAACGAAAAAAGGACGGTCCAAAAACGTCTTAAATGACCAAAAAGGACGGTCATGGACCGTCACATAGGCAGTCAAATTTTGACATGTCCTATTACTTAAAGGACGGTTGAAAACCATCATTCTTATTGACAAAAAAATGACGATCATGGACCGTCCTTAAAATGGACTGTCATAGACCGTCTCTTATGAGCCCAAAGAGGACGGCCATGGACCGTCCTTTAAAAGGACTGTCATGGACCGTCCTTAAAAAAGACTGTCATGAACCGTCTCTTATGGGCCTTCAAAGGATGGCTATAGACCGTCCTTTAAACGGACGGTCATGGACCATCCTTTAAAAGGACTATCATGGACCTCTCGTTTGAGCCTTCAAAGGACAGTTATAGACTGTCCTTTAAAAGGACGGTCATGGACCGTCCTTTAAAAGGACTTTTATAGACCGTCTCTTATGACCCTTGAAGGACTAAATTTGACCAGTCTTCTTCCTGTTATACAATATATTTCATCACATTCACATTCACATCCATCTAAACCCAAACTACATAAATCCATCTAAACACAATCTTTCTGATATACACCTGTTATACAATATTATTTCATCACATTCACATTCACATCCATCTAAACCCAAACTACGTAAATCCATCCAAACACATAATCTTCCTGATATACACCTGTTATACAATATATTTCATTACATTCACATTCACATCCATCTAAACCTAAACTACGTAAATCCATCCAAACATACAATCTTCCTGATATACACCTGTTATACAATATATTTCATCACATTCACATTCACATTCACATCCATCCAAACCCAAACTACGTAAATCCATCCAAACATAAACTACATCCATCCAAACACAAACAATCTTATTCACATTACATTCATCCACGCATAATACATATAAATAAGTTTAGGTTTAGGTTAGGTTATAAGCTATAAGTTTAGGGAATTGAGAATAGGTTTAGGTTTAGGAAATCGGGTTCGGGTTTGGGATCGGGTTCAAGTTTGGGTTTTCAAGTTTAGGTTTAGGTTTAGGTTAGGGAGTTGAGATTAGGATTAGGTGTAGGTGTAGGTTTAGGGATTCGAGAATAAGTTAAGGTTTAGGTTTAAGAATTCGGGTTCAGGTTCGGGATTGGGTTTAGGTTTGGGTTTTCAAGTTAAGGTTTAGGTTTAGGTTTGGGTTGGGGAGTTTAGATTAGGATTAGGTTTAGGTTTAAAGATTTGAGAATAGGTTAAGGTTTAGGTTTAGGAAATCGAGTTCGGGTTCGGGATCGGAGTTTAGGTTTGGGTTTTCAAGTTTTTAGGTTTAGGTTAGGGAGTTAAGATTAGGATTAGGTGTAGGTGTAAGTTTAAGGATTTGAGAATATATTTAGGTTATAGGTTATAGGTTTAGGTTTAAGTTTAGGTTAAGGTTAAGGTTTAGGTTTAAGTTATAAGCTACAGGTTTAGGGAGTTGAGAATAGGTTAAGGTTTATGTTTAGGAAATCGGGTTCGGGTTTAGGATCGGGTTTAGGTTTGGGTTTTCAAGTTTAGGTTTAAGTTTATGTTAGGGAGTTGAGATTAGGATTAGGTGTAGGTTTAAGTTTATGGATTTGAGAATATATTTAGGTTTTAGGTCATAGGTTTAGGTTTTAGGCTTAGGTTTAGGTTTAGGTTTAGGTTAGGTTATAGGTTAAGGTTTAGGAAATTGAGAATAGGTAAAGGTTTAGGTTTAGGAAATCGGGTTCGGGTTCGGGATCGGGTTTAGGTATGGGTTTTCAAGTTTAGGTTTAGGTATACGTTAGGGAGTTGAGATTAGGATTAGGTGTAGGTTTAGGTTTAGAGATTTGAGAATACATTTAGGTTTTAGGTCATAGGTTTTGGTTTTGGTTTAGGTTAAGGTTTAGGTTTAGGTTATAAGCTATAGGTTTAGGGAATTGAGAATAGGTTAAGGTATAGGTTTAGAAAATGGGGTTTAGGTTCGGGATCGCGTTTAGGTTTGGGTTTTCAAGTTTAGGTTTAGGTTTAGGTTAGGGAGTTGAGATTAGGATTAGGTGTAGGTGTAGGTTTAGGGATTTGAGAATATATTTAGGTTATAGGTTATAGGTTCGGGTTTATGTTTAGGTTAAGGTTAAGGTTTAGGTTTAGGTTATAAGCTATAGGTTTAGGGAATGAGAATAGGTTAAGGTTTAGGTTTAGGAAATCGGGTTCGGGTTCGGGATCGCGTTTAGGTTTGGGTTTTCAAGTTTAGGTTTAAGTTTATGTTAGGGAGTTAAGATTAGGATTAGGTGTAGGTTTAGGTTTAAGGATTTGAGAATACATTTAGGTTTTAGGTCATAGGTTTTGGTTTAGGCTTAGGTTTAGGTTAGGTTATAGGTTAAGGTTTAGGAAATTGAGAATAGGTTAAGGTTTAGGTTTAGGAAATCGGGTTCGGGTTCGGGATCGGGTTTAGGTATGGGTTTTCAAGTTTAGGTTTAAGTTTACGTTATGGAGTTGAGATTAGGATTAGGTGTAGGTTTAGGTTTAGAGATTTGAGAATACATTTAGGTTTTAGGTCATAGGTTTTGGTTTAGGTTAAGGTTATAGGTTTAGGTTTAGGTTAAGGTTTAGGTTTAGGTTATAAGCTATAGGTTTAGGGAATGAGAATAGGTTAAGGTATAGGTTTAGAAATCGGGTTCGGGTTCGGGATCGCGTTTAGGTTTGGGTTTTCAAGTTTAGGTTTAGGTTTAGGTTATGGAGTTGAGATTAGGATTAGGTGTAGGTTTAGGTTTAGGGATTTGAGAGTACATTTAGGTATTAGGCTTAGGTTTAGGTTTTAGGTTTAGGTTTAGGTTTAAGTTTAGGTTTAGGTTTAGGTTTAGGGAATTGAGAATAGGTTAAGGTTTAGGTTTAGGAAATCGAGTTCAGGTTTGGGATTGGGTTTAAGTTTGGGTTTTCAAGTTTAGGTTTAGCTTTAGGTTAGGGAGTTGAGATTAGGATTAGGTGTAGGTTTAGCTTTAGGGAATTGAGTTTAGGTTATAGGTTTTGAGATTTGGGAATAGTTTTAGGTTATAAGTATAGGTTTAGGTTAGGTTATAGGTTATAGGTTAAGGTTTAGGGATTTGATTTTAGGTTATAGGATTAGGTTAAGGTTTAGGTTTAGGTTATATGTTTTGGGATTTGAGAATGGGTTTGGGTTTAGGTTATAGGTTTTGGTTTTGGTTTAGGTTATATGTTTTGATTTAGGTTATAGGTTATAGGTTTAGGTTAATTATAGGTTCTTGGATTTGAGAATGGGTTCGGGTTTAGGTTATAGGTTTTGGATTTGAGAATGGGTTATGGTTTAAGTTTAGGAAATCGGGTTCATGTTCGGGATTGGGTTGAAGTTTTGGTTATGGTTTTGGATTTGAGAATGGGTTATGGTTTAGGTTTAGGAAATTAGGTTCATGTTCGTGGATTGGGTTTAAGTTTTAGTTTTCAAGTTTAGGTTTAGGTTTAGGTTAGGGAGTTGAGATTAGGATTAGGTGTAGGTTTAGCTTTAGAGAATTGAGTTTAGGTTATAGGTTTAGGAAAAGGTTAGGTTTAGGTTATAGGTTTTGGGATTTGGGAATAGTTTTAGGTTATAAGTGTAGGTTTGGGGATTGGAGAATGGGTTTGGGTTTAGGTTTAGGTTATAGGTTTTGGTTTTGGTTTAGGTTTAGGTTTAGGTTTAGGTTATAGGTTTTTGGATTTGAGAATGGGTTTTGGTTTAGGTTATAGGTTTTGGGATTTGAGAATGGGTTTGGGTTTAGGTTATAGGTTTTTATAGGTTATAGGTTTTGGTTTTGGTTTAGGTTATAGGTTATAGATTTTGGTTTATATTTAGGTTAAGGTTTAGGTTTTGGAATTTGAGAATGGGTTTGGGTATAGGTTATAGGTTTTGGTTATAGGTATTGATTTAGGTTATAGGTTATAGGTTTAGGTTTGGGTTATAGGTTTTTGGATTTGAGAATGGGTTCGGGTTTAGGTTATAGGTTTTGTTTTGGTTTAGGTTATAGGTTTTGGGATTTGATAATGGGTTCGGTGTAGGTTATAGGTTTTGGTTTTAGTTTAGGTTATAGGTTTTGGTTTTGGTTTAGGTTAAGGTTTAGGTTATAGGTTTTGGGATTTGAGAATGGGTTCGGGTTTAGCTTATAGGTTTTGGTTTTGGTTTTAGTTATAGGTTTTGGTTTTGGTTTAGGTTTAGGATAAGGTTTAAGTTTAGGTTATAGGTTTTGGATTTGAGAATGGGTTTGGGTTTAGGTTATAGGTTTTGGTTTTGGTTTAGGTTATATGTTTTGGTTTAGGTTTAGGATAAGGTTTAGGTTTAGGTTATAGGTTATTGGATTTGAGAATGGGTTCGAGTTTAGGTTATAGGTTTTGGTTTTGGTTTAGGTTATAGGTTTTGGGATTTGAGAATGGGTTCGGGTTTAGGTTATAGCTTTTGGTTTAGGTTTAGGTTTAGGTTATAAATTTTTGGATTTGAGAATGTGTTCGGGTTTAGGTTATAGGTTTTGGTTTCGGTTTAGGTTATAGGTTTTGGGATTTGAGAATGGGTTCGGGTTTAGGTTATAGGTTTTGGTTAATTTTAGTTTAGGTTATAGGTTATAGGTTTTGGTTTAGGTTTAGGTTATAGGTTATAGGTTTTGGTTTAGGTTTTGAGATTTGAGAATGGGTTTGGGTTTAGGTTATAGGTTTTGGTTTTGGTTTTAGTTATAGGTATTGATTTAGGTTATAGGTTATAGGTTTAGGTTATATGTTTAGGTTTAGGTTATAGGTTTTTGGATTTGAGAATGGTTTCGAGTTTTGGTTATAGGTTTTGGTTTTGGTTTAGGTTATAGGTTATAGGTTATAGGTTTTGGTTTTGGTTTAGGTTAAGGTTTAGGTTTAGGTTATAGGTTGGGTATTGGGTTTAAGTTTGGGTTTTCAAGTTTAGGTTTTGGTTTAGGTTAGGGAGTTGAGATTAGATTAGGTGTAAGTTTAGCTTTAGGATTTAGGACTACATTTAGGTTTTAGGTTTAGGTTTATGTTATAAGTTATAGGTTATAGGTTTAGGTTTAGGTTAAGGTTATAAGCTATAGGTTTAGGGAATTGAGAATAGGTTAAGGTTTAGGTTTAGGAAATCGGGTTCGGGTTCGGGATCGGGTTTTGGTTTGGGTTTTCAAGTTTAGGTTTAGGTTAGGGAGTTGAGATTATTATTAATTTGAGAATACATTTAGGTTTTAGGTCATAGGTTTAGGTTTTAGGCTTAGGTTTAGGTTATAGGTTTAGGTTTAGGTTATAAGTGTAGGTTATATGTTTAGGTTTAGGTTTAGGTTAGGTTATAGGTTAAGGTTTAGGAAATTGAGAATAGGTTAAGGTTTAGGTTTAGGAAATTGGGTTCGGGTTCGGGATCGGGTTTAGGTTTCGGTTTAGGTTAGGGAGTTGAGATTAGGATTAGGTGTAGGTTTAGGTTTAGAGATTTGAGAATACATTTAGGTTTTAGGTCATAAGATTTGGTTTAGGTTAAGGTTATAGGTTTAGGTTTAGATTTAGGTTAAGGTTATAAGCTATAGGTTTAGGGAATTGAGAATAGGTTAAGGTTTAGGTTTAGAAAATTGGGTTCGGGTTCGGGATTAGGTTTAGGTTTGGGTTTTCAAGTTTAGGTTTATGTTTAGGTTAGGGAGTTGAGATTAGGATTAGGTGTAGGTTTAGGTTTAGGGATTTGAGAATACATTTAGGTTTTAGGTCATAGGTTTAGGTTTTAGGCTTAGGTTTAGGTTATAGGTTTAGGTTTAGGTTTAGGTTTAGGTTAAGGTTTAGGAAATTGAGAATAGGTTAAGGTTTAGGTTTAGGAAATCGGGTTCGGGTTCGGGATCGAATTTAGTATGGGTATTCAAGTTTAGGTTTAGGTTTACGTTAGGGAGTCGAGATTAGGATTAGGTGTAGGTTTAGGTTTAGAGATTTGAGAATACATTTAGGTTTTAGGTCATAGGATTAGGTTTTAGGCTTAGGTTTAGGTTTAGGTTTAGGTTAGGTTATAGGTTAAGGTTTAAGAAATTGAGAATAGGTTAAGGTATAGGTTTAGGAAATCGGGTTCGGGTTCTGGGATCGAGTTTAGGTTTGGGTTTTCAAGTTTAGGTTTAGGTTTAGGTAAGAGAGTTGAGATTAGGATTAGGTGTAGGTTTAGGTTTAGGGATTTGAGAATACATTTAGGTTTTAGGTCATAGGATTAGGTTTTAGGCTTAGGTTTAGGTTTAGGTTTAGGTTAGGTTATAGGTTAAGGTTTAGGAAATTGAGAATAGGTTAAGGTTTAGGTTTAGGAAATCGGGTTCGGGTTCTGGGATCCGGTTTAGGTTTGGGTTTTCAAGTTTAGGTTTAGGTTAGGAGTTGAGATTAGGATTAGGTGTTGGTTTAGGTTTAAAGATTTGAGAATACATTTAGGTTTTAGGTCATAGGATTTGATTTAGGTTAAGGTTAAGGTTAGGTTTAGATTTAGGTTAAGGTTTAGGTTAAGGTTATAAGCTATAAGTTTAGGGAATTGAGAATAGGTTAAGGTTTAGGTTTAGGAAATCGGGTTCGGGTTTGGGATCGGGTTTATGTTTAGGTTTTTAAGTTTAGGTTTATATTTAGGTTAAGGAGTTGAGATTAGGATTAGGTGTAGGTTTAGGTTTCGGGATTTGATAATACATTTAGGTTTTAGGTTTAGGTTTAGGTTTAGGTTTAAGTTATAGGTTATAGGTTTAGGTTTAGGTTTAGGAAATTGGGTTCGGGTTCAGGATCGGGTTTAGGTTTGGGTTTTCAAGTTTAGGTTTAGGTTTAGGTTAGCGAGTTGAGATTAGGATTAGGTGTAGGTTTAGGTTTAGGGATTTCAGAATACATTTAGATTATTGGTTTAGGTTTAGGTTATAGGTTATAGGTTTAGGTTTAGGTTAAGGTATAGGTTTAGGTTATAAGCTATAGGTTTAGGGATTTGAGAATAGGTTAAGGTTTAGGTTTAGGAAATCGGGTTCGGGTTCGGATCGGGTTTAGGTTTAGGTTAGGGAGTTAAGATTCGGATTAGGTGTAGGTTTAGTAGGGATTTGAGAATACATTTAGTTTTAGGTTTCGGGTTATAGGTTAAGGTTAGGTTATAGGTTATAAGTTTAGGTTATAGGTTATAGGTTAAGGTTTTAGGTCATAGGTTTTGGTTTAGGTTTAGGTTAAGGTTTTGGTTTAGGTTTAGTTAAGGTTTAGGTTTAGGGAATTGAGAATAGATAAAGGTTTAGGTTTAGGAAATCGGGTTCGGGTTCGGGATCGGGTTTAGGTTTGGGTTTTCAAGTTTAGGTTTAGGTTTAGGTTAGGGAGCCGAGATTAGGATTAGGTGTAGGTTTAGGTTTAGGGATTTGAGAATACATTTAGGTTTTAGGTTTAGGTTTAGGTTATAAGTTATAGGTTATAGGTTATAGGTTTAGGTTTAGGTTTAGGTTTAAGTTTAAGTTAAGGTTATAAGCTATAGGTTTAGGGAATTGAGAATAGGTTAAGGTTTAGGTTTAGGAAATCGGGTTCGGGTTTGGGTTCAGGATCAGGTTTAGGTTTGGGTTTTCAAGTTTAGGTTTAGGTTTAGGTTAGGGAGTTGAGATTATAATTAGGTGTAGGTTTAGGTTTAGGGATTTGAGAATACATTTAGGTTTTAGGTCATAGGTTTAGGTTTTAGGCTTATGTTTAGGTTATAGGTTTAGGTTTAGGTTATAAGTGTAGGTTATAGGTTTAGGTTTAGGTTAGGTTATAGGTTAAGGTTTAGGAAATTCGAAAAAGGTTAAGGTATAGGTTTAGGAAATCGGGTTCGGGTTCGGGTTCGAGATCGGGTTTAGGTTTGGGTTTTCATGTTTAGGTTTAGGTTTAGGTTAGGGAGTTGAGATTAGGATTAGGTGTAGGTTTAGGTTTAGGGATTTGAGAATACATTTAGGTTTTAGGTCGTAGGTTTAGGTTTTAGGCTTAGGTTTAGGTTATAGGTTTAGGTTTAGGTTATAAGTGTAGGTTATAGGTTTAGGTTTAGGTTTAGGTTTAGGTTAGGTTATAGGTTAATGTTTAGAAATTGAGAATAGGTGAAGGTTTAGGTTTAGGAAATCGGGTTCGGGTTCGGGATTGGGTTTAGGTTAGGGAGTTGAGATTAGGATTAGGTGTAGGTTTAGGTTTAGAGATTTGAGAATACATTTAGGTTTTAAGTCATAGGATTTGGTTTAGGTTATGGTTATAAGTTTAGGTTAAGGTTTAGGTTTAGATTTAGGTTAAGGTTATAAGCTATAGGTTTAGGTTTAGGTTTAGGTTAGGTTATAGGTTAAGGTTTAGAAAATTGAGAATAGGTTAAGGTTTAGGTTTAGGAAATCGGGTTCGGGTTCCTGGATCGGGTTTAGGTTTGGGTTTTAAGTTTAGGTTTAGGTTTAGGTTAGGGAATTGAGTTTAGGATTAGGTGTAGGTTTAGGTTTACTGATTTGAGAATACATTTAGGTTTTAGGTTTAGGTTTAGGTTATATGTTATAGGTTATAGGTTATAGGTTTAGGTTTAGGTTTATGTTTAGGTTAAGGTTATAAGTTATAGGTTTAGGGAATTGAGAATAGGTTAAGGTATAGGTTTAGGAAATCGGGTTCGGGTTTGGGATCGGGTTTAGGTTTGGGTTTTCAAGTTTAGGTTTAGGTTTAGGGATTTGAGTTTAGGTTATAGGTTTGAGATTAGGTTATAGGTTTAGCTTTAGGTTTAAGTTATGAAGCTTAGGTTATAGGTTATAGATTCTATGCTTTGGTTAAGGTTTAGGAATTTGGGTTTGAATTCGGGTTTAGGTTATAGGTTTTGGGATTTGAGAATAGTTTTAGGTTATAAGTATAGGTTTAGGTTAGGTTATAGGTTAAGGTTTAACGATTTGAGAATAGTTTTAGGTTATAAGTAAGCTTTTAGGTTTAGGCTTAAGTTATAGGTTATAGGTTATAGGTTATATGTTTAGGTTAAGGTTTAGGAATTTGGGTTCGGGTTTGGGTTTGGGTTCGGGTTTAGGTTATAGGTTTTGTTTTAGGTTTAGGTTTAGGTTATAGGTTTTGATTTAAGTTAAGGTTTAAGTTTAGGTTATAGGTTATGGGATTTGAGAATGGGTTCGGGTTTAGGTTATAGGTTTTGGTTTTGGTTATAGGTTTTGATTTAGGTTTAGGTTACTGTGTTTTGGTTTTGCTTATAGGTTTTGATTTAGGTTTAGGTTACTGAGTTTTTGGGATTTGAGAATAGGTTTAGGTTAAGTCATAAGTTTAGGTTTAGGAAATCGGGATCGTGTTCGGGTTCGGGTTTAGTTTTGGGTTTTCAAGTTTAGGTTTAGGTTTATGTTAGGGAGTTGAGATTAGGATTAAGTGTAGGTTTTGGTTTAGGGATTTGAGAATACGTTAAGGTTTAGGTATAGGAAATTGGGTTCGGGTTCGAGATCGGGTTTACGTTTGGGTTTTAGGTTTAGGCTAAGCGTTTAGGGATTCGGATTCGGGTTCTGGATCGGGTTTAGGTTTGGATTTTCAAGTTTAGGTCTAGGTTTAGGTTAGGGAGTTGAGATTAGGATTAGGTGTAGGTTTAAGTTTAGGGATTTGAGAATACATTAAGGTTTAGGTATAGGAAATCAGGTTCGGGTTCAAGATCGGGTTTACGTTTGGGTTTTAGGTTTAGGCTAAGGGTTTAGGGATTCAGATTTGGGTTTGGGATCGGGTTTGGGTTTAGGTTTAGGTTTTACATTTAGGTTAAGGTTACAGGTTGAGGTTAAGGAGTAGATTAAGATTAGGTGTAAGTTTAGGTTTAAGGATTCTCTAGTATTATCTACTATTGAACCTAGTATTATCTACTACATACTAGTAACATACAACTAATATTGGAGCACCATACCATAAGCTACAAGAATTTCATGTCCCCCTAAACAAGGTATCCTCCACTGATAACATATATATATATATATATTATAAGTTTTTTATTTTCATTTATATTCTCAAACACATTCATCATCTATCCAAGAAAATTGAAACAAGTACTGTCAATCTATCTTTTCTTACCGACCGCCTTATGTTTCTTTTCACCTTTGTAGCTCTCATATTTGTTGCAGCTGCTAGTTCACCATCAGTAGTTGTTGAGGGTCAATTATTGCATACTAGACCCCTGTTATAGCCTGTAATTACATACACAACACTATTTAATGGCCTGATTTAAACATGTTTGTGATGCAGGGTGCATTTACAAGCTTAGATTGAAAAGGCCAATAAAAGCATGGATTTAATGCTCAAGCACCACCAGAACAAGGGACGGACCCCAGGGGAATAAGATCAACGGAATTACACTCCAGAGACCCGAGAAAATCACGAAACTGAAGTTCAAGTGGCCTGAAAGTCAGCCAGAATGTAAGATCACAAGGTTTCCACCATCTAATCGACCCCGAATTTCATACATTACCTGAGGACCACAAATGAGCCGTACATGTCAAATTTCATCACCTGGATCCCTACAAAAGTGGGCCAACAGACAGATCAGCCCATAGATCGGTGAGCTAGGGCCCGCCTAGTACCTGGACATGCTTCAAAGTTGGTCCCAACGGTTTAAATTCAATGATGCAGTGAATGGATGGTGCAGATTTCTCACACGCATCACACTTGGATCCCACATGTACATGTGGGAGTGCACAGGCGGTGCACTCCGCGCCGCACCAAACCAACAGAATCGGTCAGCAACCGCTGACCCGATTCCGTTTTCAAAACGGAGACAGAGTCTCCTCGTTCGCAGCAGGGAGCTGCGCTCAGCTCTTGGAGGGCCACCATCATCACACAGAGTGATGATCCAAGCCGTTCATTGTAATCAGAAGGCAAAACCGACCGTACATAGGAGGTTTTTTCAACTCTATGCTCGTACACAGGAGAATACCATCCAAACGCAGGTTGGACGGCAATGTAGAAAATCAAGTGGTTTGCGTCATCGGCAATTCAAAACCATCCATATCCAAACGGTTTTTTGAACTAAATCTAATGGACGGCGTGGATTTCCAAAATGTCAGCTGAAGTGGGCCCCACCAAGAACTGGCGCAGGACCGTTTCGCAGCCTGCGCGAGCCGAGAAAACCGACCGTTGTGGCCCATTACGTGATCAAAGACAAGGTCGGATTGATGATCCAGACCGTCCATAAGGTGGAGAGGAGGGTCTTTACCTTTCCTATGCAGTCGAAATCCACGGAATGGATGACCATTCGTTCCGAATTCAGTTCAAACGCAAGGAGTTTGTGCGTTTCTGCTGCGTAAAATAGAGGTTGCACAGTCCGTCTTTTGGGCGAATTACAATTCGTAAGAAAAGTCAGTACTCTGACTCCAACAAACCTATGGTTTTCAACCCTATAAAGAGGAGAAAATCGGATGGAATGAGGGGCATCTACGGAGGAATTCCAAGGGGCACTGCGGCTGGAATCTGTTAGAGAAAAGAGTTTGGATTTGTGTTATTCTATTTTTTTTAATTTCTTTTCTGCTCTCTTTCTATGACTTACATGGAGATCAGTTCATCCATGTCAGGCTAAAATCCCTTAGCTAGGGCTAAGGGGTGAAGCTTGTAGCATGATGGGATGCCTCTTTGCTTGTGCCTTTGTCTAGAGTGAACTGATGTTGATTTGGGTTTAATTAAAGGGAATGTTTTTAGTCTTTAATGGTCTGTTGTGACTGAAATTACAATGGGTCTGCGATGGCTTTGAGTATTTCTTCTTCCTTTTATGTTTTATGAAGTCAGGAAGCCCTGTTGTTCACCATCGTCTCCTGGGCATGGTTGGATGTCGGTACCCTTCCTAACCTTCATGGCACTTTGATTGGTTGGTAATTAGTTTAATTCTGTTGTTTGCTTTGTCTCCTGGACAGGGTTTGGTGATGGAATCCATTCTAATTCATATACCTCTCATCTCTTGAAATTTATATCAATGGCAGTTCAGTTAATTTTCCTGATTTTTAATCCAGGCATAAGATCTCCCTGATCTCTACAAGTGGATCCTCTGAATCCCTAGTGTCTTTTCTCTGAATTTCTCATAAATTTTAGTCTAATTATTTCACCATTATTCCTCAAATCATAATTGGTTTAGATTTCATCTTAGCCTAGTTCTAGATCTGGTTATTTTTAGACAATGTACAGGTTTCAGTCCCTGTGGATTCGACCTCGGTCTTACCGAGTTATTACTACATCACAACCCTATACTTGGGGAGTGAACAGTAGTCTCCCTAACCAAATCTTTGTGAAGTCCCTCCATTTGAAGCAGTGGCTGAAGTTACAAGAAGTAGGACTGATTAGTCTTTCCATGAAAAAATCAAATTCTTTATTTTTTGCTGCAAGTCTACTTATAATTATCATTGGCTCTTAATTTATTTATAATGAAAATCTTAAATATCACCTGATAGTGCTTCTTTGATAAATGTCCTATTTGGAACAAATAATTTGTTTTATCATAAATGTCCTGTTTAGAACAAATAATTTGTTTTATACATACATGTGTTTTATCATAAAACCATGCATGATGCATCCATACAAAAAAAATCAAATGAAATTTTTTTTTATGTAAACAGATTTTTTTTAAATATTATTATAAACAAAAACTGATTTCCCACCAACAAATGCAACCTATTGATCATAATCATATAGACCATAAATAAGAAAACATTGAAATAAAACAGATATTTAAAAAAAAAAAAGGTTGCAATTATTCTTATTCTTATTAAACGGATTTTTTAGAAAAAAAATACAAATAATTAAATTTTTTCAAAAAATTGAGAGATGAACATGCTTCATCATCATATTAAAAAGGTGGGGCCCCAAATACTTACTTTAGAAAAGAAAATTTTCCCTATTTCCAATAAGTTTCAGCTCTAATTCCTTGTATATGATACCCGGATCCAAAATGAACATGATTCAAATCTGAATTCACTAATCATGTTTGGATTTGAGTATGTTAAGCCCCCTAAAAAAGTAACATACAAGTATTATCATCTAAACAAGGTATCCTCCATTGATAACATGATACTAGTAACATACAACCAATATTGGGGCACCATACCATAAGCTACAAGAATTTCATGTCCCCCTAAACAAGGTATCCTCCATTGATAACATATATATATATATATATATTATAAGCTTTTTATTTTCATTTACATTTGCAAATACATTCATCATCCATCCAAGAAATTGAAACATTCATCATCCTCAAACGAGTAACTAATTATCTAACTTACAAATACGATTATCAATATTCAAGCACTAATTCAAAAAATAAAATTTCAAGCTTAAGTTACTTTTAACATAAGTTTCCAAATAAGCTAATCTTCTCGCTTTTAGTAACCTTCTCCAAAATCTGAGATACGTTTGCTGTCGGGCTACTTACTTTTCCCACCTTTACTTGCACATAAGGTCTCATGTGACATTCGCCATAATAAATCATGTGAAAAAAAAAAAAACAACAAGCAAAGAAAATAAACCAGATCTAGAAAGGTACAAACAAGCTCAACGAAGCCAATCTCTCTCCAAAACATCTATGCATGTATATATATGTATGTATGTATACACGCATTCATATGCATATGTATGCATACATGGGCAGTAGCATACACTTTCCTTTTTTATGTGGAGAAATGGTCAGATACATCATCTGTATCTGATCCAACTGTTTCCTTACCACCAACATCTCACATTTATATGATGTAGACCACAACAGTACACTCATCCCTTCCATCAGCTGCCCATAGATTTTGACATTGTAGACCACCCAATGAGTGAAAGAAATGGCTGTGGAAGTTCACATTCAGCTGCTGTATCTAATCATTTCTCCTCTTTGTCAGCAGCATTCACCAATTTGGAGGGAAATGAAATTTCAAAAAATATAAACCATGCCAACTTGTAATCATATGATGGATCTGTGGTGTTCATCATGCAATACTCATGTAAAAGTACCCGGGCATGGATTGGGCTTTGGCATGGATATCACGTGCATTACGAAAAATAGACTCACCAGACATTCCTATCCATCTGATTAACGATGAAAAAAAAAAGAGAGAAAAAGAAGCAATGGATAGGATTGTTTGATATGTTTGATTTTTGAAAAAACAAGCAATCCCTGATAGGGTTTACTAGACGAATGAACCAGATTGTTAATCCAGCCTGTCACGTGCACCTACTGTAAATCTTGCATTAAAAATCACGTGATCTATTTAGTGGCCAGGCGATCAGTATTTTATGCTGGCTAGCATTGCATATAAGCATAGTAATCTTTCCATGATTCGGGTATATCAATTGCTGGAGTGGAGCTTGGATGGGTGTTGGACCAATAGTCACATGAACTAATGGCTATTGTTTATTACAACCACCCATTCATGCCAAATCCCTAAATCCCTAAATCCCCAAATCCCCAAATCCCTAAATCCCCAAATCCTCAAATCCCTAAATCCCCAAATACCTAAATCCCCAAATCATTTCAATCGGTATTGAGATTGAGAGAGATTGAGCGAGAAAGAGAGAGAGAGAGAGAGAGAGAGAGAGAGAGAGAGAGAGAGAGAGAGACCTTGTGTGGATGCGTGAGAGAGAGCACCGAGAGAGACAGACAGAGAGAGAGAGGCGCGGTGGAGAGAGGACCGAGAGAGAGAGAGAGAGAGAGAGAGAGAGAGAGAGAGAGAGAGGATGCGCGAGAGTGAGAGAGGGCATGAGGGAGGGCGGCAAGGGAGGGCGGGGGTGAGAGAGAGAGAGAGAGAGGGAGAGAGGGAGGGTGCCGAGTGAGGGATTTGGGGATTGGGCGCATGCGGCTCGATTTTGGGCGCGCGCCCAATTTTGGGCTGACTGATGGTCGGTTCTCTGTGGGCCCTATCATGATGTATGTGTTTCATCCATTCCATTCATCCATTTTTAAAGATCATTTTAGAGCTTTATGCCAAATATTAGAGGAATATAAATCTCAGGTGGTCCACACCACGTGAGAACAATAGTGATTGGATATCCACCATTAAAATCCTCCTAAGGCCCACTGTACTGTTTATTTGACATCCAATCTGTTGATTTGGTCATACAGGACCAGATGAAGGAAAAAACAAAAATTAGCTTAATCCAAAACTTTTATGGCTACCAAAATGTTTTTAATGGTCGACGCTCATTTAACGCTGTTTCCTATAATGTGGTCCACTTGAGATTTGGATATATCTCATTTTCAGTCTCATATCGTAAAATTATCTATAAAAATAAATGGACGGCATGGATGAAACACATATATCATGGTGGGGGCCACAGAGCATCGACCACCAGCCATTGGATGGTGTCATGGGGAGTAGCTAATCCATTCCCAAGCATACTAAGTAAATCCTTTGGGGTCCACATCATAGGAAATAGTATAAATTGAACGTTTGCCATTGAAAAATTTTGGGAGGTCACTGAAGTTTTGGATCAAGTTGATATTTTAGTTTTCCCTTCATTAATGTATTTGTAAAAATACATCATGGTTGGGCCCACACAGCACCAACCACAAGCCATTGGATGGTGTAGGGGGAGGAGCCAATTCGTTCCCCTTATTTGTGGTGTGGTCCATTTAATCTTTGGATATGATTTATTTTTTGGATAATTCTATAAAATGATCTCGAAAAATGGATGAACGGTGTGGGTTGATCCCAAATTTTCAGTAAATCCATAACTCAAGTGGACCATGCCACACAAAACAGTGTGGAATAATGATTTCCACCGTTGATACCTTCCTTGGGCCCACAGTAATGTTTATTTGTCATCCAACATGTTCATAATATCAAAAAATATATAAATGAAGGGAAAACACAAACATCAGCCTAAATGCGAGCCACACCACATAATATAATAGAGGGGTTTCCTTAGAACATTCATAATCATATATTGGGCCTGCCTAAATGTGATTCACATATCCAACCCACTCATTATGTGTGTCCCACTTGGATGAGGGGTCAGACCAATTTTCAACTGCATCCATGTCTGTATTAACTTATAAACAGGTTAGATCTCAAATAAACATCGCGGCGGGCCCTAAGAAGGTTTCAATAGTGGGTGTCACTATCCCACTCTTTTCTATGGTGGGTCCACTTGAACTTTGGATTTGCCCCGTTAGTCAGATGCACCATTCCATGGTGGGCCACGACCTTAAAAATAAGTTAATACAGACCGTGGCTGGTGGTCGATGCTCTTGTGGGGGGGGGGGACCGTGGCTGGTGGTCGATGCTCTGTGATCCCCACCATTATGTACATGTTTCATCCATTCAGTTCATCCATTTTTACAGATCATTTTAGTGCTTGATGCAAAAAATGATAGGGATATAAATCCTAGGTGGGCCACACCACAGGACAAAATTAATGAATGGATATTCACAATTAAAATCCTCCTAAGGCCCACCGTACTGTTTATTTGACATCCAATCTGTTGATTTGGTCATAAAGACCCAGATGAAGGGAAAAAAAATCAACTTGATCCAAAACTTTTATGGCCCCCAAAACATTTTTAATGGTCAAAATTCATTCAACATTATTTCCTTATACCCTAAGCATCCTGTGGGGCCCACTATGATTTATTCAATTTATCCACTGCATCCATCCATTTTAACATATAATTTTATTACGTAAGGTCAAAATTGAAGCCTATAAAAATTTGAAGTGGACCACATCATAGGAAACAGTATAAATTGAACGTCTACCATTGAAAATTTTTGGGAGGCCACTGAAGTTTTGGATCAAGTTGATAATTTAGTTTTCCCTTCATCCATGTATTTGTGATCTATTAAACAGGTTGGATGACAAATAAATATCACTGTAGGCCATAGGAAGATTTCAACGGTGGAAATCATTATTCCCACTATTTCCTGTGGTATGGTCCACTTGAGCTTTGGATATACTTTAATTGTGGACTCAACCACTAAGCTAGGGCCTGTTTGGATGGGTGGATTGGAAAGGATTGAATGGTATTAGGGTGGATGGCATGGATTTCAAAGTAATGATGGCGTTGTCAATGGATTGTCTTAAGATCCATGGAATTGCTATATCCCCCCGGATTGCTATATCAAGTCTGTTTGGCACACTCGGCCAATCCCGGGATTAAACCTTCCCATCCCTTCCAAACTCTCGAACCAAATATGTCCCAGGAAAATTTGAACAGATTAAGGTGGATTGGATGGGATTAAAGGTAATGATGTTGTTGTCAGTGGATTATCTTAAGATCCATGGGATTGGTAGATATCCCAGGATCAGATCACCCAGTTTGTTTGGCACGCCCGGCCAATTTAGGGATTTAACTTCCAACCCCTTCTAATCGACCTGTCCAAATGGGCCCTAAAATGATCTGGAAAAATGGATTGACGGTGTGGATATCATAAACCATGACTTTGGGCCACGAGCTTAAAAATAAAGTCAATCCATGACTTGGGTGGGCCACACCACATACTATAGTTGAGAGGGTTACCCTCCCATTAAAGCATTCATAATCATTTACTGGGCCCACCTAGATGTGGTTCATAGATCCAGCCCATTCATTATATACGTGTGTCCCACTTGGATGAGGAGTCAGCCTAAGTTTCATACACATCCAAAACTCATGTGGGCCCCACCAATTAAATGTTTGTATATGTTTTAGGGATGTCTTCACATAGTTTTAAATGATATGGCTCACTTGAGTTTTGTATACGACTGATTTTTTGACTTAAATGGGACACATCAAATGCATGGTGTTGATGTTCTACATACATCATGGTGGGGCGCACATAGATTAACCTCATGGAAAGTTCCCATGAGGTGACCTTATAGTACTATTTCACTATTTAGGTAACTCCTTCATGGGTGTTACTCTAACCGTGTAGGGCCGACCTTGATATATTTTATGTATATCGACACCGTCCATATTTTTTTTCATCATATTTTAGGGTGTGATTTTGAATCATAATAACTCAATAATCTCAGGTGGATCATGAAATCGCTATTATGATGATTTTTCACATTTGGATTTTGCTGTTTTGATGAGGTTGTATATTGAATTCTAGGGGTTGTAGGGTTTGATTTTGTTTTCTTGTTAAAGATTGTTCGATTCTACTAGTGGTGTTTGGAAACTAACTGTTGAGGGTCAAATATTGCATATCAGACCCCATTTATTACCTGAATTTATGAGCATGACTCTGTCTAACGTCTCGACTTAACTGTGTTTGTGATATAGGGCTTATTTGAGAGCACGGACTACAAAAAGGTATTAAACGCATGAAATTAACACTCTGATGATGCCAAGGCATTGGAAGGGACACCATGGGACCAAGATCAAGGATTTACACATCAAAGATCAGTGAAATTCCAGCCACTCACTTCAAACAGGCCTGAAAAATGTCTAAAATGCAAGATCACAGGGTTCCCACCATCTAATCAGATCGAAGCTTCATACATGGCATAAGGGCCATAAATTAACCGTACACGTCAAATTTTAACTCTTGGATCCCTGTGGAAGTGGCCTAATGGACAGATCAACCCCTAAGATCATCAATTTGGGGCCTGCCTGATATCTGGATATGTGCCAAATTCAATTTCAACCCTTTAAATAATGTGACAAAACAGATGGACAGTGAGGATTCTTCATAAACATCCCTTGTGGACCCCACCAACTGTGTGTGCACCTTGCACAAGTGCACTCAAGCTGCACAGGATCCAGAGGACCCGGTCAGTGGGCGCTGACCCAATCCCATCCACGCGAGAGATAGCGAACGGATGCTGACCCTCCGTTTTGCAATAGTGGGGTCCACGCATCATACACATGGACGATCTGAACCTTCCATTGTGTCCGTAATGAGGAGACGACCACAGTCATGGTTACCTTTTGGTCCCATGCACCTGATCACAGAAATCTGAGTTAAAACATGAGATGGACGGCGGAATGAGGATCTCATGGTCCACCACAATTGGGATCCAAAACCAAGCATGTATAGACGGATTTTCGTCCTGATTCCAATGGACGGAGTGGATTTTACACCTGGCATAAATATGGGGCCCATCGATCATCACGGTGCGAAGCCCGAACCTTTGTTTCGCAACAGAGGTTACGGTTTTCCGCTGTGGGCCACCATCATCATGTCAATTGAAGATCTAACCCGTTCATCATGTCTGGAAGGAGGCTGTGACCTGTACCTAGGTGAAATCTCTCCAAGAAGAAGCAGGTAGGAGATTTCGTCCGTTCAAACACCAGACGAATGGTCGGGTGAGATTTCTGTGGGCCACACTGTAACAGTTTGAAAATCACCCATATCTGACCGTATTTTCATGGGGAATCCAGTGTACGGTTCAGATTTCCCATATGGTGCCAATCAGAGGCCCACCAACTTCAGCTGCGTAAGCCATATGCATTGCATGCGTTGGAAGAGCCAGCCGATCCAGGTCATTTACAGCTAAGGCGAGGATCGGTCCATCCATCTGGACCGTTCAAACTTCTTCCATAGCACGGCCGACCACTCTCACGATGTCTGCCTGGATCAGATTCCGGACAGGATTCCCAGATTTCGGTTTCTGTCAGTTGCTGCAAAGGAACAAAAGAGCTCATCTCCTTACGCAGGACCGTGCGTATTCTAGAGTCCGGCTCTGTTACGGACGAGCTGCGAAAGAACACCTCGCCACCTGGTGCGTATAAAAGAGAGAGAGAGAGAGAGAGAGAGAGAGAGAGAGCAAGAGAAAAAGGGGATCGAGGGTTGAAAGGCTAGGAGAGTTAGTCAGAGAGAGAGACAGGGAGTAAGTTAGAATTATTTATTTGTTTTATTTATTTTTCTATCATGATTTTTGAGAGATCTAGCCTCCCCATGTCAGGCTAGAACCTCTTAGCTAGGGCTAAGAGGTGAAGCTTGTAGAATGATGGGGGGTTTTTAGCCTGTGTTCTTTTTGTTTGGACTGAATTGATGTCGATTTCGGTTTTAATTAAGGGAATGTTTTTAGTTTTTAATGGTCTTTTGTGACTAAAATTACAATGGGTCTGCAATGGCTTTGAGCATGTTCCTTTTCTTTATGTTTATGACGTCAGGAAGCCCTGTTGTTCACTATCGTCTCATGGGCATGGTTGGATGACGGTACCCTTCCTAACCTTCATAAATATGTTGATTGGTTGGTAATTAGTTTAATTCTGTTGTTTGCTTTGTCTCCTAGGCATGGTTTGGTGATGGAATCCATTCTAACTCATATACCTCTCATCTCTTAAAAACTATATCAACGGCAGTTCAGTTAATTTCCATGATTTTTAATACAGGCATAAGATCTCTCTGATCTCTACAGGTGGATCCTCTGAATCCCTAGTTTCCTTTCCTCTGAATTTATTAAGTTTTAGAATAATCTCTCACTATTATTTCTCAAATTACATTCGGTTTAGATTTCAACTTAGCCTAATTCTAGTTCTACTTAGTTTCAGACAACGTACAGGTTTCAGTCCCTTGGGATTCGACCTCGGTCTTACCGAGTTTATTACTACATCACAACCCTGCACTTGGGGAGTGAACAAGTTTTTGTTGCCATTGCCGAGGACTGACTGTTGCGTTTTTCTGAAATTGACTAGTTTTAGAAATTAGGTTAAGATTTTCCTGATTTTTAGAAACTAACCTTCCTGTTTTATAGGCTTTTAAGATAGAAACTTCTAATTCAGTAAACTCTTTCTAACCTCTACTTTATATTTGTCAGATCTCTTTTATTAAGTTACTTTCTAGTCTAGGACTTTCCTAATTTATTTTAGAAATTTTCTACTTCCTTCTTTTTAGGAATTCCTTCTTTTCTATTAGAAACTAACTTATTTTGTTTTGTTTTGCACTTTTTTTTAGCTTAGGGACTCCAATTTGGTAATCTCCTTCCAATTCTCTCTTTCTTTCTAGATTCTCATTTTCTTTCTTAGGATTAGGTTTAGAATTTGATTGAGGGCTGCGAGTGTTTCATGCCCAAGTGGACTCGTGACAACACTCGACGTCTCTTAACTGAAAGAGGATTAGTCGAGGGGTTAACTATTCATCCCAGGACTAGACATCGCTCAAATTCCCCTGAGTTAATTGAGGTTATGGCTGCAAATTAACCTCATGCACTACCTCAACATAGGGATGAGGAAGTACATGATGAGAATGAGGTGCATCAAGCACCCCCGCCTCATACTTTACGGGATTATTTACAACCAGTGGGGGTGAGTACTCCCTCATGCATGATTTTTCCTGAAAATACAGGACAAATGGACATCAAGCCAGGGGTTATCCAACTCCTTCCTAAATTCCATGAGCTTGAATCAGAAAGTCCATACTTACACCTGAAAGAGTTCGATGAGATTATAGCCACCTTATACTTTCCTAATGTATCCGAGGATACAATCAAGCTGAAACTCTTTCCTTTTTCTTTGAAAGAGAAGGCTAAGACGTGGTTACATTCACTGCGTCCTAGATCCATTGGCACATGGAATGATATGCAGAGGGAATTCATAAAGAAAAATTTTCCACACCATAAAACGATTACCCTCAGAAAAGTAATCATGAACTTCGCCCAAAAGGAAGATGAAACATTCTACCAATATTGGGAAAGGTTCAAGGATCTTGTCAGTTCATGCCCACAACACGGTTTTAAAATGTGGCGCATTACAAATTTTTTCTATGATAGACTGACATCTTCTATGCGCCAACTGGTCGAAACAATGTGTAATGGAGAATTCATGAATAAAGAGGTCGATGAGGTATGGGATTACCTCGATAGACTTGCCGAAAATGCACAATCATGGGACCATTACCCAAAATCAAACACCACATCTAAGCCAACTCAATCTAAGGAGAAAGGTGGAGTATATCTCCTGAAAGAAGATGATGATTTAAATTTTAAAGTGACTAATCTCATACGAAAAGTCGAGGCCATGGAAGGAAAGAAGGATAAGGTTAATGAAATTGTTTGCGGCATCTGTGATTGCAACATTCACACAACTGAAAATTGTCCTACAATATCTACTTTTCGAGGAGTGTTGAATGAGCAAGCTAATGCCGTAAATAACCATCAAAGACCTTTCAATGGATCTACCTCCAATACATACAATCCTGGTTGGAAAAATCATCCAAATTTCAGTTGGAGAAATGGACAAATGGCTACCCCCCAAAGTTTCTTCAATCAAAATCCAAATCAAGGGAAACCTCAAGAAGAACCGGTTCAAAATTCCATGCAAGAGCTGGCTCAGACAATGCGAGATTTTATGCAAAAAATGGATTCACGCATGACGGTTATAGAAAAGGGGATGCTTCCTGCACAACTGCTCCCCAATCCTAAACCGCAGTACGAGATAAATGATCCCAGCTCTTCAAATCAAATGGGGTATGCTAAATCCATCACCACTCTTAGGAGTGGGAAGATCATTGATAAAACCCTTCCGGTTGGGCCTGAAAAGCCTCAAGAACCAGAAGAGAGCAACAATGATGGATCTGGTGATGCCTCCACAAAAATTAGAACCGGAACTTTTAGAAAAGCCAGTTGCTCCATTTCCCTAACGGTTGGTCCCACCAAAACCTCTTTCTAACTCTTAAGATATTCTGGAGGTGTTGAAACAAGTGAAAGTCAACATTCCTCTACTTGATGTCATAAAACAGATTCCCTCGTATGCCAAATTTCTGAAAGACCTATGTACGACCAAAAGATGATAGAGTATTCAAAAGAAGATCTTCTTGACTGAGAAAGTGAGTGCCATCCTGAGCAAGACGTGCCGCAGAAATTCAAGGATCCCGGTAGCCCAACCATATCATGTGTAATCGGGAACCATCGAATTGATCATGCACTTCTTGACTTAGGAGCAAGCGTTAATCTGATTCCCTACTCGGTATACAAACAGTTAGATTTGGGTGAATTAAAACCCACCCTAACCACACTACAACTTGTTGATCGCTCTATTCGTGTACCAAGAGGGATAATTGAGGATGTGTTAGTCCAAGTCGATAGATTTTACTACCCTATAGATTTTATCATCCTGGACACCGAACCCATCAATAACATGAGCACTCAGATTCCCGTCATTCTTGGTCGCCCATTCCTTGCCATGTCAAATGCGGTTATCAATTGCAGGAATGGTGTCATGACTATGTCTTTTGGAAATTTAACATTAGAGTCAAACATCTTTTTCAATAACGGTAGCAACTCAGAGGATGATGACAATTTCCATGACATTAACATAATTGACTCTTTCGTGGAAAATACGACACTTCTGACCTTATCCTCCGACCCTCTAGAGACATGCCTGGCCCACTCCCATGAGTTTGATGATGATATGATTAGGGAGACGTGTGCCTTGCTTGATGCTGCACTGGTACTTGAAGTTAACCGGTGAAGGCCATAATTTGAAGAATTGCCATAAACCGATGTAGTGCCTCTACCGTCTAACCTCAAGCCATCGAAGCTTGACCTAAAATCTTTGCCCTCTTATTTGAAACATGCCTATTTAGTTCAAGATGAGACATACCCGGTGGTGATTTCTGCCCACCTTGAGAAAGAACAAGAGAGTATGCTCATATCTACTCTCCTGAAGCATAAGGGAGCCCTTGGATGGACGATCACGGACCTCAAGGGAATCGACCCCTCGATTTGTACTCACCACATATATCTTGAGGATAATGCGAAGTCCGCTCGGCAACCACAACGTAGACTAAATCCAAACATGAAGGAAGTGGTTAAGGCCGAGGTTCTTAAACTATTGGATGTGAGTATCATATACCCTATATCTGATAGTCAATGGGTGAGTCCAACTCAGGTGGTTCCTAAGAAGTCCGGAATCACCATCGTGCCAATGCTAATAATGAAATCGTGCCAACTAAAGTCACTACTGGTTGGAGAATGTGCATTGATTACAGGAAGTTAAATACCGTCACGAGGAAAGACCACTTGCCTTTACCATTCATTGATCAGATCCTGGAAAGGTTAGCCGGTCATTCTTATTACAGTTTCCTTGATGGATATTCGGGCTATAACCAAATTGAAATCGCCCCTGAGGACCAGGAAAAGACCACATTTACTTACCCCTATGGCACCTTTACTTACAGAAGGATGTCATTCGGGTTATGTAATGCCCCTACCACCTTTCAGCGATGTATGCTGAGTATCTTTTCTGACATGGTGAGGAAATATCTAGAGGTCTTTATGGACGATTTCTCTGTTTTCGGTTCATCTTTTAGCGAGTGCTTAGAGAATCTCAAATGTGTACTGAAAAGATGTGAAGAAAAGAATCTGGTACTTAATTGGGAAAAGTGTCATTTCATGGTTCATAAGGGGATTGTCCTTGGACATATCATCTCGTCTAAGGGAATTGAGGTAGATAAGGTAAAAATCGATCTTATCTCTAACCTACCTCCACCCAAGAACATCAGGGATGTGCGATCCTTTTTAGGACACACAGGATTTTACAGACGATTCATAAAGGACTTTAGTCTCCTTTCTCGTCCTTTATACAATCTTCTTCAAAAGGATGCTCCATACGAGTGGACTGAACAATGCCAGGAAGCTTTCACCAAGCTTAAAGGCATGTTAACCACCGCACCCATTATGTAGCCACCCGACTGGAGTCTTCCTTTTGAGCTTATGTGCGACGCTTCTGATTATGCTCTTGGAGCGGTTTTAGGCCAGAGAAAAGATAAGAGGCCCTACATCATCCATTACGTGAGTAGGACTTTAAATCTTGCCCAAGTGAACTACTCGACTACGGAAAAGGAACTTTTAGCCGTAGTATTCACCTTGGAAAAATTTAGGTCTTATCTAATCGGATTCAAGATCATTATCTATACAGATCATGCGGCACTTAAGTATCTTCTTTCTAAGAATGATTCTAAGCCCCACCTGATACGATGGATCCTTCTACTCCAAGAATTTGATTTAGAAATTAAAGATAAAAAGGGAGTAGAGAACGTAGTGACCGATCACCTTTCTCGCCTTAATACCTCTAATGCCCTTGAGACGACCCATATCAACGACATGTTCCCCGATGAACAATTGTTCAGAGTCTCCCATTCACCTTGGTTCGCTGACATCTCTAATTGTCTTGCTACAGGTTCCATACTGACACATTAGACTGTGCAAGATAAGAAGAAAATTTTCACCGAGGTACGCAACTTCTTCTGGGATGATCCATACTTGTTTAAATATTGCCCAGACCAAATCTTAAGGAGATGTGTCCCAGACGATAAGCATCAGAGTGTCATCTCCTTCTGTCACTCACAGGCCTGTGGTGGTCACTTTTCTGCAAAAAAGACCATGGCCAAGATTCTGTAGTGTGGCTTTTATTGGCCCACTATGTTCAAGGACACTCATGAGTTTTGTAAAGCTTGTGAGAGTTGTTAGAAAATGGGAGCATTGTCCCGTCAAAATATGATGTCTTTGAATCCCATTCTTATCATAGAGGGATTTGATTGCTGGGGCATCGATTTCATGGGGCCATTCCCCCAATCTTTTGGGAATTTATATATTTTGCTTGCCGTAGACTATGTCACTAAATGGGTCGAAGCAATTCTGTGTCGAACTAATGACCATCGCAAGATCATTAAATTCCTGAAAGAAAACATCCTTTCCCGATTCGGAATGCCTTGAGCCATCATTAGTGATGGGGGCTCACACTTTTGTAATAGGCCATTCGAGAGTTTAATGAAGAAATATGGTATATCTCATAAGGTGAGCACCCCATACCACCCACAGACAAGTGGGCAAGTTGAGATTTCCAATAGGGAGATCAAACACATTTTGGAGAAAGCGGTTAACCCTGACCGTAAGGATTAATCAATTCGATTGACCGATGCCTTATGGGCGTACTGTACTGCTTTTAAAACTCCTATTGGAATGTCTCCCTTTAGACTTGTTTATGGGAAAGCTTGCCACTTGCTTGTGGAGTTGGAACATAGAGCCTACTGGGCGATCAAAAATCTGAATTTCAATCTGAACAACGCTGGCTCGCTACGCAAACTTTAATTAAATGAACTTGAAGAAATTCGAAACGACCCGTACGAGAACTCGAGAATTTACAAGGACAGGATGAAGGCGTTTTATGACCAACATATTCTACAAAAATCATTCACGCCAGGTCAGAAAGTCCTTTTGTATAATTCTCGATTACATCTCTTTCCGGGTAAGCTTCGATCTCGTTAGACGAGCCCTTACATTGTTGTTACTGCTTATCCTCATGGGGCCGTTGAAATAAGAGACCCCGACAATGGCAAGGAGTTTAAAGTAAATGGACATCGCTTAAAGCCATTTGTCGAGAAATTTGATTCAGAGGACATGTTCATGCCTCTGACTGATCCTGTTTACCTGGAATGATCTCCTAGTCTGATGGAGGTATAGGTAGGTTTATTGCTTTCATAGGACTAGGGTAGTTTGCTTTATTTGTCTGGCTGAAGACGGTAAACTTGGTGCTCTTGGGAGGCAACCCATCTTTTTCATTCCATTTCATTTTCCTAGTTAGTTAGTTCAATGTTTGTGGGTAATATGGCTGCAAACCCTGACGAGACTACAACTCATCCACTAGGGGCAACCTAAGGGTTTAAAGGCTTATTGCATATGCTAAATGCAATTGAGAGCACCTGCGAAAGTGGTGTAGGTAGGATTTTATTTTTGTTATTTTTGTTAGTTCTTCTCTCGTACTAACTGGCTTCCATGCTACGATCTCTTGGAAAGTCTATCTCGATTCATCATCCAGGTACTATCTTCTCATCACTTCACATTTACTTTCGTTGTCCCATGTGCGTTGCATGCTCATCTCTTTTACATTGAGGACAATGTAGATTTTAGGTTGGGGGTGGGAGATTAGGTTACCTAATTAGTGTTTTCTTCGTCTTGAGCAAAAAATTGTGAAAATTTTTAATTTTTCTGAAATTTCTTATGAAGTCGAAGTGATTGTGACGGCCATCTTGGATTTAGAATTACAAGATAAGTGATGTTGGCAATTTATGACTCTTGATTCCATATTTGTTAGATTTCACAGTTAAGTTCGAACTGTTAATCCTTGATTAGGGGTTTTAAACATTTATTGAGTCATGATTTCACATGTCACATCTTGTTTATACATTGAGGTTTCAGTTCAATATTGAAGGATTGACTTGGTAATCATTAAGCATGAAAGGAACCATCCTGGGCAATTTTTCCATCATGATCAATAGAAAAAAAAAAGAATTGAAGAAAAAGAAAATATCTGGCTACAAGAGAGCCGCTTGCGAAAAGGGTTGGGCAAACGAACTTTACCATAGGTTTGCTTCCTATAGGTGTAGATTCGATTCCCCATGGTTAATATTTGGAAAAAGTTAGGCGACTAATTCTCACCATAGGTTTGCTCCCTATAGGTGAGGATTTGTTTCCCCTCCTTAGCACTACTGTTCATGGAAAAATTAAAGGCTGTTAGAATGAAAGGTTGATCTATGAGACAAGTTTTAGTTTAAGTTGATTGTCCTGGGTACTCTTGTTGGTTACCAAGGATGTCATGAAATAACGAATTAAAACTTAATGGTGATAAGCCGAGATTTGACTATACACTCATGAATCCTAATGTTTAGAATTTTTTCTAATTGATGGATTACTACTGTAAGTTGACTATGAAATTACTGTGTGCTTGAATTCAGGAGAAAATAATGCCCAACATTCATGAATCTTAGATTTCTTGTATCTGAATCGCTTTTCAAAATATCACTCGGTTTCATAGAAATTGCCCTATAATTCTCAACTTATTTTTCTCATATTTTGCTCGGGACTAGCAAAATGCTGGTTGGGGGTTGTGTTAAGGGTCAAATATTGCATATTAGACCCCATTTATTACCTGGATTTATGAGCATGACTCTGTCTAACGTCTCGACTTAACTGTGTTTGTGATACAGGGCTTATTTGAGAGCACGGACTACAAAAAGGTGTTAAACGCATGAAATTAACACTCTGATGATGCCAAGGCATTGGACGGGACACCATGGGACCAAGATCAAGGATTTACATACCAAAGATTAGTGAAATTCCAGCCACTCACTTCAAACAGGCCTAAAAAATGTCCAAAATGCAAGATCACAGGGTTCCCACCATCTGATCGAATCGAAACTTCATACATGGCATAAGGGCCATAAATTAGCCGTACATGTCAAATTTTAACTCTTGGATCCCTGTGGAAGTGGCCCAATGGACAGATCAACCCCTAAGATCATCAATTTGGGGCTCGCCTGATATCTGGATATGTGCCAAATTCAGTTTCAACCCTTTAAATAATGCGACAAAATAGATGGACGGTGAGGATTCTTCATAAACATCCCTTGTGGACCCCACCAACTGTGTGTGTGCACCCTGCACAAGTGCACTCAAGCTGCTCAGGATCCAGGGGACTCGGTCAGCGGGCGCTGACCCGATCCCATCCACACGAGAGACAGCGGACGGACGCTGACCCTCCGTTTTGCAATAGTGGGGCCCACGCATCATACACATGGACGATCTGGACCTTCCATTGCGTCCGTAATGAGGAGACGACCACAATCATGGTTACCTTTTGGTCCCATGCACCTGATCACAGAAAATCTGAGTTAAAATATAAGATGGACGGCAGAATGAGGATCTCATGGTCCACCACAGTTGGGATCCAAAACCAAGCATGTATAAACAGATTTTCGTCCTGATTCCAATGGACGGAGTGGATTTTACACCTGGCATAAATCTGGGGCCCACCGATCATCACGGTGCGAAGCCCAAACCTCTGTTTCACAACAGAGGTTGCGGTTTTCCGCTGTGGGCCACCATCATCATGTCAATTGAAGATCTAACCCGTTCATCATGTCTGGAAGGAGGCTGTGACCTGTACCTAGGTGAAATTTCTCCAAGAAGAAGCAGGTAGGTGATTTCGTCCGTTCAAACACCAGACGAACGGTCGGGTGAGATTTTTGTGGGTCACACTGTAACAGTTTGAAAATCACCCATATCTGACCGTATTTTCGTGGGGAATCCAGTGTACGATTCAGATTTCCCATATTGTGCCAATCAGAGGCCCACCAACTTCAGCTGCGTAAGCCATATGCATTGCATGCGTTGGAAGAGCCAGCCGATCCGGGTCATTTACAGCTAAGGCGAGGATCAGTCCATCCATCTGGACCGTTCAAACTTCTTCCATAGTACGGCCGACCACTTTCAAGATGTCTGCCTGGATCAGATTCTGGACAGGATTCCCAGATTTCGATTTCTGTCAGTTGCTGCAAAGGAACAAAAGAGCTCATCTCCTTACGCAGGACCATGCGTATTCTAGAGTCTGGCTCTGTTACGGATGAGCTACGAAAGAACACCTCACCACCTGGTGCGTATAAAAGAGAGAGAGCAAGAGAAAAAGGGGATCGAGGGTTGAAAGGCTGGGAGTGTCAGTCAGAGAGAGAGACAGGGAGTAAGTTAGAATTATTTATTTGTTTTATTTATTTTTCTATCATGATTTTTAAGAGATCTAGCCTCCCCATGTCAGGCTAGAACCTCTTAGCTAGGGCTAAGAGGTGAAGCTTGTAGAATGATGGGGGATTTTTAGCCTGTGTTCTTTTTTGTTTGGACTAAATTGATGTCGATTTCGGTTTTAATTAAGGGAATATTTTTAGTTTTTAATAGTCTTTTGTGACTAAAATTACAATGGGTCTGCAATGGCTTTGGGCATATTCTCTTTCTTTATGTTTATGACGTCAGGAAGCCCTGTTGTTCACCATCGTCTCATGGGCATGGTTGGATGACGGTACCCTTCCTAACCTTCATAAACATGTTGATAGGTTGGTAATTAGTTTAATTCTGTTGTTTGCTTTGTCTCTTGGGCATGGTTTGGTGATGGAATCCATTCTAACTCATATATCTCTCATCTCTTAAAAACTATATCAATGGCAGTTCAGTTAATTTCCATAATTTTTGATACAGGCATAAGATCTCTCTGATCTCTACAGGTGGATCCTCTGAATCCCTAGTTTCCTTTCCTCTGAATTTATTAAGTTTTAGAATAATCTCTCACTATTATTTCTCAAATTACATTCGGTTTAGTTTTCAACTTAGCCTAATTCTAGTTCTACTTAGTTTTAGACAACGTACAGGTTTCAGTCCCTTGGGATTCGACCTCGGTCTTACCGAGTTTATTACTACATTACAACCCTGCACTTGGGGAGTGAACACTAACCTTTGATATTAATTTGATTCTGTTTGGGAAAAATTTTGTCTGTGTCAATGTCTTGTGTTTTTGCAAGTTCTAGGGTTTCTAGTGAGACTTATGTGTTGTGTTTTACTGTTTTGGAGTCCTTGGATCTAATATGTGGGGGCCGACTGTGGATGGGTGGAGGGCTAGGAATACCTTTCATGGAACAATCTCTGCCGCCTGATTAGTGGACTTGGTACGATTGGATGGATGTCGGTTGTCTTTTTTTTTTTTTTTTTCTTTTTTTGAGATTCCATTTGGCTTAAACTATATTCCAATTCCTTTTTAACAAGCAACTTAAACTATATCTAAGTTGTGCAAGTTTACATCTCATTGCTTTGGAGACGAGTTAATAGCTGAAAAATGATAACATGAGAATGACCTCCCCAAAGGTCACATTGATTGGATGATCTTAACTGTCTGAAATTGCCATTGGATTAATTTGGACCGTTTTCTTTTTTACTATCATTAGGAACATAATATTGAGTTGTACTATTCTTTTTAAACATATGCTTCAATCTCCTTTGGTTTGCACTCCTATTGTGTTGAAGGGCACATCTATTCTGTTGGGTAGAACACTTATTTTAATATCACAATGATTGGATAATCTCAAGCATCTGATATTACCGTTGAATTTAGACCATTTTCTTTTTGACCAAGGTATTGAGGAACTTTGATTTGCACACCTCTTTCTTAAACGTGTATATTTTTTCTTAACTTCGAGTTGCACTCTTCTTCTTCTTCTTCTTCTTCTTCTTCTTTTTTCTTTTCACGTTTACATGTTTTAATCCCACCTTGTGTATTATAGGCCACATCCATTCAATTTGATATAGATCCCTTTTTTTTTTTTTCAATTTTTCTTGTCAAAATACAAAATCTAGTTTTCTTTTTTAAAAAATATATATTTTTTACAATTTGTCAATTTTTTCACAATTTTGTTTAATTTTTAAAATTTTCTTTTTCAAAATATCATTTTTTAAATATCACTTTTGTTATATAACTTCTTAATTTTTCTTTTCAAAATACAAAATCTAGTTTTCTTTTTTAATATATATATATATATATATATATTTATAATTTGTCAATTTTTTCACAATTTTGTTTAATTTTTTAAATTTTCTTTTTCAAAATATCATTTAAATATCACTTTTGTTATATAACTTTTTAATTTTTATTTTCAAAATACAAAATCTAGTTTTCTTTTTTAAAAAATATATATATTTTTATAATTTGTCAATTTTTTCACAATTTTGTTTAATTTTTAAAATTTTCTTTTTCAAAATATCATTTTTTAAATATCACTTTTGTTATGTAACTTTTTAATTTTTCTTTTCAAAATACAAAATCTAGTTTTCTTTTTTAAAATATATATATTTTTACAACTTGTCAATTTTTTCACAATTTTATTTAATTTTTAAAATTTTCTTTTTCAAAATATCATTTTCTTATCGAAATCTTTTTTTTTCGAAATTATCAACATTATTCCAAGTTCTTAATTTTTTTTTCTCAAAATCCAGATTTTTATAAAATTACATTTTTTTTTTTTTAAAATCTAAATTTTTTCTTAAACATTGTTAGTTATTTTTCTAAGTTTTTCAACTTTATTTTTTTCGAAGTTCATAAATTTTTTTGTTCTTAATTTTTGACTTGAGCATTAGAGACGGTTTAAGACCGTCTCTAATACAGACCGTCTTTGACAGTCTTAAATGTCCACTATAAGACGGCTAAGGACCGTCTCTACTAGAGACCGTCTTTGACAGTCTCAAATAGAGACAGCTATGGACCGTTCCTAATATAGACTATTTTTTACTCTATCAGGTTACCAGTAAAAGACGGCCGATGACCGTATATAATTGAGACGGTCCTTGACAGTCTCGGATTATTAATAAAAGACGGCCAATGACCGTCTCTAATACGGACGGTCTTTGACCGTCTCAAATGACCGCATATGAGACGGTCAAAGACCGTCTCTAATAGAGACGGTCCTTGACAGTCTTAAATGGAGACAACTAAGGACCGTCCCTAATACAGACTATTTTGACCGTCTCAAATTACAGGAAGAGACGGCCAATGACCGTCTCTAATTGAGACGGTTCTTGACAGTCTCAAATTACTAGTAAGAGACGGCCAATGACCGTCTCTAATACGGACGGTCTTTGATCGTCTCAAATTGTCACATATAAGACAGTCAGAGACAGTCTCTTATTCCAGACGGTCAATGGCCGTCTTTTATCCGCAGTTAACGACGGTTTTTGACCATCTTAAATGATTTCTGGACGTTCAAATTTTTGAGACAATATTAATGACAGTCAAGGGCCGTCTAAAAGTTTAGAGACAGTTTACGGCCATCTGTAAAGTGTCTTCAAACCAAGCAATTTTAGAGACGGTCCAAAACCGTCTCTAAATCCGTCATTTTTTTCCATTTTTCACATTGGACCCCACCTGAGTTTCTCACGCGCCTGAAACTTGGTCTGAGCCCTCATGCAAGTGGGACACCCATAATGGATGGGCTGGATTTGCAAAACCACATCTCTGTGGGCCCTCAAAATGGTTATGAATGTTTTAAATGGTGCACGGCCCTCTCCACTTCTGCATGTGGTGTGGCCTGAACAAGTCATAGACTGACTTGATTTTTGAGACCTAGGCTTATGATGGAATGGTGCATTTGTCTAATGGTGTTGATGTTCGAAACGCATCATGGTGGGACCCACACAGCTTGACCTCATGGGACCTAAAATCAGCTTGAGCACATTGTACCTTTTCCCATATATATATATATATATATATATTTTATGTATACATATCATGGTAGGCTGGTGGGCTGCTTTGGGGCCTACCATGATGCATGTATTGCCTCCAACCCATCCATCCAATTTTGAAAGCCCATTTTATTGCATGAGCTAAGGAATGAGGCAGATCTAACCATTCAAGTGGACCCCACCATTTGTTATGCATATGGTCCATGTGATTGGGCCCATTTTGATGTACTATGGGGCCCAATTGGTGTGGGCCATTTGGTATATGTAAGGCCCATGGTAGGAGGCCCATTTGATGTATTTAAAGGCCCATGGGATATGGCCCATTGCAATGTACATAAGGCCCATTGATGCAGCCCACTTGATTTATCTAAGGCCCATATGAGGCAGCCCATTTGATGTATCTAAGGCCTATGGGTCGAGGCCCAACAGGATGTCCTTACAGTCCATTGCAATGTGTGCTTCCTCCATAGTTTGTGTAATGATGTTTGATGACGGGTCATGCCTTGGGAGCAATGTTGGTTTGACGTCCACATTGTAAGAATAATGTTGGTTTAATGTCCACATTATAAATCTCCCTAGGCCCGTTGATAGGCCCATACTTCTTGTGCATAGGTCGTCTAGGCCCATTTGCATTGTAAGGATAGTTCATTACTTTATAACATGCTTAGTATAGTTCCACGATTCATACCCATACGCATCATTTGTATGCTTGATATGAGGAATGTTTGATCATAGCATAAGCCGTTGGGCTGAGACATTACGGGACTCTATATGAGACGGAGTGCCCGACATGAGCGCGTGGTACGCGTGAGATTGCTGCATGATTGTACGGTGTGACTCATGCATCTCGCATATGTGTGACTTGATCACTGCACGCCCTAGCGACATCAGGGTCATGGCTCCACAGGCACATCATGGATGGCCGTATCGGATACCGAAAATACTTTGTTCTAGCACTGTGGGCACTTATGATGTCCTTGGGTGAAAGTCCTAGAACCTTTTTGGTACCAGGGGATGCTCCAACGTCTAGACAGAGTGGAAACATGAGCACCCGAGTGCCAAATACCAGTAGGCCGCATCTCCCACTGTGTCGTGGTCAGTTGGAAGGGGGTGTGGCCTTATCCGCCTGCGTGAGGGGGTTATAAGCTAGGCTGAGTTTGACCAGCTCTCAAATGTGTCCGCTATCGACGAGCCGGGTAAGTATTGGCAGACTACTGGTCAGGCGGATAGTGTGGTCTCTTCCACTTACTTGACTGTGCAGCTAGGGAGGAGGCAGTTAGTGTGAGGTGTATTAGACCCCGGTGATATTCAGAGAGGAACTGTACTGATATGTGTACTTGATGAGTACTGGCACGCTTACTTTGCATCTCACATATGACATTTGGTTACATAGGCCTCGCATCGCATGGTCTTGGTATGACCGATATCATTCATGCCTTACATTACATAGCTTTGGTATAGCTGATAACATTCATGGACTTACCGCATATTTCCGTATTACTCTGATATTGTACACTTGGCACTCGCCTTACACACACTTTCACCACCCTCTAAGCTTTTGTAAGTTTATGCACGATAGATGCGTGCAGGTAGCGTTAGGTTGCAGCAGCATTGAGCTCGGAGCGTGCAACAGTCTTCTGGAACTTTTGGAGTTTCTGTTACTTTCATTATATTATATTTTTCTTTCATACACATTGTACTTAAAGTTTTTGATATAGTAGATATGTGGTGTTGTTGTTTTGTGACTTGGTTATGCTTGTGGTTATGCTCCGTTACAAAAAAAAAATCATACTGAAAATCCTCATTGTAGGATCCCAGGATCGGAATCTGGCGTATGGGTGCTGGGAGCCAAGAATGGGGTACTACGGAGGCTGTCAGCGCCGGATTTGGTGATTGAAAATTTTGTGAGCCCGGTTTCCGAGTTTGGGGCATGACAATCTTATAGGTTTAGGTTATAGGTTATAGGTTTAGGTTATAAGTGTAGGTTATAGGTTTAGGTTTAGGTTTAGGTTAGGTTATAGGTTAAGGTTTATATTATAGGTTAGGCTATAAGCTAAGGTTATAGGTTTTGGTTATAGGTGTAGGTTATAAGTTTAGGTTATAGGTTTAAGTTTAGGTTATAGGTTAAGGTTTAGGTTATAGGTTTTGGGATTTAAGAATAGGTTTAGGTTAAGGATATAAGTATAGGTTTAGGTTATAGGTTAAGGTTTAGGTTTAGGTTATAGGTTTAGGTTTAGGTTATAGGCTTAGGTTTGGGTTTAGGTTTAGGTTATAGGTTAAGGTTTAGGTTATCGGTTAAGGTTTATGTTTAGGTTTTGGGATTTGAGAATAGGTTTTGTCCTAGGTTATAAGTTTAAGTTAAAGTTATGAGTATAAGTTTAGGTTATAGGTTAAGGTTTAGGTTTAGGTTATAGGTTTAGGTTATAGGTTTAGGTTTAGGTTATAGGCTTACTTTTGGGTTTGAGTTTAGGTTTAGGTTATAGGTTAAGGTTTAGGTTTAGGTATTGGGATTTGAGAATAAGTTTTGTCTTAAGTTATAAGTTTAGGTTAAGGTTATAAGTATAGGTTTAGGTTATAGGTTAAGGTTTAGGTTACAGGTTTAGGTTTGGGTTTAGGTTTAGGTTATAGGTAAAGGTTTAGGTTATATGTTAAGGTTTAGGTCTAGGTTTTGGGATTTGAGAATAGGTTTTGTCTTAGGTTATAAGTTTAGATTAAGGTTATAAGTATTGGTTTGGGTGTAACATCCCGGATTTTTACTGTTTTGGATTTTCAAAAATTCTTAAATTTTTTTGGTAATTAACTTATATTGTCACTTACTGACCATTGGTACTCAATGTTAGCTTATACATGGGTGATTGTAACGTCTCATCCAACCAGCACAGTGTCCCAAGGCGTCCACATAAGATTTACCGTAGGGCCATTAATTTAAACCACTCGTGGTGGGGTACCACGAGTTAATTAACTTAGATTTATTCCATTAGAGTAGACCAGTCTAGTCATGACTGGACCAAGTACGGCACGCCAAGCCAGATGACCTGTTTACACTTAACAACGGCCCGTGTGGGCCACCCGATAACCGAGGAGGGTCAGAAAAATCTTAAAATTTTAAAAATTATAGATCTCACTGGGATTGTGGTCCATCATGGATTACGAACCCAGTAGACACCCAAAATTGGGATCTGGCACTTGCCAAATGCACCTCACCAATGCCAGAATTGGAATCTGGCACTTGCAAATGAAACCGAGACTCCGAACTTTTCAGTCATCGGATTTCTTCCAAAATTGCGGTGAAGGTCTAATGTACTATCCTACACCCGTCCACAAAATCTGGGACTCGATCGTGGCCCGGTAACCGTTGATCGCAAATCTGACCCGTACGACCCAACCCCATATCCGATCGTTCTCAAATTTTGCATGGCCTTTCATCGGGCCATGAACTACTTTTCCTATAAGTTTCATGGCCAGGGGGCCACCAGAACTACCCCAATCACCGAAATGGTTCCCACAGGGCCATTTGAAGATCAAAACCGTATGATCAAATCCCACTTTCATTGATCTGTTTGTCCCCAAACTTTGCATGACCCCTCATCGGGTCATGAGACACTTACACACCAAATTTAGTGGCTTAAGGGGTGTGGGGTCCTCAAAGCCAAGATGGAGCCCTAGAGGGCCATTATAGGCATTTAAGGAAACTTGGGGCCAAAGGACCCAAGTCTAGGGAATAGACCCTAGCCCTCTCATAACTCTCTCATTTACCATAACCACCAAGGAGAAAGGAGAGAGAGAGAGGGTAAAGGAGAAGAAGAGAGAGTGAAGAAGGAGCAAGGTGGACCCTAGATCGAGGTGGGGCCCAAGGAAATCAAACCTCACAACTCCCTACCTCTTCTCCAAGAAGAAACCCTCATCCACGACCGCCCTTTCATTCTGTTGATCGTCTAGGTAAGATCCATCACCCCTTTTTCTTGAAACCCTTATGATGAGAAGGGATTTATATTGAAATCTAACATATAAATGTTTTCTTTAGGGATTCCGGCCGATCAACCCTGAAATCCACATTCCTAGGTCGTTTTCCAACTCTCCAATGATCCATAGGTGCGGACTATTGTTCTTAGGTGGTCTAGTACCAATTTTAGTATGAGCTTAATGATTTTGCTTACTTAGATGATGCATTTGGAGGATCTAGAGAAAACCTAGGATTCGAATGTTCGTTTGGGGATTTCATGAAATTGTATATTGTTTAGTTCCCATATGATGTTGATTGTGTTTCTTACATGATTAGGTTACCATGGATGACTACAAGTTTATGTCTTGCTTGATTCCTCATATGATGTGCCCTATAACATGTATAATTCATTGATTCTTGTACATTTTTGGTTCTAAGGGATATAGGAAGTGTTTAACTTCCTCACCAACCCACACCACACACACACCTTGTTCATGATATTGTTAGCCTTGCTTGCTGGGAGAAATTGGAATTGTATGTTGAGAAAAATGAGAACATGATGTTGTCTATGCTAGTTGATAAATTGATAGTTGCCATGTTATGGATCACCATTCAAACATTTGGGTTGGTCAGAAATATGAGGAAGTGAAGGTGGTCCCACTAGTAGGGCTATCCTGAGGTTAAACCCATGGATTTGGGCGAGGGCGTGCAAGCAACAGTAGTTAGACTACATGGGTCGCTTGCACCCGATGTCGTTCCGCCACGTACTTTCCTGGACTCGTGCGGTCTAGTCTACGGCTAACCAATCTTTATTGATAACCATGTTTGCTTACATATGTATGGAACCTGGAATACCCTACCACCATTGCAGCTCACCGATAACCACTTGAAGTTGATCCACTGCCTTGTGAGTCGGGCATGGTGGAACGGGACACTGTGTCCGAGCTGTCGGCTTATGCTAGGGTGACGCACCTCCCCGTAGTGACCACGAGCGATCCCTTCCTCTCGGCACTCCCCATGTGCTTGGAGTCGGGGATGGAGAACCCGATGGGATCAAGGATCGCGGGCCTTGGCCTCGCAACTAGATTAGGGCATTAATACGTGGGGTGTACCAGATTTTCAAATCTACTGGAAGAATGGACTTAATTAAGAACTTGGCTAACATTATCATCACATCGCACTAGCTAGGTTGGCAACTCGGCAGTTGAGGTCGCTCTGAGGGAGTGTTAGTCATACGCGATCGTTAGATGGAGTCGCTCGAGGGAGTGTTATGGCAAGGGCATGCATCATATCATTATACATGCACATGCATTAACAAGATTAGTTAGTTTTTATGAATGTATTGCTTTTTATTAAATTTATAATTTAATTGATGCCTGATGTAACTTAAGATTAATAGCACCCACTTAGTTGATCACTCACTCCCACTATGGGACGGTGTTTTAAAACACCAACCAGACTCCCGTAGATGCAGGTGATACGGTGTACAAGGAGCTTGGCGACGCAGCCTGGAGGCGGAGCTCGACGAGCCGAGCGAGGTGAGCAAAGATAGGGAAGAGGAGCTTCCCTACTTTCAAACTTTTGATGGATCCCTTTAGTTGAGTTTGAGCTACCATGGAGCATGGACCATGGCCCTAGTCACTTTGGGTCATGTATGGGTGAGACTAGTTCCCTATTTAGATGATTTTGGATTCGTTGTCTGGATATTTTTATATTTAATAGCAATTAATACTGCTTTATGACGAACTTATACTTCATGCCCTGTTAAATCCTCCATTGTTGATGAATCATCTAAATGTAATCAAAATATGAAGCCCATTAGGGCATTCATGATACCTGGGAATTGAGTTTAGGTTATAGGTATAGGTCATAGGTTATAGGTTTAGGTTATAAGTGTAGGTTATAGGTTTATATTTAGGAAATCGGGTTTGGATTCGGGTTTAGGTTTGGGTTTTCAAGTTTAAGTTTAGGTTAAGGAGTTGAGATTAAGATTAGGTGTAGGTTTAGGTTTAAGGATTTGAGAATACATTTAGGTTTTAGGTTTAGGTTTAGTTTATAAGTTTAGGTTTAAGTTTAGGTTATAAATTTTGAGATTTGAGAATAGGTTTAGGTTAAGTTAATTAGGGTGTAGGTTAAGGTTTAGGAAATTGAGTTTAGATTATAGGTTTAGGTTATAGGTTATATGTAACGCCCTGAAAATCAGGGGTCGAGTGTAACTCAACTCTCAAGTTCCAACGCATCACTTATGCAACATATTTAATGATGTTTGAATGTTGTCTATGTTAGAGCAATAAACATGAATAAGATTATACCAAAACAGTAATTCATACTCCAGGTCAATTGTATAAAAGCAAGCAGAAGACTGAACTATATATATATATATATATATGTATGTAAAGAACAAAATAAACGTTTCATTCTCTAGAGTATGAATCCATCTGAGTCACCATAAACATGTCTGTTTTATAAACAACATATCAAAAATAAAACTAAGTACAATCCCTGCAAAACCCGCCGATCTGACGACTAGTCGGCCGCCAGAGAACTGCATATACGAGAACTCCTCCTGGTCCTCGTCATAATCAGGCTCCGCCTCCAGAGTTGTCGGCTCGCCTAAACCTGAGACAAAGTCTGGTTGGTATGCGCAACACCGTCCCGTAACGTGGGAATGAGTAGCTAACTCAGTGGAACAATAAGGCATAAATTATCATATTATCAATGCAGTCAAGCAGTAATGATAAAGCAGGAAGTCAAATGCTTCTAGTTACTCTTATTAATGCAAGTATGTATGCAGGTATGATGGATGCCCTCACCGACATACTCCTTCATGCGACACCATCTCACGCTCACGGCATGCTTACATCCCACAGTGCTCCACATCTTCCAGGCACATGCGATGCATGATGAGCATGATTACCGAGTTTTTAATTAATCCATTTCAAACAGCAGGATTGGGAAATTAAGGTACCTCCCTTGTATCATTCCCAAACATGATCCATTCTAGGGTCGTCAGTCCTAGTTAATATCAGACGATGGTGTATTTTCTAGGTCACTTGCAGAGGTCGCTGTGGTCATTACACACAAAGGTTACACCGCTCCCCCATCACCCCTTAAACGATTCATCACAATACGTAAATGTGCCTAGTTCATACTCTATATATCGCGGCGAACCCTAAGGCGCACCGCGACTTCAGAATATGCTCGCGGTCACTACAAAGGGTCGCTGTGGTCATTACGCACAAAGGTTACACCACTCCCCCATCACCTTATCAATGTAGGCCGACAGCGCTAATATAGTGTCCCATACCACCATAATCGGCTCACGAGTTAAGTTGCTCACTGGTCACTACGGGGAGACACGTAGCCCCAGCGTAGGCCAACAACTTGACCACGGTGTCCCATACCACCATGTCCGGCTCATGAGTCTTAGAGGATCAAGGTACCATGGTTAACGGAATTTTCACTGGTAAGTTTGGTACCCTAGGTTCAAACATTAGCAACCAAACATGGTGAACATACATAAGACACACGGGTTACTTGACGTATTCGGCTGGCTCGAGCGCACAACAAGTTGGGCGATATGAAGCGCAGAAGCACCTCGTGTGGCTAACCACTATCGCCAACCGAAGTACGACATGGGTTCGCCAACACATCATGTGTGGCGAAACGAATCTCAACCACAATTCCAAGTCTGATACCGGATGCCTGGACTATAGCATAGTCTCAAGCTCAATCAATTCCTAACCATAACATGTGAAGTACAGTATGATAAACAAGGTAATTTAGGAACGCTAGCAATCATGTTATAAAGCATGTCATAAAGCATGTTAATAAACAAGTTACAAAGCATGTTCAAAAGCATGTTGTAAAGCACTATACAAATAGGGATACAAATACATATATTTCATAGGTGAGTGGTTAGAGTAAATAACCACATGGAGGGTATCATATGTGACTCTAAGGTAGTTGAGAATCCCATCTTAGCACCTACCTAAGGTTCTAACACTTAAGCACTTACATTCACAAGCAATTTTTTTACAAACACTTGGAATGCACTTTTTCAACATACATGACATATGTTAGAGGAAAGTGCACTAGGGCTGCCCCTTTACCAAACTAGTATTTTATATGTATACATCATATTCATACAGCAAATAATCATGACAATTACATCAGCAAATTTTATACGTATAGGGTATTTTCTAGGATACCCAATTTCAACATACGTAGTGTTTACAAGGGAACTTGTAATACGGTGATTCTTTTCGCCAAGCAATTAATTTATACGCACATAATATATTTATACAACAATTAATCATGACAAACACATCGCTAAAATATACACGTGTACGGTACTTCTTACAATACCGTATTTCTACATACATGGTGTATATTAGTAAACATGTATTTAGGCGAATCCTTTCGCCAAATAAGTATTTTATCCATACATTATATATCCATACGACAATTAAACATGTCAAACACATTTCCATAAAAAATACGTATATGGTATTTTATACGAATACCTAGAGTATGTGAAATTCTAAATTCTACAATTCTAATCGAAACAGAAAACGGAAAGCACTTTGTACAGTGCAATTGCATGCAGATCATGAATCTACCATTATCCGACATTGAAAGCGTTGAAAACCGTAACCTATACACCTAAAGTCCTCACCTTTCTCCTTGGAATCTCAACGGATCAATAAGGTTTGGTGAGCTTCCGTATTCCGGAGTTTTCTGGCCTAAAGAGTGAGATCGGTTAGGTATTGCACAACCTATAGCCTACACCCTCAAATCAGATCTAGGGTTAGGGTTTCTCACCTTAAAACGGAGTTGATATCGCTGGGAAAGCGCCTGAAAAAAGGCGGTGCAGCCCATGTGAATATCGAAAGTAGTAGGAGGAAGGTGCTCCCACAAATCCCAAGTTTTCTCTCTTTTCTCTCTCTCTCTCTCTCACTAGGGTTTTATCTCAAATTCATATAGCTGTGAGAGGGGCTGTTCTAAGGCCCTTATATAGCCTAAAACCTCCCCGGAACAGACTCCGGTTCAAGAGGTACGACTATTATAAGCAATTCGGCGCTTTTCCACTCAAAAGAGTGTTTCTAGCCCCCCCCCCTTGAGCCAAACGTCGACTTAAGCTCACAACTCATGGATATATGTGGGATTACGTTTTCGACTCGATCAGATTCCCAGATCACACGGGGCGGACCACTTTCAGTTCAACGGTCAGTGGGCCATGATTCGAAATTCCAAGTACATGTAAATGTACCTGAAATTTTTCCTGATCCGAGGGTGTAATTTGGTCTGTTTCTGACGGTCTGGTTGCTTAATACTGATCCGCAAATAATTGGTGCCAGATCACTATTCAAGATATTTATTTTGTAAAGAAAATGGTGGTTTTCACACTCCCTCACTCCGGAGGCGATCGAATGGCCGTGGGACATTGTCTGGACTTGATTTTCGAGATGGTTGTCGAGCCTAGTGAGGCGGTCCCAATTCCTTAACTTCATGTTAATCGGACTTCCGATGTGCTGTCTAGACCTAATACGAAGTTCCAAGTCATTCCCGAGAATAGCCGGGTAATGAGTTTGATCCTAAACTTTAGGGTAACCTAACGTCAATGATTCTACAAGTTTTGGGTCTTGCAGATCGTATTTAAAGCGATTCTAACAGATTTCATGGCTAATCTAGTTTAGCACTTAATTAACTTTGTTAAATTTCTAAAGGATTTAATCCTAAGTGATTTCTGGTCGAGGTGATACTCGAACCCTTGTACGGAAATTTATAGGTCGTTACATTATAGGTTTAGGTTTAGGTTATAAGTATAGGTTTTAGGATTTGAGAATAAGTTTAGGTTAAGGTTATAAGTTTAGGTTACGATTATAAGTATAGGTTAAGGTTCAGGTTTAGGTTATTAGTATAGGTTTTGGGATTTGAGAATAGGTTTAGGTTATAGGTTAGAGGTTTTGGGATTTGAGAATAGCTTTAGGTTAGGTTAGGTGTAGGTTAAGGTTTAGGGAATTGAGTTTAGGTTTTAGGTTTAGGTTAGGTTAGGGTGTAGGTTAAGGTTTAGGGAATTGAATTTAGGTTATAGGTTATTGATTTAGGTTATAATGTAGTTTATAGGTTTATATTTAGGAAATCGGGTTTGGGTTTGGGTTTTCATGTTTAGGTTTAGGTTTAGGTTAAGGAGTTGAGATTAAGATTAGGTGTAGGTTTAGGTTTAGGGATTTAAGAATATATTTAGGTTTTAGGTTTAGGTTTAGTTTATAGGTTTAGGTTTAGGTTATAGGTTTTAGGATTTGAGAATAGGTTTAGGTTATAGGTTTAGGTTAGGTTAGGGTGTAGGTTAAGGTTTAGGAATTGAGTTTAGGTTATAGGTTCAAAGTTATAGGTTATTGGTTTAGGTTAAGGTTTAGGTTTAAGTTTAGGTTATAAGTATAGGTTTTGGGATTTGAGAATAAGTTTAGGTTAAGGTTATAAGTTTAAGTTACGGTTATAAGTATAGGTTTAAGATTTGAGAATAAGTTTAGGTTAAGGTTATAAGTTTAGGTTACGCTTATAAGTATAGGTTTAGGTTATAGGTTAAGGTTCAGGTTTAGGTTATAAGTATAGGTTTTGAGATTTGAGAATAGGTTTAGGTTATAGGTTTTGGGATTTGAGAATAGGTTTAGGTTAATGTTATAAGTATAAGTTTAGGTTATAAGTTATATGTTAAGGTTTAGGTTATAGGTTTAGGTTATATGTATAGGTTTAGGTATAGGTATAAGTTATAGGCTTAGGTTATAAGCTTAGGTTTAGGCTATAAGTGTAGGTTATAGGTTTAGGTTTAGGTTTAGGTTATATGTATAGGTTTAGGTATAGGTATAAGTTATAGGCTTAGGTTATAAGCTTAGGTTTAGGTTATAAGTGTAGGTTATAGGTTTAGGTTTAGGTTAGGTTATAGGTTTAGGTTATAAGTTGTGAGATCCGACCCGAGTTCTCATGTGTGCATGTATGTGCGTAAGTATGCATTTCGTTCATTTTGGTCCTACAGTCCTACCAGTCGAATCCTAGCGACCCGTGACCCTTGGATAGTATTTGCAGTCATCCATGAGTCTAGTCATGAAGACCTGACTCGGATTGAGTTGAGACCTATGCCATTACGACCGCATCGTCGCCGCGGTTCCAACGGCGCGTCTTGTACGTCCATCCGGCATGTAGATCATAAGTTGTGTGCATTTTATTTTTTAAGTCCTTGATCATGATCATGTGGCCCACCTAGGGGTGGTGTGCACAGATTTCTAGGTAGGTCCCATCTCTTGGAACTATTTCCAACACACACTACCTAGGCCCTATCCCTACACCACCCATCTCTAAAACACCACTCACTAATCTAAAAAGCCTACTAACCCTACAACATTGTTTCTAACTCTCTATTGCAATGATTTCTCTTCTCTAAGGTAAGAAACTCATGATTGCTAGCCTTAAAAGTCTTTTTCTCTCCTTTTCCCTCTCTCTCTCTCTCTCTCTCTCTCTCTCTCTCTCTCTCTCTCTCTCTCTCTCTTCTTCTCCAGAACTTTCCACCATTTTCTGACTCACTTTTACTCCTATATCCCCCCATCTAACCATTGAAATAAGATCTCAACCTTAGATCCATGTACCTTGGAGCTTGAAGACTATTTTGGAGGTGTTTGCTTAAAGACCTTGTAGATGGGTGTGCATATACTTAGAATCTTAAGATCTGTATTCTTTCCCCTTATTTCTCTTCTTTACCTCATGTTTGAAGCATGTGGGGCCCACCAAATGATGGTGGAGGCCCCATGTCTTCTTAGATGTGGCCATTAGTCCATCCTTTTGTGCATGCATAACTCATGGGAGGGGCCATTCTCCATGGACCCCACCATGGTCTCTTTTCCCAGTTAGAAGGATCCTTTGGTCATCTAAACCCTTGATCCTTGGTGGTGGAGATAACATCTCCACCATTGGATTTTGATTAGAAGATGCATGCATGAGTAGATCTTGTAATCCCATCAATGTAGTGATATGTGTGGTTTGTGATATGGCAGAGCCCCTTCCCTTGTGGCCGATTCTTACTCTTCTTTTATTGATCTATTATTCTCAGATGTGTGTGGTCCACCTTGTAGCCTGGAAGTATCCAGACCATCTAAAGAGAGTGGACGCCCATGTCTGTCTACTCTATGAACATAGGTGCCTCATTTGCTCCTTTTTGAACACATGCAATGTATTTTATGGCATGGATTAGGTCTGAATATCTTTGGGGCCCACTGAGGTGGACCACAACTCAAATTCCATGGGGTGATTTCCCCTTATTTTGGTTCTTATGCACATTTTGTTTCATGTGCATGTTGCTGCCCAGAAATTTTCTAGACAGATTTTTGTTAGACTTTGGGCTTGAATTTGGGACTGATTGGGGGACCTTTTGTACCCATAAAATATATTTTTCTGAAAGGTGTGGATCTCATCTTGATGTTCGCCAAATTTCAACCCCATCTAACCTTCATTGGAGTCCCAAAGGTGTAGTCCAAGTGAGGTGGACAGTCTGGATTTTCTGCTCTGTTCTAGCAACATTCCACCCTGGATAGGTTGGAATTCTGAAATTTATTAAAATAGCTTTGGGTGTCTAAAAATTCTAAAAATTTACAGGGAGGTAGTCCACCCATGATAGGACCCACCTACAAAATTTTGGGGCCAATAGACACCTGTACACACCATGGTGGTGGCTGGACCGGCCCACTATAATATGGTGTCCAGATCAGTCCGATTTTTAGGACAGATTGATTTCTTTAAATGAATTAAAACATTTATAGATGTCCAAAAATTCTAAAATTTTGTAAGAGGGTGTTTAATTCATGGTAAGACCCACTTACCAAATTTCAGGGCCAATGGACACCTGTACACACCGTGGCTAGGGCCGGACTGACCCACCACGTTGGGACATCCAGATTTATCCGATTTTCTGGATAGACTGTTTTGTTTAAATTAATTAAAATACTTAGGAATATCCAAAAATTCTAAAATTTTTAGAGGGTGTGGAAAACTTATTTAAGTGTCACCCTACAAAATTTTAGACCCAACGGACATTTTATATAATCGTGGTGCGTCTGGGAGTGGCCCACTATGTAAGGACACCCAGGCTGGGGCGTCCAGCCTGCTTCGTGGGCCCACCTTGATGTGTTGCATATCCCACCACCCATCCATGTGGGGTCCTTAGGGGATTGATCATCGTCCCTTTTTGGTATTCAATTGGGGCCCATTGGGTGGATTTTTAGGCCTAATACCCTGGGCTCGTAGGGCTGCCTACACATGGGATGCCCCCACCTTGGGCTGCTGGGCCTGCATTCTAATGGCATGGCCCACTTGAAGTAAGTGTTGCATATCCTCCCTTCTTATCTGGTGGGACCCACTGTGATATGTGTGGGTCACCATGGGTCAGTAACCCATTTAAATTAAATAAATTTCTAGACTCCATCAAGCTTAGGAAGTGGGTGGGCTGGAATTCTAGCAAGGGCCCAAATTTACTGCATAGTTGATCTTTTGGAGCCGTGGCGGCCCACCATATTTAAGGGAGTATTGTACACACTCTTTTCCCCCCTTCCTTAGACATTTTGGGCTTAATAAGTGCCCCCTTTAGGCCCACCTTTGTGGTGGTTTTGTGGGCTAGCCTTAACCAGAATTTTTGATAGTTTTATAAGCTCAATGAGCTAGGAGCTTCTTTCTTGAGCCCAAGTTTGTACACGGGCTGACCTTATTGATTTATGGGCCCAATGCGCTGTCTATAAGCTGATCATGTGTATTAATGGGCCTTGATGCCCTCATGAAGTGTTTAAGTGTGGGCCGACTTGCAAGGCCCACATTGATGCATATTGCAGAGGGCCTTGCTAAGCCTTTGGGGTGGTATGACAAGGCCCACACTGTCAATATAGGCCTTGCCCATGTGTATTCTTGGACTTATGGGCTGCCCTCAAGTCCACCATAATGTATGAATTAGATGACTTTTATTTTGGGTCATTTCTTTAGGGCCCATTATGTGATATAGTATATGCATGTTTGTGTTAGCAAGTAGGCCTTGTGGACTCAGTTCTTTTGTATAGGCCCATTGATCTTGGGCCTATACTCTCCTATCTATTGTGATGGGCTTAGGGGCAATAATACACAAGAAGTTGAGCCCTTGGCTGCCCACTAAACTGACCTGTACTTGGGCCAAAAGTGAGGCCCAACTCACTTATGTTAAATGTAATACTTGCCCATGTAAATGAATTACTGGGCTGCCCATGAAGCCCACCACAATATGTGGAATTATGACCTTTGTTGTTGGGCCCAAACCTTACTTGGGGGCCCACTATATGGCCTATGAGTTGGGCTTGGTGTATGGCCCATTAGGTCATACATTGCTTGGGCTTTAAACCTTACATTATATGAGTAGTGGCGGGCTACCTCTTGAAAACCAGTTAAGGTTGGATGTCCTCCTGGGTGATCTTAAGGTAGGCCCATAGGTTTCTCTATGGGTGGTTAAAGGCCCACCATAGACCCTAGGCTATTTGTTTAAGGATCAATGTGAATGTATGTGGAACCTATCTTAACGTATGTTTGGTCTAGGCCGTCCAAGCCTTGAATCGCCCGATCATGGAGTCACTCTCTGCCTTGGGTTGCTGCTGGACTCACAATCCAGTAACAGGCCCACTTGATCTTTTCATGATATATACACACTCTCCATCTAGTGGGGTCCCCCAGTGAGTATAGTTAGCCTTCATGAGATTATTCCCACATAGCTAACTAATTTCTAGACCTTAGAAAATCCAGGAAGTCAAACAGGCCAAAAGTTTATCAAAGGGCCTTAAATGTACATTGTTATAGTTGAGACTTTAGTTGGTTGTGGGGCCCACCATATTGAAAACTTGTGTACGTGTTACATGCTTATGTTTTCTTATAATCTTTGGGCTTAATCAGTGCATTCTTTTGTGTTACCTGTAGTGATCACATGACGACCCCATCTTAAATTAGATTTTTAGGGCATCCCATGAGCCCAGAGTAGGTTGGGACGTCCTAACTTGGCCCAACCATACATTGGGCCAACTTCCACCATTTTGATGGACTTGTGGGCTGAGATAAGGATAGTATTGGGCCCTTAGTTGCTCACTTAAATTGCTAGTTATTGGGCCGATGAGTGGGGCCCATTTCATCCAAACTTAAACTTGTTATTTTTTTGGGGGGCTATATATTATGTACGCGGGCTGCCTACCAAGTCCAACTTAATGCATGGATTCTATGGCCATTGGGAATTGAGCCTTGGGCCTTAATTTCCCTCTTGGGGCTCATGTTGTTAAATGTGGTATTATATCATTTTCTTATGGCCTATTATGAGGGATATATGTATGTCGGTACCTGTGTTCTTATCTTGAATGAAGGCCTTAGGCCTTGTATCCATATAGTTCATGGTTGAGATGCCTCTTAGGGAATAGTGGTTAAATGTCCCCATTATGGACCCCTCTAGGCCCGATTGTATCTAAATATGATTAGATGCTCATCTTAAACTCTTACTAGACTCACTTCTGTATTACTTAGACACGTACTTTTATGCTTAGTCTCGTGGGCTACCCCAGGTAAATGGGCCCCCACTAGAGGTGGGATTCCTTATGGATATTGTCTAAATACCTAGTCTTGGCCCCTTCTTGGATAGGAGGAGTGTACTACATTGTATATCACCATATAGTGTGATTACATTCATCTTTATGACCCATGTACATCATTATATGCTTGGTTGACACTGAACCACTGTGTGTGTATGGTCATATTGTGCCATTGGGCATTGCATGTTACTTTCTACGAGGGACGTAGTATTCCCTCTTGAGCACGTTGGATGCTTGGAATTGATGCATGGTTGATTGTATGATTCATGCATCTGGCATTGCATAACGTATGAGCATTTTTGCCCTTACTTCATCAGGGCTGTAGCCTCCATAAATACATCATGGATGGCCATGTTTGGACACCAAAAATGTTACTTGAGCATACCGGGTGCATAAGATGCCCATGGGTGAAATTTTCAAAACTTCCATGGTACCAAGGATCTGCTCCAGCGCAGTGACCGGGTGGAATATATAAGCGCACGAGGGCCTCTTACCATTAGGCCGCAACTCCCACTGTCGATAGTGGGTTGGATAGGGGTGTGGCCTTACTCGCCTGATGTAAGGAGGCATTGCTAGGCTGAGTCTAACCAGCTTGTGAATGGGTCCGCTACCATCAGTCCTTGCTAGTGATTGGTTGTCCACAGGTGGGTAGTGAGGTCTCTTACGCTCGTTTGACTGTGTGGGGTCTGTAGAGAGACAGTCATCCAGCATGTAATAGACCCCGATGATTTCCTTATGGTGGAAATGTACTTGATATGTGGATTGGATATGAGCACTAACATAACTTCGCATTGCATTTGCATCGATTGTGTAAGCCTCATATTACATCGCCTTGGCATGACGCCTAATACTCATTGCACTATATAGCCTTGGTATGGCTTCCCGCAGTATTGTACTGCCTTGGTATAGCTTCTTGCGTTCATGACAGCCTTGCTGGTGGTGTTGGCTTTGAGTATGTTTCTCTTCTTATACCCCCTACTATTCTTCTGTGCACCATTGTCACACACTATCACCACTCTCTAAGCTTATATAAGCTTATGCATAATTGATGCGTCTAGAAGATCCTAGGCAGGCGTCGCAATGGTAGAGTTTAGATTAGAACTGACCTTGAGGACTCAGTGTTGTCTTATGTATGTCCTTTTAGACCTTATGGAAACTTGTAAAAGTTTGAATTTATAATGAATTTTGTGACGTGTCCTTTTATTATTTCTAAAATTTACTTGTTGTGATCTTAGGTATGCTTGTATTGGAATTGATTATATTGTTATGGAAATCCTTCTTGTAAGATCCCAGGATCGGAACCTATCTCAAGAGCCGAGAATGGGGTACTACGGAGGCTGTTGCGGCCAGAACCGGTCATCGGGTTCCTTATGGGTCCAGTTACCGAATCTGGGGTGTGACATAAGTGTAAGTTATAGGTTTAGGTTTAGGTTTAGGTTTAGGTTAGGTTATAGGTTAAGGTTTAGGTTATAGGTTAGGTTATAGGTTAAGGTTATAGGTTTTGGTTATAAGTGTAGGTTATAAGTTTAAGTTTAGGTTTAAGTTTAGGTTATAGGTTAAGATTTACGTTATAGGTTTTGGGGTTTGAGAATAGGTTTATGTTAAGGTTATAAGTTTAGGTTAAGGTTATAAGTATAGGTTTATGTTATAGGTTAAGGTTTAGGTTTAGGTTATAGGTTTAGCTTATATGTTTAGGTTTAGGTATAGGTATAGGTTGTAGGTTTAGGTTTAGGTTATAGGCTTAGGTTTGCGTTTAGGTTTAGGTTATAGCTTAAGGTTTAGGTTTAGGTTTTGGAATTTGAGAATAGGTTTTGTCTTAGGTTATAAGTTTAGGTTAAGGTTATAAGTATAGGTTTAAGTTATAGGTTAAGGTTTAGGTTTAGGTTATAAGTTTAGGTATAGGTTATAGGTTTAGGTTTATGTTATAGGTTTAGGTTATAGGTTTAGGTTTAGGTTATAGGCTTAGGTTTGGGTTTAGGTTTAGGTTATAGGTTAAGGTTTAGGTTTAACATTTGGGATTTGAGAATAGGTTTTGTCTTAGGTTATAAGTTTAGGTTAAGGTTATAAGTATAAGTTTAGGTTATAAATTAAGGTTTAGGTTTAGGTTATAGGCTTAGGTTTGGGTTTAGGTTAAGGTTTAGGTTTAGGTTATAGGTCTTGGGATTTGAGAATAGGTTTAGGTTAGGTTAGGGTGTAGGTTAAGGTTTAGGGAATTGAGTTTAGGTTATAGGTTTAGGTTAGGTTATGGTGTAGGTTAAGGTTTAAGAAATTGAATTTAGGTTATATGTTATAGGTATAGGTCATAGGTTATAGGTTTAGGTTATAAGTATAGCTTATAGGTTTAGGTTTAGAAATCGGGTTCGGGTTCGGGTTTAGGTTTGGGTTTTCAAGTTTAGGTTTAGGTTTAGATTAAAGAGTTGAGATTAGGATTAGGTGTAGGTTTAGGTTTAGGGATTTGAGCATGCATTTAGGTTTTGAGTTTAGGTTTTGGTTATAGGTTTAGGTTAAGGTTTAGCTTTAGGTTATAGGTTTTGGGGTTTAAGAATAGGTTTAGATTAGGTTAGGGTGTAGGTTAAGGTTTAGAATTGAGTTTAGGTTATAGGTTCAAAGTTATAGGTTATAGGTTTAGGTTAAGGTTTAAGTTATAAGTATAGGTTTTGGGAGTTGAGAATACGTTTAGGTTAAGATTATAAGTATCGGTTTAGGTTATAGGTTAAGGTGTAGATTAGGTTTTAAGTTTAGATTAAGGTTATAGGTTAGGTTATAAATGTAGGTTATAGGTTTATGTTTAGGTTAGGTTATAGGTTAAGGTTTAGAAATTAAGTTTAGGTTATAGGTTTAGGTTATAGGTTATAGGTTTAGGTTAAGGTTTAGGTTTAGGTTATAGGTTTTGGGATTTGAGAATAGGTTTAGGTTATAAGTATAGGTTTAGGTTAGGGTATAGGTTAAGGTTTAGGGAATTGAGTTTAGGTTATAGGTATAAGTTATAGGTTATAGGTTTTTGGCTAAGGTTTAGGTTATAGTTATAGGTTTTGGGATTTGAGAATAGGTTTAGGTTGTAAGTATAGGTTTTAGTTAGGTTGTAGGTTAAGATTTAGTGAATTGAGTTTAGGTTATAGGTTAAGGTTATAAGTTATAGGTTTAGGTTAAGGTTAAGGTTTAGGTTTAGGTTATAGGTTTTGGGATTTGAGAATAGGCTTAGGTTATAAGTATAGGTTTAGGTTAGGGTGTAGGTAAGGTTTAAGGAATTGAGTTTATGTTATAGGTATAGTTATAGGTTATAGGTTTTTTTTTTGTTAAGGTTTAGGTTATAGTTATAGGTTTTAGGATTTGAGAATAGGTTTAGGTTATAAGTATAGGTTTAGGTTAGGTTGTAGGTTAAAGTTTAAGAAATTAAGTTTAGGTTATAGGTTCAGGTCAAGGTTTAGGTTGTAGTTTTAGGTTTTGGGATTTGAAAATAGGTTTAGGTTATAGGTTAAGGGTGTGGTCCCTGCAAATACAAATATAAACACGGCCAGTCCAAATGGTTAGGCCACTCCAATACTGTTTATAGGAAATGACAGCTTCATTATGGTCATAACAGCGGTTCCTACCTTCCAGGGACTCTCGCTCAACATCCAGATAGCTTCAATGCACATCCGGATCTGCTCTATCAATTTTAAGTAAATACAGATATAAACACGGCCTGCCAAATGGTCAGGCCACTCCAATGTTGTCCATAGGAAATGAACAGCTTCATCATGGTTATAACAGTGGTTCCCACTTTTCAAAGACTCCCACTCAACATCCGAATAGCTTCGACGCACATCCGGGTCTACTCCATCAATTTCGAGCAAATATAAATATAAATACGGCCTGTCCAAATGGCCAAGCCACTCCAATGTTGTCCATAGGAAATGAACAGCTTCATCATGGTCATAACAGCGGTTCCCACCTTCCAGGGACCCCTACTCAACATCCGGATAGCTTCGACGCACATTTGGAAAAAGGCAATCAATTTCGAGCAAATACAGATATAAACACGGCCTGTCCAAATAGTCAGGCCACTCCAATGTTGTCTATAGGAAAAGAACAGCTCCATTATGGTCATAAAAGCAGTTCCCACCTTCCACGAACCCCCTCTGAACATCCGAATAGCTCCGATGCACATCCAGGTCTATTCTATCAATTCTAAGCTAATACAATTAAATCCCAAATTAGTTACTCATCCAAGGTTGGATAGATTATAATACTTTCATATTCCCATTTAAACGTTCATGCCAAAAATCCGACAGCATCTCCCCATACCTCTCCAGATAGGTTGATCTTACGTTACATTCTAATGTCAAATATGTAATGCAATGTAAAGATATTTGGCATTGGATACGGAACGGAAGAAACATATCCAGAGAGAAATGAGGAGATGGATCGCGGATCAGACATGAACATTTAAACAGATTATATGAAAGCATACTATCCATCTAACCTTAACTGTCCAAAATGGGACAATTTGAGCAATTTCTATGCCACCAAAATACACCATATCTATGTATGGCCCCATAGAAATCCTCAAACGGGTAACTAAATATCTAACTCACAAATCACAATTATAAGTCACAACTATAAACTAACTAATCACAATAATAATTTAAGACAAAAACATTAATAGAGCTAGCAATACATATAAATCAATATGATCGTAACAATCTATAAAAGCATTCCCAATTTTACTGTAACAAGAATACTTTTATAATCTATCTTACAAAAATAGGTTTAGGTTTAGGGATATGAGAATACATTTAGGTTTTAGGTTTAGGTTTAGGTTATAGGTTTAGGTTTAGGTTATTGAGTTTAGGTTATAGGTTATAAGTTTAAGTTAACGTTTAGGTTTAGGTTATAGGTTTAGGTTTAGGTTATAGGTTTTGGGATTTGAGAATAGGTTTAGATTATAAGTATAGGTTTAGGTTAATGTTTAAGGTTATAGGTTTAGGTTATAAGTTTATGTTAATGTTATAGGTTATAGGTTTAGGTTTAGGTTTAGGGATTTGAGAATACATTTAGGTTTTATGTTTAGATTTAGGTTTAGGTTTAGGTTATAGGTTTTAGGTTATAAGTTTAGGTTAAGGTTTACGTTTTAGGTTAAGGTTTAGGTTTAGGTTATAGGTTTTGGGATTTGAGAATAGGTTTAGGTTATAAGTATAGGTTTAGGTAAATGTTTAAGGTTATAGGTTTAGGTTATAAGTTTATGTTAATGTTGTATGTTATAGGTTTAGGTTTAGGTTTAGGTTTAGGGATTTGAAAATACATTTAGGTTTTAGGTTTAGGTTTAGGTTTAGGTTATTGAGTTTAGGTTATAGGTTATAAGTTATAGGTTATAAGTTTAGGTTAAGATTTAGGTTTTAGGTTAAGGTTTAGGTTTAGGTTATAGGTTTTGGAATTTGAGAATAGGTTTAGGTTAATGTTTAAGGTTATAGGTTTAGGTTATAAGTTTATGTTAATGTTGTACGTTATAGGTTTAGGTCTAGGGATTGTTTAGGGAATTGAGAATACATTTAGGTTTTAGGTTTAGGTTTAGGTTTAGGTTTAAGTTTAGGTTATAGGTTTAGATTTAGGTTATTGAGTTTAAGTTATAGGTTATAGGTTATAGGTTATAGGTTATAAGTTTAGGTTAAGGTTTAGGTTTAGGTTTTAGGTTAAGGTTTAGGTTTAGGTTATAGGTTTTGAAATTTGAGAATAAGTTTAGCTTATAAGTATAAGTTTAGGTTAATGTTTAAGGTTATAGGTTTAGGTTATAAGTTTATGTCAATGTTGTAGGTTATAGGTTTAGGTTTACAAATTTGAGAATACATTTAAGTTTTAGGTTTAGGTTTTGCGTTTAGGTTATGGTTATAGGTTTAGGTTATAAGTGTAGGTTATAGGTTTAAGTTTATGTTAGGTTATAGGTTAAGGTTTAGGGAATTGAGAATAGGTTTAGGTTTAGGTTTAGGTTAGGTTATAGGTTAAGGTTTAGGGAATTGAGAATAGGTTTAGGTTTAGGAAATCGGGTTCTATGTACTAGGTTGATTTTGAGTTGTTACTTAAATGATAAAAGTTGATATCATTTCACTGTTGGGATAGATGCTTTAAGGCATGTCATTATTTGTTCATATTGCATCCCAAGCCAGCAAAATTAACATCAACCTATTTTTATGTAAATTTATCTTAACATCCATATCAAATTGACAGTACCCCACTACTAACATACAATCAAAGATGATAAAAGCAACACTTCACAAAAAGATTTGATTAGACTAAAATGAATATTTTGCAAGGAAAGACACTACTAATCATCATAGTCAGAGAATTACCTAACAACAGCAGCAGAAGCAGCGGCTGCGGTCCCTTCAAAATTGATTTTGCTGATAAACTTTTTAAAGAAAGAGAAGAAAAAAAAAAGGGATATACTAACATATCTAGATTGTTACATTAAACCATCAAAGAATAATTACTCTAATTTTATTTGACATGATAGAATAACTTAGAAAATGCTAAGTTCTATAGAATATGACTCCATAATTAAGAAAAAAGAAAAAAGAAAAACACCAAATCCTAAGATTAGGTAGATTCCTCAAAAGAAATGTTGTCATATGCAATCACATATGCCATTTTGGGAGGTCAAACCGCCTCCATGGTGGCATATGTAGTTTTATAGTCATTAGGTTTATGCAATCACATATGCCAGAGCATATATAGTATGTGACGGCATACTGTCCCAATAGTCACATTTGTGACAGTTGCCTTAGCATATAGTATGCGCATAGGCAACCTGGGTCACTCAAGATGGCTAATGTCATTTGACAATATTGCTGGAAAGTGAAAGATACTGCTTCATGTGAGATTTCAATGTCAAAGCAACGCACTTGAAATTCCATGGTTAGAGAAACAACTCAGGTTGCATTTAGCTGCACTATTGAACTCAACTGTGATTATTAGCTCAACAGAGAGGAAAGGACCAAATTCCAAATACTGACTTCAAGCTGTATCTAGACACATAAGTCAATTTGATTGGGAGCATTCAGTCTAATCAAGATGGAATGGTCAAATTATAATCATGATACCAGGCATTCATGGCAAGGAACTAGCCCTCAAATTGCAGTTGCATTCCTTTCAAGTTTCAGGCCCATCTAGAAACATAGTAGCAATCTGAAGCCCGAACTCATAATATGAAGAGTTATTATACAATGTTTAGGCTGAAAAAAAAATGTATAGTTCCCTTTGCATTTCTAGTTTGCACAAGTAAGGGCAGGTTGCAGCCACCTTTCAGTCTTATAAATAGTCGATATTATGGGTCCCATAGTGGATGTCCTACTCACCAAACTCCCACAGATTGTAAGAATGCTAACCCTTCAACAGAGGGTTAAGAGAGAAAATACAAAGAATCAGGTGCAAATTCAACCAGAAAAGGCCAAATACGTGATAGGATCTTCCAAGTCCACAAGCCAGGCCCATGTATCAACCGGTTTGATCATCGAACCATTAGCCCCATTAGCCTTCGGTCGAGCAAACCGAAAATCAACCGTCGCTAACCCTTTCAAATTTCAAACATGGTAAATTACCTGTAATATGAATGCTAAGGAAAATACAATCTTTCTTTCTTTTCTTTTCTTTCTTTTTTTATCAGCAAAATCAATTTTATTAGAAGATCCCAAAGGGGAAAAGTTTATCAGCAAAATTGCATGGGATGTATTTGGTGTTGCAAGATGTCTTAAATTTGAGTCTTTTCGCAACTGGGATGCGGAAAGGAGTTTCGCGGATTTCATGTCGCAAGTCCTTTCGCAACTGGGATACGAAAGGGAAGTTGCCAAAACTATAAATTGGGGTCCCTAGGGCTATTCTAATATATTTTCAAGACTTCCTAAATGTATTCTAAAGGGTTCTAGGGTTATCAAAGGGTGTAGCAAGGGTGAGATTCGAGGTTGTTCGAATTGGGTAAGTCCTCTCTCTTTGTAATTTTTATTTTCATAGTGGAGATCTGTCGCTTTGTGCCATGGTTTTTTCCCGCAAGGGTTTTCCATATTAAATCTGTGTGTTCTCTTGTGTGCTTGGTGCCATTGGATTACCATCCTAGATCTAGATCTGTGTGATTCCGCAGGCCAAAATCTCCAACAAGTGGTATCAGAGCTAAAGTTGGGGCACAGATCTGAATCTGAGGGATTAGTAATAATGGCGAGCACCAGGTATGAGTTTGAGAAGTACTTAGGGAAAAATAATTTTGAGTTATGGAAAGTTAAGATGATTAGCCTGTTAACCAAGCAAGGTGAGGATGGTGCTCTTGAGGAGCGAAAATCTACTATGACTGATGATGAATGGAATACTCTTGATAAGAAGGCTTTATCATCGATCCGTTTATGTCTCACGGATGAGGTTCTCTACAACGTCATAAGGGAGAAAACTGCGGCTAAGTTATGGGAGAAGTTAGAGGATGTCTATGCGAAGAAATCCTCGAAAAATCGCCTACACTTAAAGCGGCAGTGGTATAACTTCAAGATGGCAGAAGGTGGAGACCTGGAGGCTCACATTAGCAACTTTAATAAATTAGTTTGTAAATTGCTGGATATGGAGGAAGTGATGAAAGATGAAGAACAAGTATGTATGTTGCTGAATTCTCTCCCGGCATCCTATGATGCATTCAAGGACACTATGTGCAGCATGAATAAAACCCTGAGTGTCGATACCGTTATCTCAGCCCTTCAAGAGAAGGCTATGAAACAGCTAAACAGCAACATGGGGACGTCTTCTGAGGCATTATTTACAGTGGGTAGGAATTCTGGACAAGGTACAGGTTCTTCTGGTTCTAGATCCAAATCCAGGGACAAGGGCAAAGGAAAGGTAAAGTGCTGGAACTGTGGTAAGGAAGGACATATGAAGAGGGATTGTGAAAATCCTGAATCGAAGAGGAAAGATTCTGAGGCTTCATACAAGGAGGCTAACGCTGCCACGTCAGATGTATGTGATGGTAATGTTTTATCTATATCTTCACTCAAGCGACCATATGATAATCGTAAGGACGAGTGGATGCTGGACATAGGGGCATTTTTTCACATGACTCCTCATTGGAGTTGGTTCACCAGCTACAGGGAGTGCAATAGTGGACAGGTGTTTATGGGTAATGGTTTTGCCTGTAATGTTGTGACTGTTGGTTCTGTGCGAATCAAGATGTTTGATGGGGTGGAGTGTACCTTGACTGATGTCAGGCACGTTCCTGATTTGAAGATGAATCTGATTTCTCTTGGTGTGATTGAGGCAAAAGGATGCAAGTACACAAGCATTGATGGTACTCTTAAGGTATCCAAGGGGGCATGGGTAGTCATAAAAGCGCAATGACTCAATCATGTTTACATGTTGATCGGGAGCACTTCAAAAGGTGGAGCTACGGTGGATGTAGCGGATTCCACCTCTGCACGTGTGTGGCATGTTAGGCATGGCCACATGAGCAAGCAGGGCTAGAAGGCTGAGATGTGCGGACAAGGATACAGAGCAAGTGGAGCAACCACCTGTGAGAAGAACCACATGGCATGATCGCAGGACATTGGCGAGGTACATGGATGACTCCAATATTGTAGGGGATTCATCTTCTATTCAGATGACTCTAGGTGAGCCTGGTGCTGAGAAGTGGAATGTGACTATGGGCGATATGATGGATTCGTTGTACCGAACCGACATATAGGAGCAAGTGGAGCTTCCAGTGGGCCGGTGAGCGGTTGGATGCAAGTGGAGCTCCCGATCATGTTTACAGGTTGATCGGGAGCATTTCAAAAGGTGGAGCTACGGTGGATGTAGCGGATTCCACCTCTGCACGTGTGTGGCATGTTGGGCATGGCCACATGAGCAGGCAGGACTGGAAGGGTGAGATGTGCAGACAAGGATACAGGGCAGGTGGAGTAGCCACCTGTGAGAAGAACCACATGGCATGATCGCAGGACATTGGCGAGGTACATGGATGACTCCAATATTGTAGGGGATTCATCTTCTATTCAAATGACTCTGGGTGAGCCTGGCGCTGAGAAGTGGAAGGTGACTATGGGCGATATGATGGATTCGTTATACCAAACTGACATATGGGAGCAAGTGGAGCTTCCAATGGGCCGGTGAGCGGTTGGATGCAAGTGGACCTTCAGGAGGATACAGTATAGATACAGGGCAAGGTTAGTAGCGAAGGGTTATGCTCAAAGAGAAGGGATCAGCTTCTCAGAGATATTCGCACCAATGGTATAGCAGGTATTTATTAGATCCGTGATTGGCACTGGTTGGCCAATGTGATCTTGAGCTATGATGTGATGTAGAAATATGAGAAGAGGTCAAGAAGCTACACGGTTGAAGATTGAAGACATGGTGGAGATTGTTATAAGATGTCTTAAATCTGAGTCCTTTCGCAACTGGGATGCGGAAAGGAGTTTCGCGGATTTCGTGTCACAAGTCCTTTCGTAACTGGGATGCGGAAAGGAGTTTCGCAGATTTCGTGTCGCAAGTCCTTTCGCAACTGGGATACTAAAGGGAAGTTGCCAAAACTATAAATTGGGGTCCCTAGGGCTATTCTAATATATTTTCAAGACTTCCTAAAGGTATTCTAAAGGGTTCTAGGTTATCAAAGGGTGTAGCAAGGGTAAGATTCGAGGTTGTTCAAATCGGGTAAGTCCTCTCTCTTTATAATTTCTATTTTCATAATGGAGATCTGCGCTTTGTGCCGTGGTTTTTTCCCGCAAGGGTTTTCCACGTTAAATCTGTGTGTTCTCTTGTGTGCTTGGTGCCATTGGATTACCATCCTAGATCTAGATCGGTGTGATTCCGCAGGCCAAAATCCCTAACATTTGGTTTGAGGGATTGAAAGGGATTGGAAGGCTTAATCCCGGGATTGGCTGGGTGTGCCCAACAGACCGGATATAGCAATCCCATAGATCTTGCACCAATCCACTGACGCAGTTAGCATTACCTTCAAATCCGTGCAATCCACTTTAATACCATCCAATCTACTCGGCCAAATAGGCCCTTATTGTACTGAGTAAACTCAGTGGGGCCCACCTTAAACCCTAAATCCCTAAATTCCCAATCCCCAAATCCCTAAATCCCTAAATCCCCAGATCCCTAAATCCCCAAATCGTTTCAATCGATATTGAGATTGAGAGAGATTGAGAGAGAGAGAGAGAGAGAGACCTGTTTGAGTTGGAGCCCCGATCATGGTCAACTGAGCTTTAGAGGATGCGTGAGAGAAAGAGAGGACCGAGAGAGACAGAGAGAGAGAGAGAGAGAGAGAGGTGCGCAAGAGAGAGAGAGAGCACCGAGAGAGACAGAGAGAGAGAGAGAGGGCGCGGTGGAGAGGAGAGAGAGAGAGAGAGAGAGAGAGAGAGGCCGTGAGAGTGAGAGAGAGAGAGGACAGAGCGAGAGAGAGACTTCAAGTCTATCTCACGGTCTCACAAGCGGGTCACGTGGTCGGTGCTCTATGGGCCCCACCATGATGTATGTGTTTTATCCTTGCCATCCATCTATTTTTCCATTTCATTTTATGGTATGAGACAAAAAAAATGAGGTATATTCCAATCTCAACTGGACCACATTATAGGAAACAGTGTTGAATAAGCATCGACCATTAAAAACCTTTTGGGGGCCATATAAAGTTTTGGATCAATTTGATATTTTTTATCGCTTCATCTGGGCCTATATGACCTAATCAACAGATTGGATGTCAAATAAAAAGTACAGTGGGCCTTAGGAGGGTTTTAATGGTGGATATCCAATCACTATTGTTTTCAGGTGGTGTGGTCCACCTGAGATTTATATCCCTCTCATTTTTGGCATCAAGCCCTAATATGATTTGTAAAAATGGATGGACGGCATGGATGAAACACATACATCATGGTGGGACCCATAGAGCACTAACCAACATCCACTAAGTTTTGTGGGCCCCACTATGATGTATTTGTTATATCCACACCGTCCATCCATTTTGAGATATCATTTTACGTCATGAGCCAAAGAATGAGGTAGATAAAAATCTGTAGTGGACCCCACCACAGAAATCTCAGGTGTAGCACACCACATGAAATCAATAGTAATTGGATATCCATCATTAAAATCCTCCTAAGGCTTACTGTAGTGTTTATTTGACATCCAATATGTTGATTAGGTCATACAGGGCCAGATGAAGGGAAAAAATAAAAATCAGCTTGATCCAAAACTTTTATGGCCCCAAAATGGTATGACATCCAATATTGTATTGTTTATATTTTTTTTAGATGTCTTCACATAGTTTTAGATGGTAATCAACACCTGAGTTTCGTATACGGATGATTTTTGAGATATCTCATAAGCTAAAGGGGAGACATCAAATGCACGGTGTTGATGTTCGACACACATCATGATGGGCCCATTTTACATGTCTGGTCCATTCACTCTATTTTACTCATCATTACCCTCAATTTGACTAGTTACTCGCCTCGATCATACTACATATGAGAAAGATATTGGGCAAAAAAGATTGATCAACAATTTGAGTGAATTTTGATTTAAACATCTGAAGTTATTTACTCTTCAATCCGGACTGATCAGATTGTCCAAAAACAGTTAAAGGTTGTTCATAATATCAAAAATATATAAATGAATAGAAAACACAAACATCAGCTTGATCCAAAACTTCTATGGCCTCCAAGAAATTTTAAATGGTAGAGGTTCAATCACACTATTTCCTGTGGTGTAGTCCACTTGAGCTTTGGATATGCTTCCTTTTTGTTCTTTAGACCTCAAATTATCGATTAACATGGATGAATGGAGTGGATAAAATACATAAATAACGATGGACTCCACAGAGTTTACTTTGGTAAAGGTAACGAGTAACTCACTTAAATGTAGTGGAGAAAGGTTTCCTTAAAACATTCATAATCATATATTGGGCCTGCCTAAATGTGATTCACATATCCAACCCACTCATTATGTGTGTCCCACTTAGATGAGTGGTCAGACCAAGTTTCAACCGCATCCAAAACTCATGTGGGCCCCACCAAGTGCTTTTATATTTTTTTAGGATGTCTTCACATAGTTTTAAATGGTATGGCCCACTTGAGTTTCGTTTACCGATGGTTTTTGAGATATCTCCTAACGCAAGTCAATTGCATTTTTCCGTTGCGCAAGTGCTGCGTAAGGAGTTTCTACGCCGACTCCAGTCTCTCCACTGACTCTAAATCGATTCTCCTTTGCTTATAAAAGGAGAGAAGAGCGAGAGAGAGAGCTAAAGCCATCAGATCCAGGAATGTGGGAAGCCAAAGAGAGGTGTAAACGAGAGAGAGAGAGAGAGAGAGAGAGAGAGAGAGAGAGAGAGAGAACAGAGAGATAGGATGACATGGAGAAGCCATCTCCATCATCAAGAGTTTTTTTTCCTTCCTCTTTAGTTTTTCCTTTGATGATTTTTAGAGACTTTAGTCCATCACGTCATGATAGGCTAAGCCTCTTAGCTAGGGCTAAGAGGTGACGCTCGTAGTGTGATGGGAGACTTTTTGTTTGTGCCTTTTGATTCATATTTGAAATGAACTGATTTTGATTATAGTTTGATTAATAGGAATGCTTTCAGTTTTTAATGGTTTGTTGTGACTTAAATTACAATGGATCTACGATAGCTCTGAGCGTGTTCTTTTCCTTATTGAGGTTATGAACTTAGGAACTCTTGTTGTTCACCACTATCCCTTGGGCATGGAAGGGTGATGGAATCTTTCCTAACGTTTATAACTCTCTCAGATTGGTTGTAGATTAATTAAATTCTGTTGTTTGCTTTGTCTCATAGGCATGGTTTTGTGATGAAATCAATTCTAATTCTCATACCTCTCATCTCTTGAAAACTGGATCAAAGGAAGTTCAGATTGGTTTTTAATGAAATATCTTCCAACTGGATGAAGATAGGACTCTGATTCTAGTTGTGTTCGTAAATCAAACATAGATCTCCCTGATCTCTACAAGTGTATCCTTGGCACCCTAGTTTTCCACCTTTGAATTTTACAAGTTTTAGATAAAGTAGTTCACCATTATTCTCTCATATTTACTTGATTTAGATTATATCTTTGCCTAGTTCTAGTTCAAGTTACTTTCAAATTACGTACAAGGTTCAGTCCTTGTGGATTCGACCTCGGTCTTACCACGATTATTACTACATCACAACCCTATACTTGGGGTGTGAACAACCTTCTAGTTCAAGTTACTTTCAAATTACGTACAAGGTTCAGTCCTTGTGGATTCGACCTCGGTCTTACCACGATTATTACTACATCACAACCCTATACTTGGGGTGTGAACAACCTTCGATGACATCAAACATGGCTCGATGCAATCGAGAATTTTAGGAAAATTGGGTTTTGTTTCTAGGCAGTTTAAGGGTTAGTTCAATGTTATTGACACGGCTTTGATGCCATTGAAGGATAAGTTTCGATGACATCGAACAGTGTTCGATACCATTGAACTGTTCAGCGCAGATTTATGCAGAGTTGTGTATTTGCGGGATTTTGTTTCCTATTTCGATTGTGTTTCCTATTACGCAGAATTCTCTCTCAAACACTTTTCTCTCCACACAAGTGGAAATGCCCAAGAACTGAAAATGGTGATAATGTGTAATGTAGAATGATGAAACTGTGGCCTACTATTTTCCACAAAGTGGGAGAAATGAGAGCCACAATAGAAGAATAAAGAAAGCACATGGAAAGCATCAAGAAGTTGCCAATGCTGGTGATTTCATAACATCAATTTGGTGGGTCACATTCTTTAATAATGCAGGATGTTGACTGGCTTTTAATTGCTCATATTTCAAAGGAAGATCTCCTTCAAGGACCCTTGAAATTGTGTTCATCAACCTCCACCATACACAGTTTTGGTGATCTTCATTGCAATTGGTCACTTGATGGGACTCATTTGATTAGGTTTTTGTGTCATGGGTTTGGTGATGGAACACAATTCAAGGTAAGCTTCATCTCATGTGCCCTGCCTAGGATGGGCCATGGCCCATAAAAAAAAAAAATCCTAGAAATCCAATCTGCAGCCTCTTTTTAATAGAAACGGGTAATTGTATTCCTTTTTCTAATGGAGAATTGTAGACAACTGATCAGATGGTTGGAAACATCCAATTATGGATACATAAACATTGGTCTACAAAAACTTGCAACAATTTAATAAGTGATCTAGAAAGCCATCAACCTTGTAGGCCCATGTTAAGAGTTGAAAAGAATCTTTCTAGTTGGAAGGCAGCACACGTCTGACTCCAGAAATTTCTGAATCACGTCACCGCTGCCACACATTGTTTGCTGATTGGTGTGGTCCACCAGATAGACAGATTGGATCACCACATGCATGTGGAGTACTAGAACAAGGACCTTGCAAGTTACAACATTTCGGATAGATACATGACAAAAATTCTAAGGTTTTAAACACGTATTTAAAGGGAGCAAATGGTCTGTTCTGGTTGGAGATCATCCATGGCATAATCAGGATCATGCCCGAATGACAATTCAGGTGGGCCCCCATATCTTCATGTCAGTTGCGCTCAAGAAAGCAGCGTTTAAACACCTCAATCACAATAATATGAAGTGACAGAAAAAAGATAAAAGAAAAATTAAATCATATATAGTGTGATTAATCCAGGAATATGCCGCTCCACATGTACAAATATGAAGTGGAGGGCATGGGCCCACCAAAATTAGGATTTATGGGTTAATCTCTAATCCTGATATTGGATCCTTTAATTAAATTCACTTAACCTGTTATCTTGGAAGAGAGATATCCAACCAAACAATAATACAATGGCAGATGGATTCCTTTTAATTGACCAAAACACAAGCCATTTGATTACTTGTAACAGGCATAACAGTTAATACTAAGACTTGGGTAGCTGCTTACTATGCATTCTGAAATAAATACAAACTTCCACTCCATCTACTCAGACAAACATTTGCCTTTTGTTGATACAGCAACAAATGATCCCCTGAAATAGATTATAAAAGGCCTACTTGTCTGATATGTGCAACCTTTTGCTCAAGGAAGCTGTTGGTGAATTTCTATAGTACCGACCTGATTTGATTACCTTCACAAAATCATATTCTATGGGCATCGTTTTCTCAGAGAAAGCTACTGGTGATTTTGTTTTAGTATGGCTGGAAAGGGCGTGTTTTTTTATGTGAGTTGCTGACCTTTGCATGAACGGATGAACGATTGAAATACCCCCGAAACTTCCGTTCCTGTCCTGTTCTGGTACAAAAACAAATATCCGCTTGTAATAATTTAATTAGTGACACAGACAGCCACCAACCCTTCAGGGCCCACCAAAGTTGGGAAACGAAAATATATTGATAGCTAGATGGCATCACACTGGTGACTCCTGAAATTTCTAACATTGTGTGATGACTACTGTACAATTTTCCCTGATTGGCATGGCCCACCAGATGCACGGACTGGATCACCATATGCATGACAGAACAGGGACCTTGCAAGTAACAACATTTCAGATAGATGCATGGCATACACCTGTATAAAATGAACCAAATGGCCTGTTTGGGAAGAGGCCCATTCAGGCAACAATCAGGATCATGCCCTGATCAGGTGTATCCATATCTCCAACTCAGACCTCACGAGATAGCAGGGTTTTAACCCCGTAATCACAATTTAAACCAGGAAAACGCTGCTCCCCATGTACAGATCTGATATGAAGGGCATGGGGCCAGACGAAATTAGGATTAACGCTTAATCTTCAATCCTGATTTTGAGGGATCTCCCAAAATTCTTGAAACCCACTATTTTTGGCGACGGCCCACCACAATTAGTATTCCCACCCAAGTTGTTTGGCATCAGCAAATTTCAAGTTAACAGAAAGATACAAAACCAAACAGTAAACAGAATGGCATATGGATTCCTTGAACATGTAAGTATTCCACATAAAACCAACTCATTTGATTACTTGTAACAAACATAACAATTAATACTATTACAAGAGACTTGGGTAGTTGCTTAATATGCATTTTGAAATAAATACAACCAATTTTTCTTCCTCTACTCAAACAAACATTCCCTGTTAATGATTATGTAATATAGATGGAGATCTCTAACACATAATTAACTAAAATGAGATCAACTCATTTTTAAGCATCTACCAAACAAGGCATTTGTTGTTTACATATAGGATCTCCTACATTTGTTATGCATCTGGCCTTTGCTGCTGCTGAGATTAGCATCAGCTCTTCTAGATGACCCTTGCCACCTCTTCAACTGCACTTGTAATGCAAGGGCACTTTCACACCGGGCTCGAGTGGGGTTGCCTGTGGGATGCAGGGGCAACCTCGGGGTGGGCAGACCGTGTGAGGCGGGTGGCTCATGTGAGGTTGTTACCATCAAATTTCTGTTCCAATAGGCTATTTTGGATGTATATATACAACTAAGGCCTATCTAAATAGGCTATTCTGCTACAACCCACGATAGAGATTGATGGACAAGCACATGTGGTGATCGTACACATTTGACGCACTGGCACCTGTAGAATGATAGTGTCACATATGACACATGTGGGACACTAAAAGACGGACGACAACACATTTGGCAGATGTGGGGGGCTTGAAGATGCACCTTATTATCTAGATTAGCTTGTACAATATTGCTTTTTGGGATGTCTCAAATTATCTATGGCCTTTTTTCTTAATCATGGCCTGCTCAACATGCTAGCCCTCAGGAGGGCTAAGTTTCAGCGAATCCATGTAATTGAAAATCCATGTCGGAACTCAAGAGAAGACTGATTTTGGACCAACCTCCAAAAAAATTGAGATCAAGCCCTTCAACCCCTCTTGAGACAACGAATTTAATTGAGTCTTCCATATCAAAGCAGTACTTCTTGTGTTTGACAATGCAAAAGCAGAATTTATCAGTCTTTCTCCCTTGGTCACCTTGTCTAAAACCTCGACCAAAATAAACAAGATTGCCAGCTCTAACATATTATTTGCCCAGTCCAAATCATCGGGTTAGCTTGATTTTTGGACCTAATAGCATGTTCTCGTCTACAGCCACTACCTAATAAGTAGCTTGGATCTACATGTGTTACATTGGCACATATGCAGTAATTAATTACCCACTAGATCACTCATCAAAATCAGTTCGTGCTTCTTTTAATATCATAAAATCATCTTCTTCATCTAAGCCTTAGACCAACTAATTGGTTTGCTACACAAATTCTGTTCTGTAATCAATTCTATCAAGGATCATATCATTGTATGGCTGAAGATATTAGAAACAAATGGACAAGTAAGAGACCTTCAGCTAAATTTTCTAAGCCATACATATGTGTTGTACCCCACTTGATCAAGTTAGAAACCGTCATGACTCATTAACTAACCTCATTCTGTCTGAAAATTAGGCGCTAGCCCATGCATCAGGTGAGTCGTCCTGACTGAATTTCTACAGCATGAAGAAAGCTAAGTCAACATTAAGCTAAAGGGCTTTAGATGACCTAATCACGAGTTACTGATTCTTGGAAAGTTTTTAAGTGCAAAGAAACGCAATGAAATCAATTATATTAGCATTCCTAGTTGGAACCTCTGGTTTAGAAGCTCCACTCTTGAAGAGTGTGGACCTCTTCAAGGGCTCTTGATCATGGCTTACAATCTTATATCGTGTAAATACAGATAGAATTGTCATCCATTGTGAAGGTTGATCTTGATTTTGGGATGGAGATGGACTATAAAAATTTATGCAATAGTCTAGTGACTCTGTCACCAGGCTCTACCATGCGAAGACGATTTGCCCCTTTGATTGCATGAAAAGTTCTATACGATTAGCAGCACTATCCATGGTTTGTCAGGATCTTTTGAGTACAAATAACAATAAAAATGAGGACATGGCTATAAATAGATGCCACTAACTCGTATGAAGTAATCTACATAAGTAGTTTTAGCCTGTCCATGTGTGCCATGACTATAAACCATTTATCTTACAAGCACCATACACATACCAAATCTTACATTCAATTACCCTGCATCTGTAGCATGTGCCATTTTGTCCATCTATTCATATGCCAGATGTGCCTCCATTGCCACTATATATCTTCAAGCACCCCACGTTCAGCTAATATGCCTCCATGCATCTTCATGCAGTCCAAATGCATCAATGGCTACTATTTCAGCACCCACAAATGAAAAGAAACACTAAAAAATCACAAACCTAATTTAGATGAGTTTGGCTCTGATACCATCTTAATTGTATTGGATACCCCAATGTAAGGGTTCCTCCTCATATATATAATGAAGGAGTCAGCTCTTTACAAGGCAATTGTTGCAAAATATTGATTTTTAAATAAAATATATTTTAATAATAAAAAATAATATATGATATATATTATGTTGTTTGGAAAAAACACCGTTTTGTGGGTTTTTTGAGAATAGTCCCACGTGGGAAAGGGAAGAGAAAAATCTGTGGTTTAAATGATAACAGTGGAGTATTATAATATTTACCTACCTAGTCCGTGGACTATGGACCTTGCGTGGGCACGGGCACGGGCTCGGTCTCGGGCTCGGGCTTGGTGCGAGGGCGTGGGCATGTGAGGCTGTGTGGCTATAGATGCGCTAGTGGCGCACTTTGCACTTCGCACGTGCGCATCGTGTCACTCCCTTCGCGAACCGGAGAGAGACGTGTGCGAGTCGCACCGACTAGTGGCTAAGGCAGATGGTTGGCTGGACGAAAATCTAAAGGACTGAATGAGAGTCCCTCTGATTATATAGAGAGCTAGAAAATAGAGTCATAAAGAATTGAAATTTGTGCTATTAGTGCGGGTCCACCAGAATCGTATGCATGGCTAGCCCAATAACTAGAAAACGGTTAGCTGCTGTCTCACAACAGTCAGCATGCAGCAGCTAAATGGCCCATGCACAACAGTCAGAAAATGGCCATAAAACGGCTAGTTTTTTCCAACAGCTAGAAAACGGTCATGGGATTTATTTCCCTGGACCATAACCCCCAGCCACCATAGCCTATAAAAGGAGGACCTGAATGGGTTTCCAATCCATCTTAAAACCCACTCCAGCAAACCCATACGAACTAAGACAGCCTACTACTCATCTTCTATACTTCAGTAGTTCCAGCAAGATAGTAAGGGTTAAACCTTTACTAGAAGAACAGACCAACGGTGTGGTCTAGAACGGTTCAACTGAACCAGTGGGTCAAGTAATCGACTTGAAAGGTCAATGGTCTTAATCCAAAGAAATTTCTCTCTTTCTTTTTCTTTCTTTTGGGATTTTTTCATATGTTGTAATACTGTCAGAAATTGTGTAATTGAGTTCCAATAGGTGGGCCTTCGTGTTTGCTGAACGCAAACCCACACCAAGCTCGTTGTATCCTAGAAGCTATTTGCCTGTAACCTATCGGCATACTCAATTTACTTGACTAGGGGCAAATAACGCTTTAAGGACAGCGTTTTCAGACGTGCTTCAGCCTGTCCTTATTTCTGATTATCGTAATTTTTCGGTTTCCATATTATACAGAAAATACATTAATCTGTATAATTTTCAACAGCAATTACAAGAAAGCAATTACAGGGAATCAAACTAAACTAGGAAAATATAATCAACCTTTTAATTAGAATATTTTATAAAATATTTACATATTACCAAAATCATGCCATAATTATAAAGACTAATTATGGCTAAATATATCTGTCTGACAGTCTATACGTACAAGCCTACATGCATGTGCTGTGAAATCTACCCTGACCACCAGGCGAGTCATCCAATTTTAGGCTTAGGCTATTAAATAAAATAAATAAATAAAAAACAGCTCCATTCATGATTCATGTGGACACATTATTGGATCAGTGCAAAAGGAATGCTCTCCCTGCAAATTGTTTCCTTTGACATGGACATATGAATCACAGATTGGTCTGATTTTATCCCCACAACTAAATTTTGGTGTGGCATCTAATGGTTAGAGTAGATTCCATATAATCATATCATGGTAGGCCATGTGGAATTCAAGGGTGGACATCTCTTCTAACTGTTTCCTTTGGTGTGGCTAACTTAAATTATGGGTTAGGTTGATTTTTTATTTTTTTATTTTTATTTGTTTTGCCCTAAGCCGAGTGTGGGATTACACATCTAATGATCAGAGTGGTTTTTTAAATAAACATCAAGGTAAGCGCATTAGAAAATCAATGGTGACGTGCATCTCCCAACTGTTTCCTAATTTCTGCTAAAAGGAATTTTTACAGAGGCCTGCCCTTGATTTTAAGGGGCCCACTCACTGTGATGTGTATGTGAGACACTCCAAATATTAGATGTGTAATCCCACAGTTGTACCAGGGCCAAAAGTCAGGGTGACATGTGATTTAGGTGGGCCACACCAAAGGAAACAATTGGGAGATAGACGCTCACTCTTGATTTAGAGAGTCCACTATGATGATTATATATATTAAATCCACTCCAAACATTAGATGCCACACCAAAATTTAGTCTCGGGGCCAAAAGTCAGGCCCAATGGTAATTCAGGTGGGTCACATCAAGGGAAAACAGTTTGGAGGGTGAGCTATCCCTGTGCACTGTTTTCAATCGTGCGGTCCACCTAAATTATGAATGGAGCTTTTTTTTTGCCCTGGGCCTAACATGGGGTGATGCCCAGGTAAGGTGAATTTCACATAAACTTCACAGTGCAGCTTACTTGAGCCGCCAAGCTATGCTCACCCAGGTTGACCCCACTTCTGTTAAGAAATATAAAGGAAAGTACTCCAATGATAATTACTTAAATTAATGAGATAATTTATTGATAACCTAAAAAAAAAAAAAAAGATTGCGGGTTGTCTACACTATAATAATAGTCTGGTATTATGTGGAATTCCCTTATAGTTATTAGGTATTGTGTTGAATCAAGTCAAACCAGCTGAACGATAAATAGGGTCGATTTTATTTTCACATTTCTAATGCAAAATTATTGTAATTTTCACATGACAACTATTTAAATTTTAAATTTGTTCATTAATTTTTAAAAAATAGTTTTATATATATATATATATAATATTGATATTTTCTTAACAAGATCATAAGAAAAACATCAAAATTTGAAAATCTCATGAGAATTAGATAAGAACTAGATTGTAGGCTCATAGTTTTCATGGCACCTAACCTTGCCTAAACCGGCTATATAGCTTATCAATGGACTGGGCTAGATGAACAGACCCAACCCCGCCCATATAGCACTATATTCCATTCTTAAACCTGGGGATGCAACTACCCAAAACCAATTGACCCAAACTAAGTTCGGGTCTGGTTGTCAAGATCCTCAGGTTGGATTCGGATTGGAAAACACTAACCTGATTTGTATTCAGGTTGAGATGGAGTGAGCACGTTTGGGTTGGGTTAGGTTGGGTTCGTGTTGGACACCACTGAGTCAGATACAGATGCAGGTTGACCGGGTTGGGCTTGGGTTAACCTTCAAGCTGACCCAACCCACTCAAGTTGCACCCCGTACTAATCCTGAGTGTGTTTGTGCAGGTTGGATCTAGTGGGTCAAGCCCAACTGGATAATGGGTCACAACCAATAAGTCAAGATTGGGATAGAATTCTGACCCCATTTAATAAAATTAAATTAATAGGGTAGGCCCAAGCTGTCCCCAACCTGACCCAAATCCGAACCATTGCCTCCATGGTTTTGACTCAAATGAGCCTGACACAACTCATCTGAGTCAACTTGGAATCAGTCAGAAATGACCCCATTGAAACCATGAGTCACCCTCCCTAATCACCCTGAGCTTAGCCCAGCCCATTGGTCAGGCCCCACCATGATTAATATATGAAATTCACTCCATCCATTAGATGTGAGCCATAATTTAGGCCTAGGCCTAAAATGTTGCACAGCATGCCAACAATGCAGTGAGCCTAGATCCAATCTCAAGCCTCACCCACAAACGATAAACAGGAAGAAATATAAACTAGAAATAGATCGAAGCAATCAAAACAAACCACAAGACAAGATATACGTGGAAAAACCCCAATCTATGGTAAAAAACCACGGATGCAAACTTCCACTATGAAGAATGAAGATTACAAGGCAATATACTAACCTCTCCCTTGGAGATACAGAGAAAATCCTTTTCCCACACCTTAGAATAGCTCCTTAATATTCACCTTTCTTTTCTACCTATAAAAACCCTAGGAACCCCTATTTATAGTTTAGGTAACTCCCCTTTCTGCATCCCATTTGCGAAAAGACTTACGACACGAAATCCGTAAAACTCCTTTCGCATCCCAGTTGCGAAAGGACTTGCGACATGAAATCCGCGCAACCTCGACTGGTCGTAAGCAGCTCCAGATGTGGCTCCACTTCTCAACAATCTCCCACTTAGAGACACATCGCCATAAACCTTTGTCTTCTTCATCCGGAGTGCATCATCTCCCCATCTTCAAGCCTGAAGACCAATCAAAGCTGAACAGAGCTTCAGCTTCTCCCTTGTGACCACCTTGGTTAGCATATCCATAGGATTCTCACTTGTATGAATCTTCTCCAGAGCAATCGATCCATCTTCTAGTAACGAGCAATCGATCCATCTTTCAGTAACGAACGTATGAAGTGATATCTGATGACAATATGCTTAGTCCTTCAATGAAAGGCTGAATTCTTAGCCAAGTGTATTGCACTCTGACTGTCACTGTACAGCTTACAATCTGCTTGCTTCTTACCCAACTCTTCCATAAAACCTTGCATCCACAACATCTCCTTGCATGCTTCGAGTAGTAACATATTCTCGCTCGTCGCACCGATAGATACTATCTTCTGTAACTGAGAGACCCAACTGACTGCAACACTTCTCAGAGTAAAGACATAACCTGTAGTGCTTCTTCTGCTGTCGATATCTCCTGCCAAATCCGAATCCACGTAGCCTTGTAGCTTGATTTCCAATCCACCATAACATAGCCCTAGATCCTTAGTACCTACCAGGTATCTAAGAATCCACTTCACAGCTTTCCAATGTTCCTTCCCTGGATTGTTCGTGAACCCGCTAACGACTCCCACTGCTTGAGCAATGTCTGGCCTCGTGCTCACCATAGCATACATGAGACTCCTTATAGCTGATGTGTATGGGACTTTATCCATGTAATCCTGTTCCTCCTGCGTCTTTGCCCCTTGCTCCTTAGATAGCTTAAAGTAGTTGGCTAATGGAGTGTTAACCGGCTTAGCACCTCCCATATTGAATCGATCAAGTACCTTGGCTATGTACTCTGCCTGTGCAACACCAGTTTCTTGTTTTCCCTGTCACGCTTTATCCTCATGCCTAAGATTTGTTTTGCAGCTCGTAAATCCTTCATGGCAAATTCTCTAGGCAGTTGTCTTTTAAGATCTGAGATGTCCTTCATGCTTGAACCGGCCACCAGCATATATCAACGTACAGAAGAAGGATGATCTATGACGTATTAAACTTCTTCAAATAACAACAGTGGTATGCATGACATCTCTTAAAACCGTTTCCCAACATGAAACTGTCGAACTTCTTATACCACTGCCTCGAGGCCTGCTTCAGGCCATATAAACTCTTCTTCAGTCTGCACACCTTGTTCTCCTTTCCTGGTGTCACGTATTGTAACGCCTTGAGAATCGGGGGTCGAGTAGAAACCCAACTCCCGAGTTCCAAAACATCACTTATGCAACATAGATAATGATGATTGAATATTATCTGTAGAAGGGCATTGAACATATTTAGGATTATACTAAAAACAACATATTATACTCCAGAGACAGTTAAATTATGCAAGAGGAAGACTGTGATAGATATATATAACATATATAAATTGTTGTAAGTCTCCAGAGTTGAACATGTTACCAGGTTAAATATAAACATGTATACTCCAAAAATGAACAAAATGAATATACATGAGTGTTCCCAAAGTGCAAACTGATAAGTGTATAGCGTCTAATCAACCTCCCTGTAACTCCGTCGATCAGAACATGGTCTACATAGACCAGCCTGATAGCTGCATATAGAAGAAACATGCCACATCATCATAAAAGTCCGGCTCCGCTTCGCAAGCAGCGCCATCATCTGAAACTTAAAACGGGGACTGATTGGTGTGTACAACACCATCCCGTAACGTGGGAGTGAGTGATCAACTCAGTGGAATAATAAAGCATAGGTTAACATATTATCAATTTAGTCAAGCGGTAATGATAAAGCAGTACAATCAAACACTCCTAAATACTCTTATTAATGTAAGTATGAAAATGTAGTCATGATGCATGCCCTCACCTACATACTCCCTCACGCGACACCATCTTAAGTCCGCGGCATACGTCCATCCCTCAGTACTCCACATCTTCCAGGCACATACAGTGCGATGATGAGCATGATTACCGAGTTATTATTAGTCCTTTTCATACAGCAGGATTGGGAAACTAAGGTACCTTCCTTATATCATTCTCAAACAATGATCCATTCTAGGGTCATCAATCATATATAATCTCATACGATGGTGCGGTTCTAGGTCGCTGCAAGGGCTGCCAGGGCTGTTACACGGAATCGTTACACCACTCCTCCATCACCTTATCAATACAGGCCTAGTTTGTACTCTTGTTGCTACGGAAGGGTCATCGCCTCCACGTAGACTCAAAGTACGCTCGAAGTCACTACAAAGGCCTGCTAGGGCTATTATATGGAATCGTTGCACCACTCCCCCATCACCTTATCAGTGTAGGCCGACAGTTCGAATACAGTGTCCCGTACCACCGTATTCGGCTCACGAGTCTGGTTACTCACTGGTCACTATGGGGAGGTACATGGCCCCAGCGTAGGTCGACAGCTCGACCACGGTGTCCCATACCACCATGCTCGGCTCATGAGTCTTAGCGGATCGAGGTACCAAGGTCAATGGGGTTGCACTTGTAAGTTTGGTACCTTAGGTTCAAGCAATGGCGTCCAAACATGGTGAACATACATAAGGCAAATCGGGTTACTTGACGAGTTCGACAAGTACAAGCGTACGCTGAAGTAGCCGACAAGGTACCACTGTCGATAACCATCGTACACTCGGATTCACCAAATGCATCAATTGTGACGAGATGAATTCGCCCAGTCAAACAGGAATTGTTACCGATTGCCTAGACTATACAATAGCCCCAATCACATTCAATTAGAACATGTTATCCTATGAAGTCTCAAAGCAGCAATAGATCATATTACAAATCATACAATCAAACGTCCGTTATAATCCGCTTTAGGGCTGTCAGGGCTGTTGCACGGAATCGTTACACCACTCCCCCATCATCCTTCACGGAATCATACAACCTTAACAGAAATCCACACATATGCATTTCATAAATAAAACAGACATCATACTGTCAACATACATAGAGGAAATCAGAAACATTATTCAAGTTGTTGAGAAGCCTATCTCAACACCACTATTAAATTTAGTTCGTCACACAATTTCTCACACAAGCATTTTGTCAAACACTTAAACTACACCACTCCAACATACATTACGTATGTTGATTTCAACATAGACTATGACAAATCCTTATATCAAGGAGTTGTCTCATACACAACAATCATATTCTTACATCCAATACATATGGCAGGCATAAATCATAAATCCATATTTATTTAGTCATTTCAACAAACACTTAGACTACACACATTAGCCTACATAAGTTATGTTGACCAAAATGTGTATTAGGGCGAATCCTTTCACCAAACAGGTCATACATCCATAACTAGCATATATACACGGTAAATACTCATGACAATCATATCAGCAAAATTTATACGGATACGGTATTTTCTACAAATACCTAGAATACACAAAATTCCATATTCTTCATATTTAACCGAAATAGAAAATAGAAAGCATGTTCTACATGTGAAACAGCATCCATGTCGAGAATAAATCATTAACCGACATTGAAAGCCTTGAAAACCATAACCTATACGTCTAAAGTCCGCACCTTATGCCGTAGAAGCGTAACGAACTCGTTAAAATCTCTAAGTCTTCGTCTACGGTGATTTGGCGACCTATAACATGATTTGGGTTAGTTATTTCATAACTTACACCACCTGGAACTCTAAAACAGGTTAGGGTTAGGGTTTCTTACCTAGATACGAAGTCAGAATCGCCGAAAAAGCGCTTAGATCAGGATGGTTAAGCGTGTATAGCGGCAGGGTAGAGTATCCGGAAGAGGCTCCCACTTCTCTCACACTTTTTCTCTCTTTTCTCTCTTCTCTCTCCTAGGTTTTCTCAAATTCGTAGGCGAGGAATGAGAGAAGGTTTAAGGTCCTTATATAGGCCAAAAACACTCTGAAATAGACTCAGTAGGTTATAGCCAAAGTGGGTCTGTTCCGTCTCAACGAAGCACTTCTGGCGACCCCTTTTCAATGTACAGTCGGACTTAAGCTCACTAACAATGGATCTAGGTTCAGCTGAGGTTTCGTTCCAGTCAGGTTCCCAGATCACACGTAGCGGACCAGTTTCAGTTCAACAGTCAGTGAAACTCGATCAGAGATTTCAAGTACACTGACACGTAGGGGCAAATATCCCTGATCCAAGGGTGTATTTGGGTCAGATTCCGACGGTCTGATCGCTTATAAATTGTCCGCAAGCGACACGTTCCAGATTACTTAAATCATATTTAATTTAATAAGAAAATCTTATTTTCTCACACTCTCTGCTCTGGCCTAAAGTTGTGCATTTCTGGATATAGTTAAATCTTGATTTCTGGGGTGGTTATCAAGTCCAACTAAGCGGTCATTTCGGTAATGGTTTCGCAGATATCGGACTTTTGACGTGCGGTCCAGATCCAATACGAAGTTTCAAAGTGTTCCTGAGAGCAAATGGGAAGAGAGTTTAATCCTAGATTTCAGGATACTGTAGCGATAATGATTTTACAAGTTTTGGGTCTTGCAGATCGTATTTCGCGTAGTTGGTGTTGATTTCTCAAGCAATCTAGTTTACCACTAGCTAAACTTTGTCTAATTTCTAAAGGAATTGATCCTAAGTGATTTCTGTTTGAGATGGTACTTGGTTCTTTGTAGTTTGTATAGAAAGTGATTCAAGCTATGAATACTTTACTCAATGACGCCCTAATTACAACAGAATAAGGTCCTAGGGCAGTTCAACGTCCAGGGACTTCCATTGCCAAGTTGAGAAAAATCCGGGATGTTACACATATCCTATCGGCTGATGCATATATATCTCTTCTTCAATGTCCCCATGAAGAAAGGCTGTCTTAACATCTAGCTGCTCTAGATGTAAGTCCTCTGTAGCCACTATACTCAAGACTATGTGAATCATAGACATTTTCACCACAGGTGAAAATATTTCAGTAAAATCGATACCTGCCTTTCGTTGAAACCCTTTCACAACCAATCTAGCCTTGTACCGTTTCGAACCATCGTGCTCCTCCTTTAGTCTGTAAACCCACTTGTTATGAAGAACTTTCTTACTCTTAGGTAAAGTGACTAGCTCCCATGTACGATTAGACTCAAGAGAGTCTATCTCCTCATCCATGGCCTGCTCCCACTTACCCCGTGTATCTGACTGTAACACCTCTTCAAAACACTATGGCTCACCATTATCTGTCAGCAGTAGATAATATAAAGAGGGTGAGTATCGGACCATGGGTCTCCTCTCCCGAGTAGACCTTACAACCGGTGTATGTGGCTCTGCCTCATAATGCTCCTGTGCATGATCATCCTGTGACGTTGTAACACCCGTGTCCGGTAACTCTTCCAACTCTACGAATTCCTTTTCCTCGGCCTTATTTTCTTGCACATTGTCTTTATGCATCACTTTTTCATTGAAGATTACGTCCTTGCTTCTGATGATTTTTATGTTTTCTGCATCCCAAAACCTTTAGCTAAAATCATGCTGCCCGTAGCCTATAAACGTGCACCTCCTGGACTTCGCATCCAGCTTGTTTCTGTGTTATACATCGATGTAAACATATGAAGTGCAACCGAACACTCTGAGATGTGCAAGGTTCACTTCTTTCCCAGTCCACGCTTCTTCTGGTAGCCCACCATCCAATGGTGCTGAGGGACTTCTATTGATGAGATATGTAGCAGTATTCATAGCATCTGTCTAAAAGGTCTTAGGCAACCCTGCATGTAATTTCATGCTCCTGGCGCGCTCAAGGATGGTCCTGTTAATGCGCTCAGCCACACCATTCTGTTCTGGTGTCCCTAGAATCATTTTCTGATGTTTGATTTCATTTGCTGCACAATACTCTTCAAATCTCTTATCACAGTACTCTCCCATTATCAAATCTGAGACATTTTACTGTTCTACCTGTCTCATTTTCTACCATAACTTTTCACTTCTTAAATACATCAAATACATCAGATTTATGTTTTAAGAAATAGACTCACAGTTTCCTACTAGCATCATCAATAAAGGAAACAAAATAACATGAGCCACCAATAGATAATACCTGTGCCGGTCCCCACACATCAGTGTGTACAAGCTCCAACAGATGCGTCTTTGGAGCGCATCCCGTCTTCTTGAAACTTACCCTCTTCTGCTTGTCATACACACAGTCCTCGTAGAATTCCAAGTCAATAGACTTCAGCCCTGATAGTTTTCCTTTTGACAATAGCACTTTCCTCCATTTCTCACTTATATGTTCCAACCTCTGATGTCATAACTGCTTATTCACTCCAGTTAATGCGACTGCGAGTGAACTATACAATCCTGAAGTCACGTACAAAGTACCTTCCTTCTTGCCTCGAGATATCACCAAGGCACCTTTTGTGATCTTCCAGGAATCACTGATAAATGTCGTCACATAACCGGTATCGGCCAACTGCCCTATTGAGATCAGATTCTTTCTCAAACTCAGTACATGTTTGACATCCTTCAATTTCAACGTTGTTTCATCTTTTTGATTTATATGAACGTCTCCCTTTCCAACAATACTTCATGGCTCATCATCTCCCAGGTAGACTCTCCCAAAGTCACCTGATATATAATTACGCAGAACCTCCTTACATGAAGTGGCATGAAATGAAGCACTCAAGTCTATAACCCAAGACTCATTCCTCGCATCAAGAGATAAGATCAACGCCTCTGTGTCACTCTCCTCAGATAGATTCACTAAATCCTTCCTGCCTTGAAAGCTTCCTTCTTGTTTCTTAAGCGCCCTACAATCACGTTTCATGTGTCCCTTCTTGCCGCAATGCCAACACCCGTCTTTGTCTTTCGATCCCTTGGACTTCTTCATCTACTTAGAACGCCCGTGTTTATTACCTCCTTTGTTCAGCAATCTTCCTCTTCCTTCAACGTTTAGAGCATTCCCTAAATCCCCTGAAACTCCTGATGTCTTCCTTCTAAATTCTTCACTGAGAATTAGACCGGCCACATCATTAAATTTCAGCTTTGTCGACCCTGAAGAATTGCTCACGACAATCACCAAACCATCCCAACTGTCTGGCAAACTGGATAAGATCAATAACGCTCTGACCTCATCCTAAAAAACAATGCCAGCGAATTCCAACTGGCTCGTGACTGTATTGAACTCGTTTAGATGTTTGGCCACGCTCCTACCATCTGACATCTTCATGTTGAATAACTGTTTCATAAGATGAACTTTGTTGGATGCTGAAGGCTTTTCATATATGGTAGCTAGGGCTTCTATTAATTCTTTTGTCGTTTTTACCTTGGATATATTAAAGGCGACGCTCTTAGACAAAGAGAGTCGGATCGTTCCTAAAGCCTTCCTATCCAGTAAAAACCATTCATCATCCGTCATCTTTTTTAGTTTCTTCTCTTTTCCTCTTAGAGAAATATAGAGGTCCTTCTGATACAGATAATCTTCCATCAGCATCTTCCAGAAGGCAAAGTTTGAACCATTAAACTTCTCAATTCTAGTTTTCCCATCTTCTGTCATCGTTCCCAATAGAACTAAACCAATAGCTTTGATACTAGTTGTTGCGCAGCACGCCAACAACGCAGTGAGCCTAGATCCGATCTCAAGCCTCACCCACAAACGATAAACAAGAAGAAATATAAACTAGAAATAGATCAAAGCAATCAAAACAAACCACAAGACAAGATATACGTGGAAAAACCCCAATCTAAGGTAAAAAACCACGGATGCAAACTTCCACTATGAAGAATGAAGCTTACAAGGCAATATACTAACCTCTCCCTTGGAGATACAGAGAAAACCCTTTCCCACACCTTAGAATAGCTCCCCAATATTCACCTTTCTTTTCAATACCTAGAAAAACCCTATGAACCCCTATTTATAGTTTAGGTAACTCCCCTTTCCACAACCCAGTTGTGAAAGGACTTGCGACACGAAATCCGCGAAACTCCTTTCGCATCCCAGTTGCGAAAGGACTTGCGACATGAAATCCACGCAACCTCGACTAGTCGTGGGCAACCCTAGATGTGGCTTCACTTCTCAACATAAAATTCAGGCCCAGCCACAACAAGAGACAGTTTCAAGGGCAATATACTATTTCCAACCATGTGGTCCACTTGAACTACAGATGATGTTGATTTTCGAGAGTGGGCCAACTCAAGCTACTAAGCCGCCCTTTAAGAAAGACAACCATAGTCAGTGGAATGATACTTGAATTAATGATGTAGCTTTTTGAAAAGTACCGGAATGCAAAACCGTGCCAGGTAAAGCCACAGTTGGTGGCGCGCGGTTTGGGTGAATCCTCTAATCCATTGAGGTTGTCGTGGATCTTAACTGTGGGGCCCACTGTAATGTAGGGACCTTACATGGCACCTTCCATCTATTTTAACAGCTCATTTTAGGGTATGATTCAAAAAATGAAGCAGATAGAACTCTTAAGTGGACCATACCAGAAACAGCCGTTATTGAATCCCCACCATTAAAAACTTCACAGGGCCACCTGAATGTTTATTTGACATCCAACCTTGTTGATAAGGTCACAAAGACTCCATGAAGAGATCACACAAATATGATTTAATCCAAAACTTTTGTGGCCTACAATAAGTATAATGATTATTTACCACTTTTTCTTGTATTATTTATAGTCCACCTGAGATTTGGATGTGCTTCATTTTTTGGATCATGTCCTAAAATGAGTATTCAAAATGGATGGACAATATACATATAAAGCACATACATTATGGTGGCCTCCACGGTCAGGGATCCCACCCACCTCCCTGGATCCGGGGATCCACCGAGGCCGCACCCACAGTTGGGTAAGTAATCTGGACAGCCTGGATTGCTGAATGTAGGGACCGTGCTCTCTTCTTTGGCAAGACACAAGATAGAGCCTGGGATGTCCATCATCTTCATCTTATCACTATCGTGTGGGGGCTTTTCTACAAGCCTTCCAAACAGGGCCGGCTTCAGGATCTTGACTGAGCTCCTATTGTGCACAATTATCTGACATGACTTCATCTTATTGGTCAGTCTATTCTTACTCGTAACAGAAACCATTGCCTCCATGGTTTTAAGACTCAGATGAGCCAGATGCAACTCATTTGAGTCAACTCGGAATCGGTCAGACCCAAGCTGGTTCGATACCATGAGTCACCCTCCCTAATCACCTTGACCCGGGCCTAGCCCATTGGTCAGGGCCTGCCATGATTAATATATAAAATTCACTCCATTCATTGGATGCCAAGCCATAATTCAGGCCCAGTAACGGAAAAAGAAACAGTTTCAAGGGCAATACATCGTTTCTAACCATGTGATCCACTAAACTATGGATGAGGCTGATTTTTGAGATTCTTGTTTAAAAGAGGTGACTCTTATTTCACATAAAAATGAGAGTGGGTCAACTCAAGCTGCTAACGGATGAGCCATTTAAGAAAGATAACCATATTCAGTGGAATGATACTTAAATTAAATTAATGAGGTAGCTTTTTGAAAGTTCCGGAATGCAAAACCGTGCCATTTAAAGCCACACTGGTGGTGCGCGGTCTGGGTGAATCCTCGGATCCCTTTAGCTTGGTCAGTGGATCCTAACTGTGGAGCCCACTATGTAGGGGCCTTACATCCACACCTTCCATCTATTTTGACAGCTCATTTTAGGCCATGATCTAGAAAATAAAGTAGATAGAAATCTTAGGTGGACCATACCATAGAAAAGAGTCGTTATTGAATCCCCACCATTAAAAACTTCATGGGGCCACTGGATCTGTCTTATTTTTAGGCTCAAGCCTTACAACGAGCTCACCATATGGACGGACGGTTTGGATATAACAAATTCCTCATGATAAGACCCACAGAACTTTGTGACATGAAAACATCAGCTACACCAGCCAATCCGCCGCTTCCACCCGAGCCAGCCCAAACCTGAAACGTGAATGAACGATGAATGTAGATAGATAATCATAATATATGTTGTACGTAAGTCTGTATGCATGTACCTTTAACCCCACATTCCATTATTCAATCCAAGCAACATCATGCTACGTCGGGTCGATCAAGCCAAACGTGATTACAGTTAAATGGATTGTGGGTCAGGTTCCTGGCATTTTACTAAATGGTATGAACCATTGAGGTAACTCTTAGACACGCTGTTCATCTTTGAGATCGGTCCAATCATACCATTCATCTTCCAGATCATTCCAATTAGAACCTTAATCTTGGAAATGTTTCCAATTAAACAATTCATCTTCAAAAACCACCCAATCAGACCGTCCATCTTAGGGATTGGTCAAATTAGATCATTAATCTTCAAGACCTGTTTAAACGGATAGTTCATCTTTGAAATTGACCCAATCAGATTGTTGATCTTAAAGGTCGGTCCAATTAAACCATTCATCTTCGCTATCTATAAAATCAAACTGTTGATCTTCAAGATCGGTCCAATCACATCATTCATCTTCGAGTTATGTCTAATCTGACTGCTCATCTTCAATATTGGTCCAATCAAACCGTGGATCTTTAAGATAGGTCCAATCAGACCATCCATCTTTAAGGTTTATCCAATCCTAGAGTTTTGTGAGTGTAAGTGGGTATAAGACTGTGTGTGTGGTGGATATAACTTCTAGATGTGTGAATCAGGCCACTTCAATACTCAGGTGGCCCTACTCATGGCTTAATGGTAGACCCTGTGGGTTTCAAGACTGAAGTCAGGGTTTGAGTACCCACGTGGCGTGTGTGAATATGAGGGTATGTCTCAAAAAAGAAATAAAAAAGTGGTCCACATGCACCACAAGATTTTCATGATTTTGAAAATGATTTTAAATGGTGTGGCCCATTTCATGATTTTGAAAATGATTTTACATGGTGTGGCCTACATGCACCACACAAACCTACATGCATGCATGTGAAATCTACGCTGCAGACCACCAGGCCAGTCATCCAATTTTAGGTTCTGGCTGTAAAAAAAAAAAAAAAAAACAGCTCCATTCATGATTCAGGTGGACACATGATCATTGGAATCAGTGTAGTAGGAATGCTCTCCTTGCAAACTGTTTCCTTGGTGTGGCCCACCTAAATCACAGATTGGTCTGATTTTAGGCCCCACATCTAAATTTTGGTGTGACATCTAATTATTGGAGTAGATTTCTTATAATCATTATGGTACGCCCTATAAAATTCAAGGGTGGACGTCTCTTCTAACTATTTTGATCCTCTGGTGTGGCTAACTTGAATTATGGGTTAGCTCGATTTTTTTATTTTTTTTATTATTATTTTTTTTTTTCTGTTTTTTCTCTCTAAGCCGTATGTTGGATTACATATCTAATAGTCAGAGTGGATTTTTACATAAACTTCAAGGTAAGGCTCTTAGAAAATCAACAGTTAAATGCATCTCCCAACTGTTTCCTAATTTATGCTAAAAAGAAATTTTACAGGAGGCCTGCCCTTGATTTTTTAAGGGTCCCACCCACTGTGATGTGTATGTGAGACCCTCCAAATATTAGATGTGTAATCCCACAGTTGTACCAGGGCCAAAAATCAGGGTGACATGTGATTTAGGTGGGCCACGCCAAAGGAAACAGTTGAGAGAGAGACTCTCAATCTTGATTTAGAGAGTCCACTGTGATGATTATATTAAATCTACTCCAAACATTAGATGCCACACCAAAATTTAGTCTTGGGGCCAAAAATCAGGCCCATTGATAATTCAATTCGGGTGGCTCACACCAAGGGAAAACATTTTGGAGGGTAAGCTATCCCTGTACACGGTTTTCAATCGTGTGGTCCACCTAAACTATGAATGGGGCTTACTTACTCGAGCTGCCAACAAGTTGCTCACCCAAATTGACCCCACTTCTGTTAAGAAATTTAAAGGAAAGTACTCTGATAATAATTAATTAAATTAATGGGATAATTTATTGATAACCTTTAAAAAATAAAAGGTGTGGGTTGCATATACTATGACAATGAGTTTGGTATCTTGTAGAATTCCCTTATAATTATTAGGAATTGTGTTGAGTCGAGTCAAATCAGCCGAACAATAAATTGGGCCGATTTTATTTTTACATTTCTAACGCAAAATTATTGTAATTTTCACATGACAATTATTTAATTTTAAAATTAATTGTTCATTACATAGAACATTTTAAAATTTAAAATTGTTCATTAATTTTTAAAAATAGCTTTATATATATAGTGATATTTTCTTAACAAGATCATAAGAAAGACATCAAAATTTGAAAATGTCATGAGAAATAGGTAAGAACTAGATTGTCACTAGCTTATAGGAGTCTTGAGCTCATAGTTTTCATTGCACCTAACCTTGCCTATACCGGCTATATAGCTTTTCAATGGGCCGGGCTAGATGAACCAACCCAACCCAGCCCATATAGCACTATATTCCATTCTTAAACCTTGGGCTGCAACTACTCGAAACCAATTGACCCAAACGAAGTTCGGGTCGGGTTGTCAAGATCCTCAATTTGGATTCAGATTGGAAAACACTAACCTGATTTGCACTCAGGTTGGGACGGATTGAGCATGTTCGGTTGGGTTAGGTTGGGTTTGTGTTGGACACCACTATGTCAGGTACAGTTGCAGGTTGGGTCCCGCAAGGTGTAACATCCTGGATTTTCACTGTTTTGGATTTCCAAAAATCCTTAATTTTTTTTAACCTATATTATCACATACTGACCATTAGCACTCAACGTTAGCTTATAGACGAGTGGTCCAGTCTGGTCACAATCAGACCGTGTGCAGGCCATCAAGTCAGATGATCGGTTTGTACTCAACGACAGTTTGTGCAGGCCGTGCAGTAGCCGAGGAAGGTCAGAAAAATCTGAAAATTTAGAAAATCATAGATCTCACTAGGCTTGTGGTCCATCGCGGACCACGAACTCGTTGGACACCCAGAAGTTGATTATTCGTGCTGTTCCAATACAACTTGTCAACCCACTCATGGCTAGAGTTGAAATCTGGCACTAGTCAAAGAAACTGAGACTCTGGGCTTTTCAGTCATTGGATTTCTTCATAATTTATGGTGAAGGTCTAATGTACGTGCCTATGCTCGTCTACAAAATCTGGGACCCGATCGTGGGACGGTGACCGTTGATCGCAAACCGGACCCGTATGATTAAATCCCATATCCGATCGTTCCCAAATTTTGCATAGCCCTTCATCGGGCCATGGAACACCTACCCTATAAATTTCAAGGCCAGGGGGCCACCAGAGATTCTCCAATCACTGGAACGGACCCCACAGGGCCATTTAACAATCAGAACCGTTTGATCAAACCCCATAATCACTCATCCATTTGTTCCCAAATTTTGCATGGCCCTTCATCAGGCCGTGAAGCCCCTGTCCTATAAATTTCGTGACCAAAGACCCATCAGGGCAACCCTGTTACTCTTTTAGCCTAAAATCGACGGTTTAGAGTAAGCATGACCAAATCTCCACTTCCATTAGTTATAAATAGGCTACACTATGAACATAGTTAATCCAAACCCTAATCAGTGCTCACAAGAAATCTCAATACCAAATTCATTCCAGAAATGTCCCGATTTTTCGAACAAGTTTTAGACCGCTCGTTGGTGAGCCACTAGTTCCAAAACTATATAAGAATGTCCGTCTCACTGGGCTTGACGTCCATCGCGAGAGTCAGACTGGGAACTGCCTAGAACCGCTCAACTTGAGCCAAAGGACTAGTGCATGAGAAGCGCAAATACCCTAAAGCAAGGAGTTGGAACTTAAGTGAATTGAGTCGTCCACTCTTATGCAAAGTTGAGAATTTCGGACCGTCGGTTTCTGACCAAACTTCACATGTGAAGTAAGGATATTTCTCTGCTCATATCCGTATAGTCGCAGCCCCGATCGACTATCGATGACCGTTGAACAGACTTCTCATCATATCTGTCGATCGGCGCATCCAAATGGCAGGCCGATCGTATCCATACATAGATCATCATTAGGGCTAACTATCCTACGGTGTACATCGATGTGTACACCTCATAGTGGGCCCTAAAGGCTAGAAAAATCCTCTCATATGGTTAGTTTGGTAAAAACCCAACACTTGGGGCCATTGGCACCAAATCTGGCACTATAAAGGGCCCTCATTTAGAGCACCTCTCTCCCTATACGATTTTTGCCCTAGAAGAGAGAGAAGAGAGAAAGGGGAGAGGAGAATGAGGAGAGCAAAGAGGAGAGAAAGAGAGAATGAAGAAGGGTGAAGGTGGACCATAGCTCAAGTGGGGCCCAAAGGAGTTTGATTCTTGCAACTCCTCATCTCTCCTTCAACAAATCCCTCACCCACAACCGAAAGAACCCCTCTCCTCCGATTGGTAGGTAACCTCTCATCTTTTTCTTGAAACCCATGTATTGAGAGAGATTTGGTAAGGATTTCTAACATGCAAACGTTGCTCTAGGGATTCCGGCCGTCCGACCCTAAAAGCCCTCATTCCTAGGTCGTTTTCCAAGTCTCCAATGAATCCGAAGGTGCGGACTATTAATCTTAGGTGGCCTAGCACCACTTATATCATGAGTTTAATGATTTTGCTTGCTTGGATGAGGCACGTGTAGAATCTAGAGAGACCCTAGGATTTGGGTGATTTGTTTGGAGATGTATGAAATCGTATGTTGTGTATTGTTTCTATGACATTATTTGTGTCGTTCACATGCTTAAGTTGTAGTGGATGATTGTATACTCATGTATTGCATGATCTTCTCATATGTTGTTGCTTATGACATGTATGATGCTTTGCCCTTGTGCATTTTCATTCCTTGAAATGTAGGAAGTGTTTCACTTCCTCACTAATCTACACGACTCACACACGCCTTGTTTATGATAATGCAATATGTTTGTTAGGAATTTTGAACTGTATGATAGAATGTATGCAATATGCTATTGTAGGCTAGTTGATAATCTTGATGGTTGGCATGCTATGAATCAACATTGAACCCTAGGGTTGGTCGAAAACATGAGGAGAGACGGTAGTGCCATCGGTAAGACCATATTAGGGCTAAACCCGTGAGTTTGGGCGGGTGTGTACGGGTGGCAGTAGTTTGACTACATGGGTCCCTTGTACCCGATACCGCTCGTCACATACTCGCCCGACTCATGCGGTCTAGCCTACTATCTGACCAACCTTATTTGTTAACCATGTTTGCTCACATATGTATGGAATCTGAAACACCCTACCACCGTTACAGTCCATTGATAACGAATTGAATATCGATCCACAGTCTCGTGAGCCAGGCATGGTGGAATGGGACACTATTTTCGAGCTGTCGGCCTACGCTGGGGTGATGCGCCTCCCCGTAGTGACCGCGAGCGATCCCTTTCTCTTGGCACTCCCCATGTGCTTGAAGTCGGGGATGGAGAACCCGACGGGATCACAGATCGCTGGGTCTTGGCCTCACACGTTGGGGGTTCTTGGCCTCACAATTAGTCCAGGACATTTGATGTGGGGTGTATTAGATTCTCAAATCTGCTGGATAAACAGACCTAACTAAGAACCCGGTTAACATATCATTACATTGCATTAGCTAGGTTGGTGACTCGACAGTCGAGGTCGCTCTGAGGGAGTGTTGACATATGCGATCGTTAGACGGAGTCGCTTGAGGGAGTGTTGTGGCAAGGGCATTTATCATATCATCCGACATGCATGCGCATTAATAAGATTAGTTAGGTGTTTATGAATGATTGCCTCTCATTAAATTCATAATATAATTAATGCCTGTTAAAATTTAAGACTAATAGCACCCACTGAGTTGATCACTCACTCCCACTCTAGGACGGTGTTTTAAAACACCAACCAGACTCTTCAGTAGTTACAGGTGATGCCGAGTACGAGAAGCCTTGCGACGCGAGCTTGGATGAGGAGGACGAGTTATCCTACTTTTAGTTGATGGGCGACTCTCCATCGGCTTGGTAGGCGAGATTTGGACTGCTGAGTCGTGAACTCAGCTCTATTCTTTTGAACTTATGATTTTTAGGATTTTTGTTGGGCAACGCCTTGGGCGACCCCTTTTCATTCTTTTGAACCTGTATATGTAGGTATAATTTGCCTCTTTCATTTCAGTAAACCTGTTGTGATTATGTCTCATGTTTCAAGAAAATTCCATGCTGCGCATTTAAATCTTATTAATCGTAAACTGATAAAAAAAATAAGTTATAAGTGACACCCGGGGACTTGGGAGTCGAGTGCATACACGACCCTCAATTTCCGGGGCGTTACAAAAGGTCGGGTTGGGCTGGGGTTGACCTTCAAGCTACCCCAACCTGCTCAAGTTACACCCGATACTAAACCCGAGTGTGTTTTTGCAGGTTAGATCTGGTGGGTCGAGCCCAACCGGATTACAACTAAATGGATTGGGACACTAGGTGGTCACAACCAACAAGTCAAGATTGGGATAGAATTCTGACCCATTGACTAAAATTAAATCAATAGGGTAGGCCCAAGCTGTCCCCAACCTGACCTAAATCCGAACCACTGCCACCATGGTTTTAAGACTCGGACGAGTCTGAGACAACTCACCTGAGTCAACTCAGAATCGGCCAGACCTGACCCGGTTGAAATCATGAGTCACCCTCCCTAATCACCCCGAGCTGATCCCGGCCCATTAGTTATGGCCCGCCATGATTAATATATGAAATTCACTCCATCCATTAGATGGCAAGCCATAATTTAAGCCTAGGCCTAAAATTCAGGCCCAGCCATACCAAGAGAAACAGTTTCGAGGGCAATACACTATTTCTAAGCATGTGGTCCACCTGAACTATGGATGAGGCTGATTTTTGAGATCTACTCTTAAGAGAGGTGACTCTTATGCTGGTCGGGGTGGATTTCACATAAAAATGATAGTGGGCCGTCTCAAGCTGGTAACCGAGAAGCCCTTTAAGAAAGGTAACCGAAGGGCGAAGGCAGTTGAACAAGGGAACGGATTAGGTGCGACCCCCGCCTGTTCGGAGCTCACGGAGGCTCTGAGGGCCACTAAAGGGTCACAGTGATGTATGAATCTTATCCACACTATCCATCCCTCTTTTCATATCTTTATAAAGCACTGAACCAAAAATAAGTCAGATCCGAGGTTCAAGTGGACCACACACTAGGAAGCAATGGTGTTAAGGACAGCCACCGTTGAAACCTTACTAGGACCCACTGTGTGGTTTACTTTCCATCCAACCCCTGTATGAAGTGAAAAAACAAATATAATCTTGATCTAAAACTTCTGTGGTACCTAATAATTTTTCAACAGCAGGAATTTAATAACCACCGTATTGCCCTTTTGATACTTCGATATTCTTTATTTTTGGAATAATGTTCTAAAATAATATGAAAAAAATGAATGGACGGTTTGGATAAAGTTAATAAATCATTCTGGCTCCTTGGTGGCTCCGGAGACTCCGCCTATCCCGAGCTCGAACAGGCCGGGGTAGTAGGGTTCGAATCCTTATTGCAGTGGTAGACTCTGAGGAGTTTCAACACACGAGGTCTTAGGTTCGATAACCATAGGTGGTGAAATCACACTACGTCGTGCGTGGTTGTGTGTGTGTCGGGTGCGGGTGGAAAAAACAAAAAAAAGAAAAGAAAAAAGGCGGGTGTTGTACGTAATCCACGCGTGTTGAATGATACTTGAATTAATGAGATAGCTATTTGAAAGCTGCCACGTAAAGCCACAGCTGTTGGCGCGCGGTTTGGGTGAATCCTCGGATCCATCAACGTTGGTCACTGGATCCTAACTGTGGGGCCCACTGTAATGTAGTTGCCCTACATCCACACCTTTCATCTGTTTTGACAACTCATTTTAACGCATGATCCGAAAAAATGAAGTAGATAGAAATCTTAGGTGGACCATGCCATATGAAACAGTTGTTATTGAATCTCCACCATTAAAAACTTCATGGCACCAAAATGTTTATTTTCCATCCAACCCGTTGATGAGGTCACAAAGACTTAAATGAAGAGATCACACAAATGTGATTTAATCCAAAACTTTTGTGGTCTATTAGAAGTTTAATGGTTATTTAAACCTTTTTTCTTGTATCATGGTCCACCTGAGATTTAAATATGCTTTATTTTTTGGATCATGCCCTATAATAAGTTTTCAAAACATATGGACGGCACACATTATGGTGGCCCTCACGGTCAGGGATCCACCTAAGCCGCGCCCACAGTCGGGTCGGTAATCTGGACAGCCAGGATTGCTGTACAACGGTGACGTATGTACGGTCCAATAACCCTACTTTTAAAGTTGTGAAAGACTGATAAAGGCATCCTACCATGACTACAAGCTTTTAATTGGAGAAGTGGGCCATGGTTTGACGATCCAGAGCTATTTATCAGATGTGGAACATGCCCCAGCAATTTCCATCATCAGAAGATCCTATCCGTCAATCTTTGGCAATTTCCCAATAGCTGGCGCTGTATCTATACCATCTTGTGGAGTCAATCCAGTTTTGACTGCACCTACTCAATATTTCAATAAGAAAGGAAGCTATCCCTCGAGACAACTCAAATTGTGTTGACTCCAATATTTTGTACCATAGACTTCTATAATGATTGTGATTGTGGTCATGGGTTGGAGTGCCCCTTGGTCTGCTCTTTCCAACAATCCGTGAGAACATCTATTTAATGGAAAAAATCATGATAGAACATAATTTTAATCAAGTTATAGCCCGAGTTGTACAAACGGTTCAAAGGAGATCAAAGTTACGTAGCCCCCACAATGATGTGTTTATTATATCCACATCGTTCATACATTTCGAGAGTTCATTTTGAAGCATGAGCCATAAAATGAGTCATATCCAAAGCTAAAGTGGGCCACACTACAAATAGCAGTGGGACAATGATTCTCACTGTTTAAACATCCCTAGGGATCACCATAATGTTTATTTTCCATCCAATCTGTTCATACGGTCACACAGACTTGGATGAAGAGGAAATACAAATATCATATTGATCCAAAACTTCTGTGACCCCAAAATGGTTTCAATGGTAAACTTTCAATCTCCCAGTGCTTTTTGCAGTGTAGTACACTTGATCTATGGAAATATCATATTTTTTAACTCAAGCCTTACAAAGAGCTCACCAAAAGGAGGGACGGTTTGGTTATAACACATACCTTATGGACCCACAGAACTTGGTGACATCAACACACCAGCCAAGTCGGTGGTGTGTGTTACACCAGCCAATCCACTTCCACCCAAGCCAACCCAAACCTGAAACGAGAATGAACGATGAATGTAGATACATAATCATAATATATGTTGTATGTATTTCTGTATGTATGTACCTTTAACCCCCACATTCCATTCTTAAATCCAAGCAACATCATGCGAATGTGATTACAGTTAAATGGATTGTGGGTCAGGTTCCGGCCGTTTACTAATCAGGTCAGGCTTGGGCTGACCCCAATCTGACGTGAATGCAATCCAATGCGACTCTTTTAAAATTAAGAACCAACGCTAGTCCATGCAGGCATAAATTGTCTGAATGTTCTGAATGTTGTCTGAAGTGATAATCATATTACATACACACCCAGATCCATAGCTCAAGTGGTAGACTGAGTGAAAGATACCTCGTTTCAACACTGAGGTCTTGGCATAGATTCCCAAGTGGGGTGACTAACAGTGAAGTGTGATCTGACAGTGGGTGTACTGACAAGCTAACAAAAAAAAAAAAAAAATCATATTAGATGCATTGCAATGCCTGAATGTTCTGAATGTTGTGGTTATTCCATGCAATGTGTTTCTAGCTATATTTATTATCCGTCCAGTCACATATTGATCTTTGAGATAGGTCTAATCAAATTGTTCATTTTCAAGATTGGTCTGAACCATTGATTGATGAGGTAAGTCTTAGACACACTGTTCATCTTCGAGATCGGTCGAATATCATCATTCATCTTTGAGTTATGTCTAATCTGACAGCTCATCTTCAATATTGGTCCAATCAAACCGTGGATCTTCAAGATAGGTCCAATCAGACCGTTCATCTTTAAGGTTTATCCAATCCTAGAGTTTTGTGAGTGTAAGTGGGTATAAGACTGTGTGTGGTGGATATAACTACTAGATGTGTGAATCAGGCCATTTCAATACTCAGGTGGTCCACACACTAGGGTCCCTACTCATGGCTCAATGGTAGACCCTGTGGGTTTCAAGACTGAGGTCATGGGTTTTGAGTACCTACATGGTGGCGTGTGTGAGTGTGAGGGTGTGTCTAAAAGAAGAAATAAAAAACCGGTCCACATGCACCACAAGATTTTTATGATTTTGAAAATGATTTTATATGGTGTGGCCCATTTGAGCAGAGCGTCAGCCTGATTTTTGTGCTTCTAAGAAAACTGAGGGGTTACACATGATGGACGGATTGGAGTGAAATCAACAAGGAAGGCCCCGCAAGATGCATTGTATAAGCATAACCTTTACCGGGTGGAAAGGTATTTTAGGTCCTGTTTTAGTAGAAACCTTGGACCCGAAAATTACTCAATAGTCCCCTATCAGTTCCCTTGTGTGGCCCACCTGTGTTTTCAAGTTGTCTAATTTTTGGCAGCCAAGTAAAACGTGGGTGGCACACATGATAGATTAATTATCAATAAAACATCATAGTGGCCCCACAAATGGCTTGTAGGTTAAGCTTATCCTGCAAAGATATTTAGTGAATTTGACCACATTCATATAGATGAAAGTAATGAAGGAAATAATACATTTAAAGATCCAAACCGTGAAGATGAGATGTGAAGAATGCTTTCAATTAATTGAGATTTTCAAGAATAAAATCTTCATCTTCCCAACTCCCAAGAACGTTCAAGTGTCGTTTGGATAGGGGGAATTTGAATTCCCCAGTGTTCTAATACCACGACCCTCATGATTATGTGGTTTGGAGGATATTCCTGCTTGTTAATTTAAAATTTGAACTTAGACTTAATCACTAGACGCACTTACACTGCACTCATATCCATGTAAACACACTTAGATACACATTGTACATGTACAGAGCTTTCTATTAGACGTGGACTCATTAGAAAATCATTTATTAATTACCTCTTTGAGTGCACCTTACTGATACCATGCTGCAACAACAACTAGAACATGCATGAATGAATACACAAGCCATTGAACCCATAGGAGAGGGATGTAACTATGGGTCAAGCCCCTGGTTCAAGCTAGCCATACCAACCATGAGTTGGGGTGAGAAGTCGCTGAAACTCCAGCTGATTTCTTTCATTGAGACACTAGCATCGTAAATAGATCAGGCCAGCCCGTGAAGGCTTTTGAGTCTTGTTCAACCATATATAGACTTGGGCTTAGTTCCAAACCCCGGGCTTAGTTCCAAACCATATGTAGACTTGAAAGTTCAACAACTGTCTACTAATCAAGCCAGATTCCACCCTGGTGATTGAGGCCCATCGGCCCCTTTAGGGTGTATTGTTAATTGGGCCGGGCTAAGTCCTCAGTATGGAAGCTGGCATGACCATTTTGATATTGAGAATAATAACGATAATAAACATGAGGAAAAATGAAGACATCATGCACTTGGATTTGGTTGAATCATATTGAATTGCATTTCAACACACTGCAGTTTTCCATTTATTCTAAAATTGACGAAGTGAAGTCGTGAATTGCTGCTTTCAGAAAGAAATCTCAGCTAATGTATGTCCTGCTCTACAAAAGTAGGTTGCATATGGTGGCTTCGAGTAATTCAATTGCATTAATTACTCGGTGAAGTGGAAACAACCAAACTGTAGTTACAATTCAGATACTTCTTGATTGGGTGAGCATTTGCAATTCCTCTTAGTTCCAAATGCATCCTTAGAAAATCAGTGTCTGGAATTAAATTGACAGCAAACTAAACCCAGGCAATTAGTTCGTAAGCAGTCGTTTCTTGATTCGATGTGTTTATCAGTTGTGTATTCAAACAGAGTCTCAGTAGAGTCAGTATTTCAATTTGAATGGACAGGGAACTGAACTCAGCACATTATTTACAATTTTCACATTTATAGATTGGATGAGCGTTTGCAATTCATATCATTTGCATATCCAAACATAGCCTTACAGAATCAGTGCACTGAACTGAATCGACACTGAACTGAACTCAGCAAATTGGAGCTGTTTGGCATTGGCAAAACTCAAAATACTAGTACGAAGAAAAGTTTAAACAAAGAGATCCATAACCAAATAGTAAATGAAATGGCCATTCAATTCCTTATGAGTATAGCACATAAAATCTATTTGATTATTTGTAACAAGCATAACAGTTAGACTACAGATCTGTTTTACATTCATTATAAAATAAATACCATCTCTCTTTCTACCTCTACTCAAACATTCATCTATCCATTGGCTTGCTAATTCAATACAAGGATAGAGCTACAAACAGCTAGTAAAGTGACTGTTGCTTCCCGAGACCTATTCATAAAGCCTAGCAGCTAATGAACTCGCAAGAACATCCATGCTCAATCTAAAGAATCCCTTTTGAAGACGAGATTTCCCACCATTGACATAGAATTTGCAAGGCCTATTGATTCATTTTCAATTTGGAGCTTGCCCTTATACCTAAGTGTCTATTGCTTGATTAGGCCTGCATGGCTTGTGGGTGTGTCATCTGGTATGTTAATCTTATAAGCCCTACTGTTGACACGTAACTGTATAAATATCACATCAACCAGACAATCCTATTGTCAGAGTAACAGCCTTCAACATTCAGCAAACAGGTGATGACAAATATCAGCCAATAGTCCACATTCAACAGAAAATCGGGCAGCTAGTATTCTCCTGTATCCGCGTACTTTTTTTGTACAATCACCCATAAATGGTAGGTGTGAGCAGATGTTTGGTCTTGATAATTTGACTATACAGCTTTTAAGTCAGGCAGCTCAGATTCTACCATCAGTGAGCCTACCATACAATCACCCACAATGGCAGGGGCGAGCAGTTGAGTGGTGATCTTGATCATCTGACCACGCAGTCAAGTCGGCCTCATTCATGAATGGACAGAGCCACCGACCCTCCATTGCAGAGAAGACAATCTTTACTTCGACTTGTATCCCTCCTTTCCCTCAAAGACTTGAACATGGAAGGGATGAGAGGGACCAGGTCTGGCTTCTCTAATCCAAGCTGTTGTATTGGATAGAAGTTTGGCCAAATCCATTCATAGAATAGTATTTGTTGGAAGGGGCAAAATTGTAGCCTGGTTGTTGATAGGTAGATTGGAGATTGAGATTAGACCCGTATCTGAAATTTCCACCAAGTATGCGGCATCTCTGCAACATAAAAGTAACTTGGATTAAAAAATTTACTCTAAAACCATGTATGGACTAGTTATTATCCATATACATTAAGGAAACCATGCATGTATCATTGAGCCTTCGGAAAGTTGAGATCTTCACTTAAGCTCCTGTATGTTGCCATGATTAGGTAACTGCAGACATTGATGTCCCTGTAGTCATATCTAAATGTTTTCAGAAGTATTTCTACTAATATTACTTTTTGAGGTACTATAAAATCCAAACCAGCCCAGAAGCTAGAAACAACATACATATCTTGAAAATAAAGAAGATAAATTACCTAGTATTTTTATGTGAATCAAGAAAGTCGTTAGATATTCTTCCACTACTCTAACTTGGGCTGCATTATTGACACTTCCTGGTATGTTCCAACAGCTGCCAAAATAACTAAATCTAAATTAAAAAAAATGTACTATTATGCGAACTTCCACCATCTTCTTCTCTTGCCAAGTTGACAAGGGGCAGTCAGTTAAAAGCATTTGATGCTCACAAAAATATTTAGGCCAAATGTGTCGGCTTGTATGCATGCAGTACAAACACAAACAGTGCAACAGCTTTTAACTCATAGAAACTCCATTTATAGACAAAACACCACCTCAATCTATACTTCACATCAGTGAGCATATCTTCCAACAGTCGTAACTGATTTCCCAATTCCTGCATAGAAATTTTACATTTAGAGTTAAGAGGAGTGCTTGTAGATGCACTTCAGCAGAGGACAACCGAAGGGCCTTCACATGCGTTAGTGTGGCATGTGTTTGAGATCCATCCCATTCATCAGGTCTACCTCTTGGTGAAAGTGTCCTTGTGGAGAATACGTTCATCCCATTAATAAGGAGAATAGGTGGGCCACCCATGCACCATTGGTTATCTATCTTTCAAGTATCCATTTTTTCAAAACAAGTATGGCTCCCCTGATGAATGAACAGTCCTGATCCTAGGTGAAGACACATTCATCATGAGGCAGTGATGAGGGGCTTGGATCACCCACATGTTTTTCAACTTTTTGTGAGACATGTTTTGGGTGTCTGCAGATGCATGCATGCAGACGTGTTTGAAAGTTTTAACTTGGAGCTTTTGCAGTTTGGCTTTCTTGGAATTCAAGACCCCAGCAAACTAGAAACTAGAAGGGGAAGAAGAAGAAAAGAAGACAAAAAAAGAAAAAGAAAAGAAAAGAAAAAAGAAAAAGAAAAAGAGGACAAACATAAACATGGTAAGGGTTACCCACTCAACATTCTAAGGATGTGTAAGGATGCACCATTTAGCGGTCGTTTGGATGCCTGTAAAAGGGCCAAGTTGCGAGTGATTTACAGGTAAATCATTTACATTCTACGTTTGGATGGCCTCTTTTGCCTGCTAATCATTTACATTATAGGCTGTAAATGATTTACAGCATTTAAGCCCATGCACTTACAGGCAAAATATTCAGATTTCATTTTCAGGCTCTGCATTTACAACTTAAACCATTTACAGGCATCCAAATGACCCCTTAATTAACTTGCGATTTACTAGTCCATTGAAGTGGAGATAATCGCACTGTAATTCCTTTTCTTCACATTCATTTTGAGGATCTGTCTCCAAATTTTCAAGGTAATTTTTTAAAATTCCATATAGTAGGAAACATTTAAATTTAACATTTGCAATTCAATTTGATTGTACATCTAACATAGGCTAAAAGATCAATGAGAATTAAAGCAACAGTGGGCTATATAGATAACCAATTATGAATCAGTGATAAATTTGATAAAGAATAAAGGGACGTGGCCCAACTTCATAGCTCCCATTGCTCAGAGATGGTTGGCAGGAATCAACATGTATTCCAAAATGGTATCTTTTATATTCTGGAACATTATCTTTTGTGTTTGGGAATAAATTGCTGAAGATTGTTAATCTATCACCACTAACAATATTCGAATGTTGGGACTTATTTTCCCAAATACCCTTGAGAAGTTTATTAGTAGCCAACCTTCCGGGAATCCTTTGATATGTAATGTTGAGAACTCCTCCAGGAAAACCATAGGGCATCGTGATGCAAGACAATTAACCACTTTCTCTAAAAGCTCGAACTAATAGAGCATGGCGAATTAATCCCTTTATCTCATAGCCCAGGCCCCACATCTCATGGGTTAGGACCTCGGCTGAACCCCCCTCGTGGGACCCAAATCACATGGGTACCGCCTCACATGAGCCACCCCCTCACACAGGCCGCCCACCCCCAGTGTGCCCTTGCATCCCATAGGCAACCCCACTCGAGCCGGTGTGAAAATGCCCCGCATTACCTCCCCTCCGAACAACTCCAAAACTCCTCTCTCTCTCTCTCTCTCTCTCTCTCTCTCTCTCTCTCTCTCTTGTAAACAAACCAAGAGCAATGGAGGTTTGAAGAGAATGATTCTCCTTCTTCTTCTCTGTGTATTTGAGACAACCCAAAAGGGTTGAATATATAGAAATTACAGTCATGTATATAAGGAAAAATAATAAAACCAAAATCCTCTACGAACTATACAAGGTATATAAGCTATACATGCAAAGGACTATACAAGGAATGAGAGCCCCTGTCTAACATCCCCCCTCAAACTAATGCGGGTCATCGACAAGTAATAGTTTGCCAACTAGAAATGAGTGACGAGCAGAAGTGAGGGACTTGGTGAGAATGTCTGCAATTTGATCATGGGATGCAACATGTGGAAGAGAAATGAGCCCAGACTGAAATTTCTCGCGGATAAAATGACAGTCAACTTCAATATGCTTCGTCCGTTCATGAAAAACCGGGTTAGAGGCAATCTTAATAGCACTTAGATTATCAACATGGAGTGGAGTAGGATTCTAGAGAAACGCCCAAGTCGGAAAGAAGTCCACGTAACTACAATCTCACTACACGCAACGGACATCGCACGATACTCAGCTTCGGTGCTTGATTTGGAAACAGTGGCCTGTTTCTTACACTTCCAAGAGACGAGAGAAGTGCCGAGAAAAACACAGTAGCCAGTGGTAGATCGTCGTGTGAGAGAGCATCCGGCCCAATCCGCATCCGAATAAGCACGAAGGTCCAGAGTTGCCGTGGAGGAGAAGAACAGGGATCGATCAAGAGTTCCACGAAGGTACCTTAGGATGCGCAACACGGCAGTCATATGAAGAGTCCGAGGTGCAGAAACAAACTGACTGACGACTTGGACAGCGTAAGCAATATCAGGGCGAGTCATAGTTAAGTAAACCAGACTCCCAACCAAACGACGGTATAAGTCGGGCTGTGCAAGGAGATCACCATCGTCACGACCATATTGAACGTTAAGTTCTAAGGGAGTCGAATCGTCCTTCGATCCGTCAATGATGCCAAATCAAGAAGATCCTTGGTATATTTACGCCGGCCGACCAGATCCTCGCTTAGAACGTGAAATTTCAAGCCCAAGAAAGTATGTGAGATGGCCGAGGTCTTTCATTTTGAAGAGGATTGCAACTTCCTTTAAAGCCGAGATACCAAGAAGATCGCTACCCGGTCGAAGGAGGTCATCAACATAGACAAGAACAATGACAATTCCTCGACGGTGGTGCGCAAAAATAACGATGGATCATAACTACTTTGAGTAAAGCCAAGATCAAACGATTTACATTATGAAAGCGTTGGAACCATGCCCGAGGTGCCTGTTTGAGGCCGTTAGGGCTTTCTTTTAGCCGACATACCTTATTGTCGAATTAAAGAGCCGAGAGGAGGTTTCAAATATACGGTTTCTTGAAGATCTCCATGTAGAAAGGCATTTTTCACATCCATCCGAGCGAGTGGCCATGAGCGAACGTCTACGAACAGCTTTCATCTTGGCCACAGGAGCGAAAGTCTCATCATAATCAATTCAGTATTCTGTTTGTATCCTTGAGCAACAAGTCGAGCCTTGATCGATCCAACGATCCATCGGACTTGAGCTTGACGAATAAACCCATTTGCTACCAATTAGTTGTTGGTCGACAGGGTCGAGTGACAATGTCCCACGTATGATTTTCATCCAATTGCAAGTTCTTCTGCCATAGCCTTCTTCCAACAATCATGAGTGACTGCCTGAGAGTATGAAGTAGGAACAGAAATAGTATCCAGAGTAGCATTCATGGTAGACATAGAGCATATCAAGCGATCAGGCGCTCGATGTTCACGAGCGGAACGACGTATCGAGGTAGGTTCGGGATCTGCAACAGGTACAGTAGATTCGGGTTGAGTAATAGGTGATGGATCTATACGTGGTCTACGTGAGTAAACCTGCAACGGACAAGGAGGAGTACTTGAGGCAAACGGAATTTCAGGAAAGGTGGTTAGACCAGGAGAGTATGGAGTTTGCGGAGGAGGGAGAGATGAATGGAAGGCAATGTGTTCAAGAAAAATAACATTTCGTGAAACCCGAACACGACGAGAAACAGGATCATAACATCGAAAACCTTTCTGAGTTTCCCCATATCCCAAGTACATACATTTGACCGATTTTGGAGATAGTTTGTTACGTTCACGTGAAGCCAGTGAACATAAACAGATACAACCAAAAACACGAAATGTAGAATATGCAGGAGGTAAGCCGTTGAGAGCAAAATACTTGAGATTTACTGTTCGGAACTTTGGTTGGCATCCTGGTTGATCAATGTAACATTGCTTCGCCCAAAAGAACGAGGAACACTCATAGTCTGCCATCGGGTGTTGGCAAGTTTCAACAATATGACGATTTTTCCGTTCCGCCACCCCGTTCATGTGGGAGTATCGTAATGTGTGGTCTGATGAATAATCCCATGACCTTGAAGAAATGTACGAATTCCCCCCCGAGTCGAGCGGACTTTGAATAGGAACCAAATTGAGTTTCCACCATAGAGTGAAATAATTTGAATTTTTCAAAACCCGTGACTTTGATTGCAGAAAGTAAATCCAAGTGTAACGTGTGAAATCATCAATGAATATAACATAATATCGTAATCCAGAGAGAGACATAATTGGTGATGGACCCCAGACATCCGTATGCACAAGTTCAAACATAGAAGATGATGTTGTAGTACTCAGAGAAAATGGAATACATTTACTTTTTTGAAAGACAACAGAAGAACAAGAATAATCAAAATCATTTTTATTAAGAGAAATATTCCCTAACATGCCAGAAGAAAGCAACTGAAGTAACCGATCAGAATGTGGATGGCCCAGGCGAAAGTGCCACAGTTTCCACAATTTATTTGCTGAATTAATATCTGATGAAGATGGAGAAAAGAAACAACGAGCCAGAGTGACAGATGGATCAAAGTCCAGCACGTATAGACGACCATGCCGCCTACCCTTCCCAAGTACCTTCCCCGTTGCCAGATCCTGCACAAAACAACAGTCGGGAAGAAATATGACCAAGCAGTTATTGGATGTGAGTTGACCAACGGAAATTAAATTGGAAGAAAGGTTAGGGACATGAAACACATCACGAAGGGTGAATTGGCGATGAGTAGAAGGAGAGAAAGTCAATGATCCAACAGACTGAATAGGTAGTCTAGTACCATCCGCAGTGGAAATAACCTGATTGCCGGTGTAGGGACGAATGTCACGAAGATGGGATACAAGACCCGGTCATATGATTGGAAGCACCTAATCGAAGAACCATGTAGAAGATGGAGATATACCCGACATACCGGTTTTGTTGGAGCATCGCAGAGTCAATCTGAGATGAAAACCTTCGTCAGAACTGTCGATGAAGAATCACTACCTAAGGCTCGGAAGAAATAGTGGCGATGCGAGCGTAGTAGCAAGAAGAGCACGACCACGGCCACGACCACGACCACCACGTCCACGGCCGAAAGAAGAAGCATAGGCACGTGTCGGCGATTCCGAATACCATGACCAGTCCGTCGACAATACGCGCACCATTCTTTGCATTGAGCGACAACATGACCCACCTTGTTACAGCCACGACAAGTTAAAGGAGTAGAACCACGTGTTGGTGTAGTGGTAGACACAGCAAGCACCATATCAGATGATCCCGGCGTTGAGGAAGGAAGAGAGAGAACTTTCAGTCGTTGTTCCTCAGCCAATAAATCATTAATAACTGAATTCAATGAAGGAAGAGGGCTACGGTTCAAGAGGGCAGCCCGACAATGCTCAAACTCTGGACGCAGCTTCATAAGGAATTGTCGTACTTGCGCATTCTCGCGCATAGATTGGAATATCTTGAAATCATGAGGAAAGGTTGGATCCATCATAGCCATTTCTGTCCAAATAGTGACAATTTTGGAGTAAAATGATTGTATACTATCATCACCCTGAATAAGGTTAACGAGATCCTGTTCCAGGCGATATAACCGGGCCGCATTACTCTGATAAATTGTCAGATGCTCCCACATTGCCTTAGCAGTGCGATGAGGGGTGAGGCCAATAGCAATGGACCGATCGACCGAATCAAGGATCCAGGTAATAATCCGTCCATTGTTCATGTCCCAGTCAGCTAATTTGTCGGCATCTGTGGAAGTGGGGATAGTAACGGATCCATCAATTAGTCCCCACAAACCACGACCCTTGAGAAAGTTCTGAAAATGGATGGCCCACAGAGAGTAGTTGGTACCATCAAAACTACAACGTGGGGCCTCTGTACGTGATGAGTTCTTGTCCATTGATCTGAAGTAATGTAAAGCACACAAGAAGTTGCAGCAGAAGAAGGTCGTAGAAGTACCGTACAACAGGAGATACCCAAGGAATTGCGTTTCTGGATCTGGCAAAGGAGTTCTGGATCTGGATCTGGGAAAAGGGAGATCGGAAGCAATCCAAACCTCAAGTAGGGGCGCTGATCTGGAGCGAAGAAAAATCTATCGGTGGCGCTGGATCTGGATGCGAGTATGAAAAATAAGCAAAGGCGTCGGATGAGGCAGGGGCGTCGATCTTGATCTGGGAACAGAAAACCGAGCGAGTGCGTTGATCTGGAGCAGGGCGCCGGATCCGGAGCAGGGGCGCTGATCTGGAGCAAGCCGGGAGCAGAAAACCGAAAGCAGGGCGTCTGGATCCGGGAAGCGTGGAGGCGCCGGACGTCGTAGGATCGGTCGGACGACGCAGAGGTGCGGCCGGATGATGCAAGGGTGGTCGGACGACACAAGAGGGGTGGCCGGACGACGTACGGACGGTCGGACGCCAAAAGTGGTGACCGGATGATGCAGAGCTTTCGGATCAACTTGCTCGATACCATGTAAACAAACCAAGAGCAATGGAGGTTTGAAGAGAATGATTCTCCTTCTTCTTCTCTGTGTTTGAGACAACCCAAAAGGGTTGAATATATAGAAATTACAACATGTATATAAGGAAAAATAATAAAACCAAAATCCTCTACGAACTATACAAGGTATATAAGCTATACATGGAAAGGACTATACAAGGAATGAGAGCCCCCTGTCTAACACTCTCTCTGTTCTCATTCTCTGTGTGTTCCATTTCCATTAAATCAGCTGCACGGATGTTTGGGGTAGTATAAGTGATCAAGGGGTGGTAACTCATATCATGGGAGTCTCTCTCTCTCTCTCTCTCTCTCTCTCTCTCTCTCTCTCTCTCTCTCTCTCTCTCTCATGATTGCTCCATCCAATTAAGCAATGTATCCAATCCTCAAAAATATCTTGATAAGTTTACAAGAAAACGGATGCGTCTAACCCTCAAACCTCCTTTGTCTTCTTAACTTCCTCCCATTTTACTAAGCGACCTTTTTTAGATCCCCGAGCTGCCCCACAGAAACCGCCTCTGGATTTTTCTATTCTAGATGCTACCACTGTTGGAATCTTGAATAGAGATAGGAAGTACACTAGCAAGTTGGCTAGAGTTGTGACCAGGGTTTTCCTTCTTCCCTGTGAAAGACAACCCCTGTTCCAAGAGGCAAGTCTTTTCTCAATTCTCTTGATAACTGGGTCCCAAATTGATTTTGAGGATACTCTTGATCCTAGGCCCAAATAAGAAATTGGGAAACCTTGAACTTTACATTCCATCCTTTCAACTAAACAATCAAGGCTAGAGTTGTTAACCTCAATACTTGCCATTTAGTTGTTGTTCGGATGAACCTAAAAGCCAGATATTTCTTTGAACCTCAATCTTGGGAACCATGAAGTATAGGTGCCCTGCTTGTTAACTGATCTGCTGTAAGCCATACTACAACTAATACATTCCTGAATACCATTATGTTTTTCTATATATGCTCATAAGCTAAAATTTTCTACTGTCTTTCATCTAACAATCATGCACCTTTTGGTCAAGTACGAGGGACAGCATGCCATTTAACCATGATCGGGCTACATTGCGTCCAAGGGAATTAAAGATGCTCAACAGACGGTATGTTGTAAAGCTTCTCCTGGTAAAAGATGGTGATATGATTGCGTGTAGTGTGTGTGAGTGACCCAGGGTTCAATCCCTGGTAGTGTTGCCTTTCAAAAAGAAAAGAGGAAGAAGAAGAAGAGTTGGTGATGTGATTGTGTGCCAAGCATTCACTGAGAGTATCTCCCACAACCTACAAATGGTAGGTGGGAATCTTGACATGTATTCTAAAACAGACTTATGAAAGTTCAGATTTTGAAAATGCTGCTAGATTCCTGCCAAGCATCTTTAAATGTTGAGAGATAGTAGGCTTACTACTCTCAGTGAAATGATGCCCATATCTTAATAGGATTTTCGCTGACTCTGTACTGAACTAACTGCTGCATTGGCTTTTCTGATGTCAGCTGTGAAATCTGCAAACAAGGAGTCGAAAGGAATGATTAAAACTGTGAAAATTCAGGACAGAGATGCATGATCCCGCCTTACTCTTTTCTCGGTTTTCATGCTTGTTAGTTTTAAAGCCTTGTAACAAGGACGAGTCACTTCAAATTGTGCATTTCAATGCTGTTTGTATATGCGTGAATGATGGTCTTGGATATGGCTAATTTTAAAGATCTATTTGCTAATTACACAATATAATATTAAAAAGTAGTATATTGTAAAATTCTACAATATACTATTAAAATGTAATAATTTATTTTATTATTTAAAATATTTATGTGTCCTTTGTCAGTTATGACTTTTAGAAGGACCATCTCTGGCACATGGATTGACACACCAATGTCCAAGTTACGTAGTTCTTATGCTGCTTTTGGCTCAAGGCCATTTCAGGAGCAGACATCCTAATTTGTAATTTTGTAATTTCTACTCTTAGAAGTATTTCGCAATAATAATAATAATAATAAATAAAAACAGTGTACTTGGGCTCTTTTTTGTTGTATTGGAAAGAAAGAGGCCTTCCATATCACATGAGCATTGTTTCATGATTTTCGGAAACTCTATTGAGAATGGAATTCCCAAAATAATGAATTATTTTTCTCCTGGCCTGGGCCAAATGCAATTTAGGGTCTCTTTCACAGTTAAGATTCTAAACCGATCTAGTCCTTTTTCCTTTTGGTCTCAACCTATTGAAAAATGGGCATATGGTGTTTTAATCACGATGTTCTAAAAGAATCACTTTGATGGATTTGATATGTAGAACATGCAAGCTGAGAGGATGAATCTGATGGATGTGAGCAACAAAATCCAAGAGTCTCTCAGAAGAATCTTGTGTACTTAATGACATTAATGAGGAAGAACTTTGGGTGGTACTTTTTGAGACACAGTAATTTAGGATAGTACGCTCTTCAGCCAGCTCGTATTGTGTAGAATTTTCTTTTTCATTCCTGGTGTTTGTGATCAAATGCCTATGAAATCTGCAATGCTGATTTCTCTTTCTTTTGTTCTGGTTCTCCTCTTTTAACACCACAAAGAGCTTGACGCTTTGGAAGCGGGCATTGGAACAGAGACAGAGTCTGAGGGTGTGCCGGCGTATCTTCAACCTGGTAAGGAACCAGATTTGGATGCTGAATTCAATTTGTCTTGGGTACCATCAGGGCATGCAGTGGGGCCCAACAGACAGAATGCCCAGGTAAATTCATTGTCAGTAATTTTATCTACATCATTGTTTTCATAAATTGATGCAGATTTTGCTGATGGCTACCTCTAGTTGTAGAAAAGCAAGTATGGGAATATGCAATATATGAACCATGAGCAGAGGATATACACAATATGGTTCAGTGATCTGGATAATTTGTTTATGGGTCCCATTGTGAATGGATCATACCTTAAAAATTTCCTCAACAGGGCAACATCAATTCCTAACCATTTGATCTGTGGCCTCTCAGTAGGTGGTGACGGAGGGGGAAAAAAATACTGCAAAGGCCCACATCCAACTAAGAAAACCCCCAAGATTGCTGCATCTGGCGGTGCCGATTAATTCAATTGCATTAATTACTCGGTGAAGTGGAAACAACCAAACTGTCGTTCAATTCAGAAGCTTGGGTGAACATTTGCAATTCCACTTAGTTGCATATAGGAAGTTCCAAATGCATCCTTAGGGAATCAGTGTGCTGAATTGAATTGAGAGCAAACTGAACTAACCCAATTACTTAGAAAAAGGTCGTGTTTATTGATTGGATGAGTGTTTATCAGTTGTGTATCTAAACACAGTCTCAGTAGAATCAGTGTTCTGAACTAAATTGATAGTAAACTAAACTCAGAAATTTAGTTACAATTCTGTCGGTTATTGATTGTGTTTGCAATTCAAATCACTTGCATATCCAAAGTTCCAAACACAGCCTTAGAGAATCAGTGGAATGAATTGAATCAACACTGAACTGAACTCAGCAAATTTCATAGTATGAGCAAATGGTTAAACAGAGATATCCACAGCCAAACAATAAATACAATGGCCAATCAATTCCTTAACATAAATATCACACATAAAACCTGTTTGATTACTTGTAATAAGCATAACAGTTAAGACTGCAGATCTGTTTTTACATACATTGGCTTTCTAACTGAATACATGGATAAAGCAACAAACAGCTAGTAAAGTGATCATTCCTTCCCAAAAGCTATTTATGAAGCCTAGCAGCTGATGAACTCACAAGCGATGAGGAACATCTATGCTCAATTTGAAGAATCCCTTTTGAAGACAAAATTGCCCACCCTTGACAAACAAGAGACCTATTGACTCATTTCCAATTTGGAGCTTGCCCTTATGTCTAAGGGTCCACTGCTTGACTAGGCCTGCACGACTCATGGGTGTATTATCTGGTATGTCAATCTTATACGCCCTATGGTTGACAGGCAACTGTATAAATATCACATCAATCGGACAATCCTATCTTTCTCAGGAACAGCCTTCAAGCAAACAGGTGATGAAAACATTCTGCCAATAGACTACACTCAGTAGAGAAAATCAGACAGGTAGGATTCTCCTATCCGCATGTTTTTTGTCCAATCACCCACAAGCGATAGATTTGAGCAGACGTGTGGTCTTCATTATCTGACTATGCAGCTTAATTAGGCAGCTCAGATTCTCCCATCAGTGTCTTCTGTAAAATCATCCACAACAGTAGGGGCAAGCAGATGGGTGCTGGTATTGATCATTTGACCATGCAGTCAAGTGGGGCCCATCCATGAATGAACACAGTCATAGGCCCTCAATTGCAGAGAAGACAACCTTTACTTCGACTTGTATCCTCCTTTTCCCTCAGAGACTTGAACATGGATGAGAGACACCAGGTCTAGATTCTCTAATCCAAGCTGTTGTATTGAATGGAAGTTTGGTCAGATTCGTTCATATAATGGTATTTGTTGGAAGGAGCAAAATTGTATCCGGTTTGTCACTGGGGAGTTGGAGTTCGAGGTTCGACCTGTATCTGAAAATTCCACCAAGTATGCGACATCTCTGCAACATAATAGTAACTTGGATTATTATTATTATTATTATTATTTTCTCTAAAACTAGTTATTATCCACATGCATTAAGAAAACCATGCATGTACCATTGAGCCATGAGAAAGTTGATATCAGTCGATATCTTCACTTAAGCTTCCATATGTTGCCATGATTAGGTAACTGCAGACAATGATGCCCCTGTAGACATCACCAAACATTTTCAGAAATATTTCCACTAATATTACTGTTTGAGGTACTACAAAATCCAAACCCATAGATCCTATAGCCTCAATGGGAAGGAATGATGCATAGCTTTGTATACAGAGATTGTTCTCCATTTTGTATAGAGAATCTAAAAGGTGGACATGCAAAGGCTTGCGAGTATATGATCACCATCATCATCTTAGCCTTTCTCCCAGTAAGTTGGGGTTGGCTTTAAATTGTTGATTGGCAAAGAAGAGTCCATGATCAGCTCTCCAAAAGGCATCCGCCAGCCTTTTCTAGGCACTTTGCTTTTGAAAATATGATATTTTTTATAGGCAAATTTGGAAACTAAAATTTTTGCATAAAAAGCTGGGTTGCAGCATACAACTGATTGTAGGTGATCCATCCTCTTCGAATTTAGTTGATTTTCATGATGTAAAAATGCATACAAGTTAGACTACAACTATCAAACCATGGATTCAATAGTATTCCATCTATTTTTAATTTTTAATACAACGTATTGGTCTAGCTCCATTATAACTTATATCAGCCAAGTAATCTCTCTCAGTTCCTTGGATGCCTTAGCTGTTAGAGATAATATGGAAAAAAGATTCTGCTTATAATGCCAGCTTTGACATATAGATCTTCAAAATAAAGAAGATAGAATTACCTAGTGTGTTCTTGATGTGAATCAAGAGATTTCGTCAGAGATTCTTCCATTACTCTGATTTGGAGTGCATTATTGACATTTCCTGGTACGGTCCAACAACTGACAAAATAAATAAACGAAAAAGAAAAAAAAGAAAAAAAAAATATAATACTCTGGGAATTTCCATTATTTTGTTCTCATGCCAAGTCGATGAGGGATGGTAAAAAACACTTCATGTTCACACAAATATTTAGGCTACATGTGTGTGCGTGTATGCATGCAATAACACAGAGTGCAACAGCTTTTAACTCCTAGAAACTCCAGCTATAGATAACAACATCACCTCAATCTATACTTCACATCAGTGAGCATTTCTTGCAACAGCTGTAACCGATTTTGCAATTCCTGCACATAAGGCAATGATGCTATAACTGTTAACTGAACTTCTAATGGGTGTTACAGTTACAAGTTGATACATTCCTATGAACATAACCCAATTCTTTGGCTGTAGTGGAGATAGTATATAAATAAAGTAGAAACAAATTGAAAATATTACACAATGTATAGAAAATTTTCATTTGATGGAGTTGAGATGTATAGAAAATTTTCATTTGATGGAGTTGAGATGAATGCTTCCTGTATCTGTATTTCTGCAGAGTACAAACAGAAGGCCCCTCACATGTGTCAGTATGGCATACGTGTATGAGATCCAATCCATTCATCAGGTCCAACCCTTGATGGAAGTTTCCTAGTTTAAAATATGGTCAGTCCACTAATAAGGTGAATAGGTGGGCCAACCATGTACCGTTGGTTGTCCATCTTTTAACTATCCATTTTCTCAATACAAGTGTGGCTCATCTAATGAATAGATATACGATCCTTGGTGAAGACACATTCATCATGAGACCAGTGTGATGTAGGGCTTGGATCATCAATACGTGTTTCAACTTTTCATGAGACACTTGTATTGAGTGTCAGCAGATCCATGCCTGCAGGTAGCATGCCTCTTAGGTTAATGATTGAATTCAACTCTACCTTTCATCAAAAAAAGATTTCACATCAATCTTGTGATCTTGCCTTCTGAATGATTTCTGGAGCCAATGCCAGTCAAGAGATATGCACAAACACAACATTAGGCAAGGAATCATAAGAGAATATAAGAAGCAACAGGACTATATCAAAACACAGCAACACATGTATACCCCTGATGGTCAACAAAGCACTATCTTCATCAAACTTTCATAATTCCGTCACTCCTATTGCAAGTAATTGAAAAGATTTCAGTATTCGTAAATGCATTTCATCGGACAAATACATAATGAGTAATCATGTTACTTGCTGCAGACAAGATAAACATATCACCTTTTTTACCTTGTTCGGGGACTAATCTTCGAATATCTTTCAACAACTACTCAAATCACTGAAAGAAAACAAACCTAAAAGAATAAAGCATTCCATTAGAACAGATCTTACTCATTTCAAACAATCCAGGACTTAAAGAGGGGAAGACTGTAACCAAACAAGAATGTTGCAACAATGCAACATGGACACATGTATACCTGTTTTGGACATGGACAGCAGTATTTTCTCGATCAAGGAAGCAAGGAATTAGACACAAGATCATGGAAAAGCCACCATGCCCACATGTCTTTACAGATGTATAATGACATTGAAAGTTGTTTGATTAGATGGTACCTCATAATCATATGGGGTCAATTTGGAACCAAGAGCTCCTATTAAAAATGCATGCTGATAGACACCAACCATTATTGCCAGGTCGGCGTGTATATTATGTTTTTGTGGAGGACTGTAATATTCTGGAATCAGACATTTTACCAAAAAGTTTAGAAGCTTCTCCGCCATGGTATTTAATAATGGGTGTCAATCAAAGAATGTTTTTATTAACATATAATCTCTCTTGGTGGTTCCAAACACTATATGCATAAGAAATAGGAAAATGTATTCCAATAGTTAAAATATGACCCAAACAAGAAGTACATAAATACTGCTAGATGTAAGAAGAAAATTGAGTGTCAATGGTGTTGAACACTGAATTTTCTAGAATATATAGTGTCTTACTACATATACATAAATATAGATTGTGAAAATAATCCAAATGAAAGGAAATCCTGAAAACTAGTGATGTTTGAATATATGATTAGTAGATACAAAAAGTCTAAAACTATAACATAGAAAAAAAATTCCCTATAACTAGTCAAGATTGCAGTTTTGTTCTAAGCATTCGTAAAAAAAAAAAAAAAAGATGTAGGAAGAAGAAATTGCCTGGGTCCAAGGAAGATGGTAAGCTTTCTAATGAGTAAACATGAGAAAAAAGATATCTGTGTCACATAGAATTGACAATTGACTTTGTTCAAGATTTCATTCATCATTTGGTAATGGGTTCTGCCTATAACCCGCAATCTCCGAGCTCTATATCTTAATCTTGTTCTTCCCCATCTCAAAACTCTTTCTAGTAATAGAATCTCTCTATTACTCAGAATCTCAAATGCACACATATTACCTAATTCACACTTTATGAAAGCAGGATAATTGAAGAGATGCTCTTTAAACCGTGGGTTCTAGATTACTGAAAATGTAAAAGAATAAGAACAAAGGGAATGCTTCTTACAAAATGAAACAAAATCCAATTCTTGATTTGATAAAAGAAGTTTGTTGATGGGTTTTGTTCTTTTTGAAATCACATGTCGAATATCAATTGATCGGAATAGCAAATAAAGAATAAATTCTCTTTATTGAAAATGTAATAAGATTGAGGTAGCCTTTATCAAATGCAAAACAACAACAACGAAGGCAATAAATTCTACCAGATTGGGTCTGCAAAAACAAAAATCACAATTCACAATTTCAGAAGTATGAAAATCCCATTGCCTACAAAAGAAAGTATGAAATCCCAAATAATTGTTCTCGTAAATAATCACTATTTCCTAAAAGAATGAAAAAGGCAGACAATGAATTCGATTTAATCAGGTCACAATACATAAGACCAATTGACAATTCCAGAGGATAAGTATTTTTTTTCTTACACATGCACTCACACCCACACACTCACACCGCAGTGGAATTTCACCACAATGGGTACTCAAACCCATGACCTCATGTTGAGACTCTTGTGAGTCTACCACCGAGACATGAGTAACGACCCTCAGAGGACAAGTATGATGGGCTGTTTTCTTTTCAATAATTCATCCAAAATGGAACTGAAAAACAATTCTAAAGAGAACTTTTGAAAAATTCCAAGACACCTTTAGATGATTTATACCTCGAAAATTTGCAGTTTCACTCATGTGGTCACAATGTATAAAGTAAACTGGCCATTCAACCAACTGTTTCTATGCATCCATTCATCTTGTATTTTGGTGGCCTGATTTTAGAGCAGAAGATCTAAGAGTGGAACATGTGCCTGCATGTGGATGGCAGGGCTACCATTTGAAATTAGCAGACCCCAATATTTTCCTCTACAAGAAAGTCAACAATACAATCAAAAGAACTACTGAGAATCTACACGAGATTTCTAAGAAGCAAGAGCACAACCTTAATTCATTCAAGATAGAGCTCAGCTTCAAAGTGGGAATGCACTTCCTAGAGGTCTAAGAGATAGCATTATAGTCTCCGTCTGCTATCAATTCACGAAAATCTCCTCATCTGTTCTAATAGCCAAGAACTTCACTCTGTTCGAGGATCCCTTCCCCATTAGCTTGAAAAGACAAATTGGATGTTGTTTCTGCCATCCTTAAGCATGCCTCTAATCCCGAACTTCTGTCAGTATTAAGAAACGATCATATAACAATTTAAGAAATCATCCCAAGAACCAATCACCTACTGTCAAGGTACTACAACTTATGGTGTTGTATCCCGCCAGCGTAGTACATATTGCTTGTGTATAACAGCAGTACTACGAAAATGGTGGGCATCACCATGAAGATCACCTGGCACAAAAATCTGGCCAGTCTGTTCATCAGGTGGGCCATACCATTGGAATCAATGGACAGATGACAGTCTTACTCAACATACGGGTTTGACCCACCTATTGATCTGATCAGCCTCTTTTTTAGAAGGGGGGCATATATTTTTTCGTAGTAATGATTTCCTACACAAGTGGCATGTTGGCAGGAAAACTGTTATGGTACAAGAAGTTGCGATACTGCTGCTAGTAGGTGATCAATTCTCGATCATCCTCCCAACACTGTTCAATAGGCTGTGATGATCAAAACCAAAGTTTCTTACAAGAGAATGCAACAAGCACTGGAATATGTCAGCAAAAAAAAAACAAAAAAGAGTTCAAAATAAAGTAAAAAAGAATAGAGAAGTTGAGTATTAATCTATTGACAGTGTAGTACTAAATGAGATATATTAGCAAGGATCGCCAAATTAGCTTGCTTGTTCACTCCATGATATGATGATCCAAACCATACATCTAGAAGGTCCTATAACATATGGCCCACATGAGAGAAATCTCACTGATATGACATCTTCGAGGTCCCACAACATATGTACCATTGTTTTAAGTCGCTTTTATATGAGTAAGATTTTCTCTGTGTGGACCATCTTCTGTTTGAACTTCTAAATGATATGACATCTTCGAGGTCCCACAACATATGTACCATTGTTTTAAGTCGCTTTTATATGAGTAAGATTTTCTCTGTGTGGACCATCTTCTGTTTGGACCACAACGTATTTTCTCTGTGTCAGAGGGTAAGAAGAGAGTCCACTGGGTCGCCTGGAAGCATATTGCGACCCCGGCGAAGGAGGGTGGCCTGGACATCAAGGCCATGCAGGAGGTTTCAGAGGCCTTGAGAATGAAGAGGGCCTGGACAATTTTCTTCGGCTACCAATCCAGCCTCTGGGCGAGATTTATGCACTCAAAATACGTTGCCAATTATTCCAGGGATGTCCCTGTGTTTCGACGTACAGATTCCCCCATTTGGAAGCAGGCGAGGACACCCTCTCCTTCTCGCTCACTCCCGCCTTCTGCTGGGAGATGGGACCAGTAATTTCTGGACCGAGAACTGGACAGGCCTGGGCCCCCTAAAGAACTGGATTCCAGACGGGGCGGCTTTACACCCGCCAGATCTGAAAATCAGAGACGTCCTTGACTCAGCCGGCCTTCGCCACAATGCAGTTTTCCCTGCTTCCTTGCCAGACGCCGTCATACATCACGTGCAGGCTGAGGGTCTAGCACTGAATCAGGGTGAAGATCGCATCATCTGGACAAAGGAGAAACTGGGAAATTTCACAACCAAATCAGCGTGGAAGTTGATCCAGTCTAGGGGCCATCCTAGAGCTTGGACTAGATGGACGTCGCATCCCTATCTCCCTCGAAAAATAGCCATTTTCTGTTGGAAAATTTTCAACAAGGCTGTCCCCGTCGATTGCAGGGTGATGCAGAGAGGGATCCAACTCGCCTCAGCCTGCTACTGTTGCAGCCCAGCCAATAGGGAGGTGGAATCCAGCGAGCACCTCTTCATTGATGGGGATCTCGCCAAAGCGACTTGGGGCCACTTCTTGACGCTGTTGTCAGTGCCGCTTCTCTCTAACCAGACCACGAGGGGTAGGATGGCCCAATGGTGGGCTATTTCAAATGGTAATTCTTTCCTGGGGCTCCTCAGAGGTATCACGCCAGCGCTGATTCTCTGGGAAATCTGGAAGGCAAGGAATAGTCACCGTTATGACGGCACTCCGTTCAGGCTCGCTCTTTCGATCTCCCAGGTGAGGTCCTGGATTTTCATGTCCTTTCCGTTCCCTCCGGCCAAGTCGCAGGAAGATAGGGATGTGATGGCCGAGCTTCGGATCCCCCATGGTAGTGGGGTGTGCCGTCCTTTGGAGGTAGTGAAATGGTCCAAACCGCCCAGAGGGAAGGTAAAGCTAAATGTCGATGGGTCCTCAATGGGGAACCCGGGCCCCTCAGGTAGTGGAGGCATTTGTAGAGATGATAAAGGGGTCTTCAGGTTCGCCTTCGCTAAAGGGTACGGGCAGGGATCAAGCTTTATGGCCGAAGTGAAGGCGGTGGTTGACGGACTCAAGTTCTGTCTTGATTTGGGCTTTTCTGCCATCGAGGTTGAGAGCGACTCTCGGGCGGTGGTCGACACCCTTTCCAATGCGGGGAATGTGCCTTGGATCGCATTTTATTGGAAGAACCAGTTTCTTTCCCTCATGGCCTCGCATTCAATCTCCATCAACTATATTCCCAGAGAGGCCAACAAGGTGGCCGACAGCCTGGCTCGCTGGGGCAGTTTACATCAGTCTCTCCGGTTATTCCACACTACGGCCGACCTCCCTCGCCCCACGCGAGGTGAACTGGTCCTAGATAGGACTGGTTTAGGCGCGATTCGCTTGTGTAGAACTTAGTTTTTCGCCTCTTCTGTTCTTACACGCCTCTAAGTCTCTGTTCTTAGCTTCCTATCACGATAGGAGTGGTCCGCTCTCTTTTTTGTTCCGGCCCTCCCGAAATACTGTACATTTCTCTGATCAATGAAAAAGAAGTTTTAAAAAAAAAAAAAAAAAAAAAAAAAAAAACTTCTAAATGAATGATCTAAATCATCACATAGTGAGACAGAAGGGGAGAGTGCCTCCTTAGCAAACCTCAAATTATGTAAACATGACGTTCCACTGTGAATATTAACTTCCAAAACTCAGTGTGGTCCACATATCAGTTGCACCAAACTAGTAATGGAAAAATGAAAAGTTTTCAAAGAAAATAAGCATTGCTTCACATTCAAGTACACTTGTCACTAACCTGATAAGGAGACCGGCCTGATTTTTGGTTCAATCACCAATGGCCTTGTTCAGTCTCCCACAAGAGTGCCACATTGTCACATGTGCTGCTAGTCCCCTTCACCATCTCATTTGCGCTACTCCCACTCACATTCTTTAATGAAATGATGGTGTTTAAATGTTCTGTTTGCTAAAAAAAATCAGTTAACCATAGAAAGTAATTAGGAACCATACAATGCATCTACCAAAAAAGGAGGTGGTTGACAATGCATAGACAGGGAATTGTATGACACCGTTTGGTTTTCAGTTTGCATAAATGGGACCCATAGTTCCTTGGAATTTACTTCATTATAGGATATGTATAATGATGGTAGGGCTGTTAACGGATAATAACATCCTCCAATGTATAATTGTTGAGCATGGAATTTTGGCTGATCTAATTACTCAGAACAACCAATGTCCATAAAAGGATGATCTACCTGTTTGTTTGCATGGTGGAATCCAAAATATAATCGTGAAAAAGAAAGAATTTTATGCTGATGTGATGTTTTCTTTCCACAATTTTCTTTTTAAATCTATGTTTTGAATTCCAATGAGTCAAAAAAAAAAAAAAAAAAAACCCTTAAATACAACTTCTAGCTGTAAAACCATGGTCGGCCTATATGATAGTTGGATCAAATAATATAATATGCATTATTTTTCATAGTTTTTCTTTTTCTATTAGATCCCAGCAATAGTGACTTAATTTTACTCTATTTAAACGAAAAATCTTAAAGTCAATCACCTTGGATTTAAACTGATTATCCACGAAATAACCTCAATCACGAAAGCAATCAGAGTAACGTTAGCCTCAGATTCTTATGAGCACTTGAATTGTCAGTGCTTGATGCCCTGTGTATCTCCATCATACTCCTGAATTACAATTAATTGAAATGATAATAAGTCTCCAAATAATAACTTTGGCATTTTTATCGTAGAGTTCCTAAAAAGCACTGATTTTGCATTTTTAGTGCTAAGTTCCTCACACCACCCAAGGTCCTTCTGATTTTCCCAAATCGATGTGTAGGTACTAGGCTACTACCTCACTTCACCACCCTTTAGGTTGTTTGTTTTCCAAATTCCTATGTGCAGGTGTTTGTTCAAATACACTGGTAAGATGCGTGTGTTATATCCATGCCGTCCATTCATATTTTCATATCATTTTAGTCCATAAACCTAAAAATGGAGCAGATCTAAAGCACAAGTGGACCACACCACAGGAAGCAGTGGGAGTAATCACACCACCATAGAACCCACTGTTTTGTGTTGTGTGGTTACTCCCACTGCTTCCTTTGGTGTGGTCCACTTGAGCCTTGGATCTACCTCATTTTTGGGATAATATCCTAAAATGATATGAGATCATGAATGGACAGCGTAGATGCAACACTTACATCAGGGTCGGGCCCACAGAGTTTTCACTTCTATGAGGTGGAGCGAGATGAAATTCGCTCTTCCGCGAAGATTTCAAACAGCAGCTTCTGCGTATCAATACGTTTTTACCACAGTTTAAAACTTGTACACCGAGTCAAACAGACCGAGTACTTTCTGCTACTTAATAGTCAAAAGGAAAATGGAAAAGCAAAGATAGATAGGTTTGAGTGAGAAGTGCGATACTTACAAAGGAAGGAGAGCGTCGATGTTATCTCCTCTTCAACCCCAGCAGACGACCACACCCTTTGCCTCCTTTCGCGGATTCGGATTCAGATTTGGTATATTCAATCCAGACATCTGGGATGTGTGCTATGTAGTGCCAATCCTCGCCTTTCTCCTTCTCGCATCGCTTCTCTAATTGGGGACAATCTTGGATACTTAGAACTTTGAGATTTGTTAGGAGTTGCAACCCGGATGGCAAACACCCCAATTTATCACAATGTCCAATATTCAAATATTGAAGCGAGGAGAGGTTTCCTATCCACTCCGGCAGAGCCGTTACACTTTTCAAACCCCAGATACTTAGCTCTTGCAGTGTTGTGACATGTTTTAGCCCTTCCGGCAAACATGTCAACTTATCACACTCCCAGATTTCAAGAACTCGAAGGGACATTAGGTGTTGCATATCCTCTGGTAAAGAAGCCAGCTCCGGACATTTTGCAATGTACAAGGATTGTAAGGCAGTGAGGTGTTGCAGGCCCCCCATCAAACTCGTTAGGCTTTTACAATCATGAATGGCAAGATGTTTAAGAGAGCTCAAGCCTTGTAGTCTCAAGGACGTTAGACCACTGCACCATTGAATACGTAGCTTCTGAAGAGAGGCGAGGTTTTGTAACTCCTCCGGCAATGATACCAGCTCATCACAGAAATAAACAGACAGAGACTCTAGAGCAGCAAGGTTTCCAAGCTCCCCCGACAGAGACTCAAGCTTCGGGCATCCCCAAACTACTAGGGTCAAGAGACGGGTATGATTTAGGAACAACCCACCCGACAACGACCTTCGCTCCTTGAAATCTTCAATCCTCAAGTAGGAAAGCGAGGTTAGGTTTGCCACTGAACCTAACAACATCTTGTTACTATCCTTCAATTTCAATTCTTTCAGAGACTGAAGGCATGGAAGTGTTGTTAACTTTGGGCAGTTGTATACAGATAGTTCATTAAGGCAGGGGAGTACTTCTCTTCCGTTGAATCCTGACCACTCCTCTAAAATAGGCATATCTTCCAACCTGAGTTTTTCCAGTGACGGGAATCCCTCTGCAACATTGTCACCATAGAAATGGTTGCCAATAGATTTCACAGCATGCATTCCCTGTATCACAAGAAGCTTAAGCAATGGTAATTGGCCAAGCTGGGGGAGCTGTTCGCATCTTCTGCAATTGATCAGTGAGATTTCAACCAGATTCGAAAGCAATGAAGAAGTCATCCAATGCGGAAATCTGACACCCACGTACCCTTTGACCTCCAACCTTTTGAGATTCGGATGTGGTCGGAGACCTTCAAAGGTTTCCTCAACATTTCCTGCCAACTTAAGATCAATATCCTGACCCCATGAGCCCCATGAAAAGCATAACTTATGAAGGTTTGGCTTCTCCTTCAAGTTTGCTTCCTGTGCATCTGCTCTACACATCACGTTCTCGAGGTTTCGAATAATCAAGCTTCCTCGAAGGTTTAGGTCTTTCAGCTCTTTTATACCACATCCTCTATCCTGACCAATGATGAATATTGGCAAGGTCTTAAGGAACTTTAATTCTCCCATATTAGCTGGCATATGGGTTAATTTATCATTATACCATTTTATTTCAAGATGTCTTAAGCTAGTCATTTTGCTCATGTACCTTGGTAACTCTGCAAGATCATAACACTGCAAGAGTCTCAGGGTTTGTAGATGGGGAAGGGTGCAGATGGATTCAGGAAGGGCTGCTATTTTAGTACCAGACAAGTCGAGGTATCTTAAGTGTTTCAACTTGCCGATTGAAACCAACAACTCCTTAGTAACATTGGTTTCACTTAAATCTAACACGCGTAAGCACGTAAAATGTACAAAATGATTACGAGGGATGCTGAAACTATATCCTTCAAGCAGCAGCAGTGTTCGCAAATGGTTTGCTTTCCTTAAGGCCTTTGGGAATGTTCGGACCTTCCCGCTATACCAACACTCCAAGGACAAACGGCGAGATATGTTATGGATGCCCTCTGCATTCTCAACCTGCACAATCGAGCATTCAGTCCCTGCAACAAACCGTGCAAGATCATGCATGAGGTCATGCATCTTGCACCATACTATATTCCCATCATCATCTTTCTCAACATCCTGGAAGAAGGACCGCCGTAATAGATTATTGAAATACTCTCCACCGTTGTTTTCCATGTGGTTACTTCCGACTGATGATTGAATGAAACCTTCGGCCATCCAAAGCTGGATCAGTTTCTCCTTCTCAATTTTATAATCTTTTGGAAATAATGAGCAGTATGCAAAGCATTGCTTCAAATGTGATGGCAGATGATAATAACTCAACCTTAGGGCAGGTAAAATGTGATTCTCATCTTCAGGTAGATTCCAAATCTCACTTTCTTTGACAAACAACCACTGGCTTTCCTCTGTTTTAAGGTACATCAAGCTTCCGAGTGACTTCGCCGCCAAAGGAACACCCTTGCACTTCTTCACAATTTCCTTTCCGAGTATTACAAGGTTTGGATGTTCTTGTCTTTCATGCCCAAACGCCCGTTGCCTGAACAGAGACCAACAATCATCTTCTGATAATATTGGCAAATGGTGTGAAGGGAGAGTGCCCATGATTGAAGCAACTTTTTCACTACGGGTAGTAACTATGATTTTACTACCCCTAGCACCTCTGATAGATTTTTTCAGTGAATTCCACTTCTCAGGATTTTCCTCCCACACATCATCCAACACGAGTAAAAACTTCTTCCCACTTAGCTTTTGTTGGAGGCCATGCTGCAGTGAATCCATGCCTTCGAGATCACATTTGCAACCAGTTGCTGATTCAATGATTAATTTTATTACCCTCATCACATCGAAATTGTCTGACACACAAACCCACATTCTTAGCTCGAAATGCTTGGTTACCCTCTCATCGTTGTAAGCGAATTGAGCAAGTGTGGTCTTCCCAAGGCCCCCCATACCGACTATGGGGATGATCGAGACATCTTCTTGAGTACTAACATCAATCAACGACTCTACTATTTTCTTCTTATCTTCATCTCTGCCAAAGACTTCCGAATCAATCAAAGAGTCTGTTTGCAGTCTCTCTTCAATATTGACCGGCGGATCTACAGCTCCGTCTCTCAAATGGAACTTCCTCTCCTCTGCAATTGCATATAATCTCTCCCCAATCTCCTTTATCTTACTCCCCATCTTCAAGCGAAATACAAGTGAGGTCGGAAAAGAAAAGAAGTTGCACACCCTATTCATCGTATCAGACTGAGTCCTCACTTTCTGCTGAAAAACTTCAGTTACAAACTCATCTACCAAGTCATCTGCATCATAGGCCACATCCTTAAGCTTCATTAGGCAATCCATCAGCGCATCACTCTTCACTTGCTGCTTGTCCGCATCTCGAAGCACTGCATGGATCGTCGACAACGTGCTCTTAAGCTTCCCCAATTCTTTCTTGACACCCCGTGCTGTTTGAAACTGTTGCAGAAGTAGAGAATTCAAGTTCCCCACCATTGTCTCAACAAGAGCGGAGAGAAATACTTCTACCATCTTTTCTTGGTACTGCGGAAATGCCAAAGAACTAAAAATGGTGATAAATGTGGAATGGAAAATAATCAAACCATGGACCTATATGTTATTTTCCATCAAGTGGGAGAAAAATGAATAAAAAGAGAAAGATAAAGAAAGCCAATAGAAAGCACCAAGATACCAATGTTGTTGCTTTAATAACATCAATGTGATGAGCCAATTTCCTTGAGAAAGCAGGATACTTTTAATTGCTCATATTTCAATAGGAAAGGAAGCTCTCAGGCTAGAATACCTCGAATTGTGTTCACTGCAATCTCCACCATTGATATGTATGGTGACATTGATTGTAACTGGTCACTTGATGGGACCCATTTGGTTTTTTTTTTTTTGTCATGGGTTTAGTGATGGGATGCAATTCAAGGTACAACCATAGGCATGTATGCTTCATCTCATGTGCCCTGTCAATGATGGGCCACTGCCCAAAAGCCTCAATGATCAAACAAACATAACAATCCCATCTACAGCCTCTCTTTAACATAAATGGGTAATCATATTCCCTTTTCTTCTAATGGAGAACCGCCAACAACCGATCAGATGGTTAGAAACATCCAATTACCAAGTACATAAACAATGGTATGTAGAAGCTTGAAATAATTTTAAAAGGTGATCCAGACAACCAACAAGCCTGCATGGCCATCACAGCTCGGAGATGAAAATATCTTTCTAGCTGGATGGCGCCACTCCTGTGACTCCTGCAATTTTTGACATCACCGTGACAACTAATGTAATTTTTTTGCTGATTGGTGTCGATTACTGGATCACCAGATGGACTGAGGATCACCACATGATGTCGAGTACCAGAATAGGGAGGTCATAACATTTCCGCTAGATGCATTGCTTAAATTCTAAGGTTTAAAATACACATGTATAAAAGGAACAAGTGATATCTTTGGGCAGGGAATCATCCGGCACAATCAGGAGCAATTCAGGTGGGCTCGTATCTAAAAATCTATTCATGCCGAGCAGCTAAAATACACATGTATAAAAGGAACAAGTGATGAAGGAATTCCATGTTTGATTCAAAGAAATCCTTCTCAGAAGAAGAGGCTGGTTCTAAGAAGAGATTGGTCAACCTTGACATAGATTTTAGAGATTTTTGCATTTGGCCACCTCCCTTTTGGGCCAGAAGCCCAAAATGGCCCACTTTTAGAATCTTTCTGAAAAAAACACCAGCCTTTTCCATAAATGACTGACTAACAGAACGCTGCCTGTTCAAATAGAAAATCGGAACCATGTGGTCCACGGATGAAACAACACTATCCCACCATTGAAACATTCAAGGCCCACCATGATATTTTTGAGAAATCCACCCCCGCCCCCCATTTTCTTCAGCTCATTAAATTCATATGGCCCACTGTGATAAAAATTCATCCCGTGCACTAGTTTTTCCAACTTATTTTAGTTGGTGGGCCCAACATGATGAAGATCCAAAATTAAAATGGGCTACATGGCTTGAAACAGTGGTATTGAACACCCAATGTTATGATGGAGGAGTTTAAAAAATTCATGTAGTCCACCATGATGTTTTTGAGAAATCCCACATATTCACCATTTTTGTTAGCTTATTTTAGAGGGTGGGCTCAAATATGAGGCAATCCGATACTCAAGTGGACTGCTCGACTCAAAACAATGGTATTTAACAACTATTTAGAGGAGCTCCAAAAATTCATGTGGCCAGCATAATGTTTTTAAGAAATCTAGCCCCTCTAACAAGTTCACCATCTCATTAGGGGATGGGCCCAAATATGAGGCATATCTAACACTCAACAACCACATGACTTGAAACAATGGCATTGGACTCCCACTGTTGAAACCACACCGGTGCACCTTTGAAACATAAATTTCTCACCTTGATGGGACTCAGATTGGGTACTAGCCCCACCAGGATATATGTGTTTTATCTACTCTTTCCATCCATTTTGACCGATCATTTTAGAGTATGAGCGCAAAAAGGAGGCAGTTCGAAGGCTCAAGTGAACCACACTACATGAAGCAATGGGGAGTCAACACCTATTGTTGAAAACTTGTTGAGGACTACAAAAGTTTTGTATCAAACTAATATTTATGTTTTCCCTTCATCTAGGTCTATGTGACCTTATGAATATGTTGGATGGCAAATAAACATCATGGTAGGCATCATTGTCACCATTACTTCCTGTAGTGTGGTCCACTTGAGCATTTGATTTGTATCCTTTTTGGGGTATTTCCCTAAAATGATCCGGCAAAATGGATCTAACCCATACTTCAAGGTGGGCTCCATAGAGCTCCCAAGAGGATGGTCCATCTCTAGCTAGGTCCTAGTGGGCGTTGCACCCAATCTGCATTCACTTTGACGTTTTGAGAAATACTCCTTCATGGCCATTTTTGTCTGCTCGTTTTAGGTAGTGGGCCCAGTTATGAGGCCCGATAATCTTTTGAAATATTCATCCCGCCAATCATTTCTCCATATGATTTCCGGGGGTGGGAATGACCTTATGGCCGGTATAGATGGCATATAAACAACATGGTGGGCCCCGTGAAAATTTCAATTGTGGCCATTCAATTTCAACTGTTTCCTTCAATGTGGCCCACCAAAGATTTGGATCTGTTTCATTTTTTGGCTCACCCACTAACATGAGTTGTTAAAAAATGGATGCCTGGGTTGAATTTCTCAAAATATATCATGGTGAGCCCTACCTTCATCATGGGGTAAGGCAATTTAGATGGCATGTAAATATCACAATGGATCCAAAAACGTTTCAACACTAGGCATTGTGCTATTTCATCCGATGTGGCTCACTGAGTTTTGAATTTGCTTCGTTTTTAGGCCACCCCTTATTATGAGCCGGAAAAACAGATGGATGGGGTGGATATCTCAAAAACATCATGATGAGTCCTAGGTAGGTTTCAATGGTGGGCCTCATTATCCCCACTGGTTTCATTAGTGTGGTTGACTTGAGCTTTGGAACAGCCTTATTTTTGGGCTCATGCCCTAAAATGAGCTGGTAAAACAGATGGACTGTATGGATAAAACACATACATCATATGGCCCATAGATTTGTGGCACAGTACTACCGAGTAATCCAGTTAACATTCATGCATGATGCATGCATTAGTAATGAGTTTTAATTGAATGGCAGCCCTTGAAATGCTCATGCCCACCATGATGTTTAAGACAATTTCACCCCATTCTACGATGTCATTTTAGTAGGTGGGACAAAAAATGAGGCAGATCCAATACTGAAGTATGCCACAAGGCAGGAAGGCGTGAACACCGGCCGTTCAATCATTTGTGGAGCCTACTGTGGGGCCATAGAAGTTTTGGATCAGGATAGTATTTTTGCATTTTCCGTTCATCCATATAGGATTGACCTTATGACCATTTTGGATGGCATATAAACATCACAATAAACCCTTGGAAGGTTACAATGGTACATATTTTCCTCTTTACTATTGCCTGCATATGGCTAACTTGAGTTTTGGATTTCCATCATTTTAAGGCTCACAAACTAAAATGATATGGCGAAATTGATGGGTGGTGCCGTGGATTTCTTACAAACAGTGGGCCTCGTTTTAAGGCTCACAAACTAATGAGGCTAGTGTGCATTGTTCCGAATGCTTTTAAATGGGAGACTAACGGTTGATGATGGAGATTAACAGTGAAAACAGTAGATGGTTCTATAAAATATAATTTAAAAATAGGAGGTTTTCTTCTGCAGCACAAAAGACTGCAACCAATAGAAAAATCCCTAGATTTTAAGAGGCCTATATATTATTCTTATTCTTTTTTTTATTTTTATTTTTATGGATCTGATGTAGGACGAGGATCAAGCATGTTTTTAACTGATGTAGAGCGGGTTGTGGACACTTTTATGTCCAAGATGGATCAAAGAAGGCTTGATCAGATGCAGAAGTTATCAAGACCGTCAGAATCTTAAAACGGGTATCTCATAAACCGGAATGAATTACTCGACGTACCATATATGATTTTAGGTTAGGACAAGCTACTTTAGCCTACCATATATGAGTTACTTTAGTGCATGCCGAATTTGCGAGATTCCATCATATTGACAACTGAATTCCATATTTAATTTCATTTTTACTATAAATAGTAAGTTTTAGTTTAATTATAACTCTTCATCTATTGGGCTTTAGGAGTTGTGTCCGACATGAAAAGTTTTTAAAATAATTAGGAAAATAACGCGGTTAAGCCACATAGGACACTTAATAAAAAAAGTAAATTTATTATTTATAATAAGTTGCGAATTTTAGGGAGTTTTAGTTATAGTTTGCTTATGATTTCTCTCTCATTGCTTGGTATCCGTATTTAAAGGGTCATGAACTCGTTTATTTTATTGATCAATTAAATTTCAAATTTATTAGAATTTATTTCTATTTTCTTGCTTTCTTTCCTAGTGGATTCGAGAAGTCTTTGTGAGGAGTCTAGAGAAGCTCTGTGGATTCAGAGTAGTTATCCTTGAGGAAGACGGTGATCGACCTCCTCACGTCCATCCTGTTGAGGGTCAAATATTGCATATTATCCCCTATTTATATCTTGGTTTTATGAACATGATAATGTTTAATGTTCTATTTTACTCATGTTTGTGTTGCAAGGTGAATTTAAGAGCTTAGATTGAAAAGGGTGCTAAAAGCATGGATTTGATGCTCAAGAATCACCAAGGCAAGGGATGGATCTTAGAAGGCCAAGATTGAAGAATTAACATGCTAAAGATCCAAGAAAACTAAGTGAAGAATGAAGAGAATCAAATATTTGAAGTGAAGAAAATTAATCCTGAAATGGTCCTGAAAACAAACATATTTCTGAAAGTGTCCTGAAGAAGCATATTATGAAACTCTGGATCATTATGTGAAATTCTACATAGTGAAGTCTATTTTGAAAAACTGCGTAAATTTGAAGCTGTTTCTAGATTTTTCCAAGTCGGTGCGAAGGGAGGTGCTGCAAAACTATAAATAGGAGTCCTAGGACGTCCTTAGGCATCATTTAGGATTTGAGGAGTGGAGTAAAAATGTGGAGAAGCCGTTGACAAGAGTTTTTCTTCCTTTTTCTTAATTATTTTTATGTTTTTATTAAGAGATTCTAGTTCAATCATGTCTATGATTGGTTAAACCTCTTAGTTAGGGCTAAGGGGTGAAGCTTGTAGCGTGATGGGATATTTTTATTGCTTTGACTTATGTTTATAATGAACTTATTTTAATTTTAGTTTGATATTTAAGGAATACTTTTCAGTTTTTAATGATTTATTGTGACTCACATTACAGTAGATCTGTAATAGCTTTAAGTATCTTCATTGCATGTTTAAAGATTATGGGATTGGTAAATCCTGTTGTTTGCCTGTCTCATGGGCATGGTTTGGTGATGGAATCCCTGCCAATTATCATAATTATCTTCTTTTGAGAATTAGGTCAAAAAGAAATTCAGATTGATCTTAATTACTATATCTTCCAACTGGATAAAATAGGACTCTGATTTCAATTGTGTCCTTGAATCAAGTAATAATTTCTTTGATCTCCACAAGTGGATCCTTGGAAACCCTAGTTCCCACCTTTGAATTCTTAGTTTTAATCGCTTTAATCACAATTACTTTTTCAATTACTTCAGAATTAGTTTTACATCTTTTTCTAATTCTATTTCTAATTGTTTTCAGAATACTCACGAGATTAGTCCATATGGATTCGACCTCAGTCTTACCGAGATTATTACTATATTGCGACCTTACACTTGAGGTTGTTAATACATCCCTGCGTCAATTGGTATCAGAGCGAGGTATTCTCCTTGGATCGATAATTTCTAATGACGGGTCGAGAAAAAATTCCATGGATGATATTCCATGGAATCGTCTTTTAACAGCTTTCAAAGCAGCATGGCGAGAGAATCGGCAAGCCATGTACAAATATAAAGTGGAAAAACAAGGAAAGAAACCGAAACTGTTAAAGACAGACTGAAGCACCTGTGATCATGCTGTCCTTAAAGCGTTATTCACCCCTTCTCAAAGTAATGGACATTGCTGACAAGTTGCATGCAATATACCTTTTAGGATACGACGAGCCTATGTATGGTTTTACGTTTAGCAAGCATGAAGAAACTGCTAATGAAACTCTGCATACATAGTTTGCCAGCATATTAAAAAACTTAAAGAAAAATTCAGAAAAGAAATTGCTAGCTTAGACCAATTCACTAGTCCATTTCTTGAGGACTTGCTAGTGAAGGTTCGTATTGAATCTTAGTGGCTTGATCAAAGAACTATTAAGCTTTACTGGTTCATATGAGAGAGTAATTCGAGTGGTTGATGATGGTAATTGAACCATCCAAGCTTTATAATTATATACGCTAGGGTAGCTGGATGTTTTGGTCCATGGTCATAATTCCAAATGATCGTTTCTGACAGTTGGTGAGAAACTATCCGTTACTTAGCAGTTTCTAACCATTTTAGAAATAGGAAAACCAGCTGCATGCTAGTCGTTTAGACTTAGTGGCTAGCCATTTATGATTGTTGGGCTAGCCACATCCAGCAGTTTCTGCATGGTTCGGTTTATTACTGCATGAGATTACACCATGCCTCTTAAACGGTTAGTTTTAGCCCCCATATAAGGTAGACAAGTCTCTCCGAGACCTCTTATCCGCAAAAGTCTAACCACCTGACCCATGGCCATTGTCACATCTATCTCGCACTGGTTCTCGAGGGAGTGACCCATTTGAGACAAGGGCGAAGTGCAAAGTGTGCCACCAGGGCCTTTACAGCCTCACTACACCCTACCTATTAAGACAAAATTTTCTTCACTCCTTTCCGATATGAGACTATTCTCAAAACACTAAAAACTGATTTTTTACAAACTTCTTATATATATATATATATATATATATATATATATATATATATATATATATATATATATATATATATATATGAGATATGCTCTCACACAACTAGTTGGACCGTCCAACTAGTTTGAATTAATGCAAATTAATGTTAATGAATGATGCCCATTCAAAAGATACTTTAAATAGGAAAAGGAGTTACTGGCTTGGGATGGCTCCACCATGGTGTTCATGCAAAATCCACTTCAACCATTAGCTAAGTTACCTAATGCTACACCCAGGGCTCTTAATTAAATCAGCCCCATCAGTGGTTCAGACCACAATGCTTACCCTGAAAATTGTTTCCCTTGGTATGGCCTCACTTGAATCATTTATGAGCCTTCAGTTTAGTCATCAGGCCTAGAATCTGGTGTGGAATCCAATGGTTGGAATGGATTTCACATGCTCATCATGGTGAGCCTAGTGACAATCAAGGGTGGACGTCTCTCCCAACTGTTTCTATTAATATGGCCCACTTGATTCACATGTCAGCCTGATTTTTTGGCTCTGTACCTTGCACATGATTACACATCCAATGATCGGAGTAGATTTAGTGGTATACATCACGGTACGCCCAGTGGAAATATAAAGGGTGGACCTCTTGGACGGTTGATTCCCAAAAACGTCCAACATTTCCGAGATCGGTGGGGGAGTGGATGTGTTATCTGGTAACAAAGCAGTGGGGTGCTTAACTGACCGTGGGGCCCACCTCCATGTATGCACTGTATATCCACTCCATCTAACAGTTTTTACACATCATTCCCGTGTATGATCTTAAAAATGATGTAGATCCAAATTTTAAGTGGATCACAACACATAAAAGAGTAGACATTGAATACCCACCATTAAAAACCTCCCAGGGCCTATCCTAATGTTTTGTAGGCCCACCATGATGTATGTGTTATATCTATACCATCCGACCATTTGGAGAGATCATTTTATGGCATGAGACAAAGAATGAGACAGATCCAAAGCTCAAATGCACCCCACCATATAAAACATTGGGAATTGAATGCCTACCCTTGAAAACATCTCGAGGCCACAAGTTTTGGATGAAGCTGATATTTGTGTTTTCCCTTATTCCATTGTCCGTGTTAACTTAAAAACAGGTTGAATCTGAAATAGACATCATGGTGATCCCTATAAAGGTTTCAACAGTGGGCGTCATTGTTCCCTGCGGTGGGGTTCACCTGAGCTTTGGATCTACGATCCATGCCTTAAAATGATCTCTCCAAACGAGTGAATGGTGTGGATACAACACATACATCATGGTGGGGCTCACAGAACGTGGTGACATTACTTCAGCAGCTAATCCGCGACCGCCAACATCAGGAGTATTAACTACCTTAAATTACGCCTAATAGTAGTGTCTTGGAAACGGACACTACATGGAGTCCCACCCCTGATTTTTTTATGGGCCTAACCTACATATGAGATCCTCTCGGTCCATTAGATGTATAATCAAGTAATAGGCCTAGTGCCAATAAATGAGCCTAGCCTGTGTTTCAGACGGGCCACACCAATGAGAATAACTAGGAGAGAGACATCCACCTTTGATTTTTACAGGGCCCATCATGTTGAAACTGTGAAATCTACTCCAACCATTGGATGTCACACCAAAAGTAATCCTAGGTCCCAAAAATTAGGTTCATACATGATTTATGTGAGCCACACTAGGCGAAACTGTTTGGAGGTTGACTCTTTCCATGTACACTGATTTCAATCGTGTGGTCCTCTTGAACTACGGATGGGGATAAATTTTGAGACCTTGATTTAACATGGAGTGACATACGTGATGGTCGGGTTGATTTTACATTAACACCATGATGGGCCCACCCAAGCCATGGCCACTTTTCCATGCTAAAATGAGATTAGTCCGTAATGGACTTATTTACTTACATTAATTAAGAAAAAATTTTCATTAAATGCATAGCTAGTTGGACGAAAACGTAATGTCTAACTAGTTGTGTGTGAGCATTACTCTCTCTCTCTCTATATATATAGAGAGAGAGAGTAATCTTTAATAAAAACATTTTCCATGTAATACTTATGCATACAAATAACACCCTTCAAACAAACACCTAGTCATGAAAATCAGCTTGAAGTATATATTCAACAGAGAATATCAAGGAATATGAGAGTTATGCAGTTTGTTTTTTGGGTGAGCTGACGGGTGGTTTTGATCATCTGACCTTGCAACCAAGTGGGCTCCATCCATGAATGGATCGAGCAACAGGGAAGCGGATTGGCTGGTGTACCACACACCACCAAACTGGCTGGTGTGGGTACGTGTTCTGTGAAGATGAGCGCTTACACTCATCGAGCTCTGAGTTGCACAAACCGTTCAAAGGAGATTAAAGATACAAGGTCCTACAATGATGTATTTATTATATCCACACCGTTCATACATTAGGCGAGATTATTTTAGAGCATAAGGACAAAAATAAGTCATATTCAAAGCTCGAGTGGACCACACCACAAATAGCAGTGGGACAATAATTCTCACCATTAAAACATTTGTAGGGCCACCATACTGTTTATTTTCCATCCAATCTGTTTATAATGTCACAAAGACCTAGATGAAAGAGGAAAAAAAATATCATATTAATTGATCCAAAACTACTATGAAGCCAAAGGATTTCACTGGTAGACATTCAATCCCTACTGCTTTTTTCAATGCCGTAATGGACCAGTGAAAACTTCTCGTAGGCCATAAAAGTTTAGAATCAAGCTGACATTTGGGTGGTCTCTTCATTCGGATCATTTTGACGTTGATAACGGGTTAGATGGAAAATAAACATTATGGTGCCCCCATGAAGTTTTTAATGGTGGGGATTTAATCACCACTGTTTCATGTGGTATGGTCCACTTAAGAAGATATAAATCTAGTTCATTTTTTGGATCATAACTTAAAACGAGCTTTCAAAATGGTTGGATGGTGTGGATTTCAGGCACATACATTACTAATAAGCCATGAAATTTGCATGGTGGCCCACTTGATTATTTGATTTTCAGGGTAGATTAAGCTAGTTGGACCTCGATCCTCACTCTTGGTCGGGCAGTAGACTTTCAGGAGTTTCAACACCCGCTCGTGGGTTCGAGTATTCATAGGTGGTGAAATTCCACTAGCGTGAATGCGTGGGGGTGTGTGAATAAATTAATTAATTAAAAACAAAAAAAGCCAGTTGGACCGGTCGCATGATCCACACCAGTGACCTCACACTCATGAGTCACAACTGGTTGCCAAACTCAGTGTCTGATACATGAGATGTAAAACCGCATTTTCTCAAAGATAGAAACCACAAACGCAAATGGTAATGTTTTCTACAATCTTGAATTCTTGTCCCACGAAGAGAATGTGCAATATGCAACGGTTCCCACACAGCTTGAAATCATGGGTACCTTTTCCAACAACTGATACCATCACACACATATATACATATATATATATATATATATATATATATATATATATATATATATATATATATATATATAAGTCGAATGCATCTCAAATTGTCATATACCAAAAAGGAGGTCCTTTTAAATTAACCAAACCCATCCATCCCATACATCCTAGCCATCCATTCAACTCAATCATCTAGCATAAGTCTCCAAATTCTCATTATGGTTGGATTGGCATGATTTTTGGAGCATTTTATTTTCTTGGTTGGTTGGTTGAGCTGGTTTTGGAATCCTTGGGTATAAATGCAACTAAAACCCATTTTTTTTAATGATCTAATTCCTAGGAGCACTCCATGTGAGATAAGAACAGTTTTCTAATTTAACATGGATGGTTAAGATCTTACCTTGGTATAATCACGGTCGTGTGGATAGATTTCTGCAATAAATAACCCGATGCCGATCTTCCAAATCAAGAGGTTTCTCCCCGATCTATTGGAGGTAGATGATGCCAAGAGAGCACTGTCAAATCCTCTGGTATATAAGAGAAGAGGATGGCGCAAGCCGTCCACACGGGTGGACCACACAACACTTGTGTTGATGTAGAAGTAAAGGGAATAAGAAGATTAAAAGGGAGAAGGAACTCTCTCTCTCTCTCTCTCGAACACTCCTCTCTCAACACAGGTGAAAATGCCCAAGATCTGAAAATAGTGATAAGGTAGAAGGTAGGATGATGAAACTGTGGCCTATGTATGTTATTTTACATAAAGTGAGAGAAAAGAGCGTCAAAATGGAAAAATAAAAAAAGCACATGGAAAGCATCGAAAATCTGACAATGCAGGATGTTGACTGAATTTTAATAGCTCATATTTCAAAGGAAGCTCTCCCTCAAGAACACCTGAATTTGTGTTCATCAACCTTCACCATACACATTTTTGGTGATCGTGATTGCAACTGTTCAGTACTTGATGGGATCCATTTGATTAGGTTTTCATGCCATGGATTTGGTGATGGAATGCAATTCGAGGTACCACCTTAGACACGTATATGCTTCATCTCATGTGCCCTAATGACAATTCAGGTGGGGCCCCCTATCTTCATCTCAGATTCCACAAGAAAGCAGGGTTTAAACCTCTCAATCACAATAAAGTGTCAGAAAAAAAAAGAAACCATAGGTGATGGAAGGCACTCTGCGCATTTGATGGGTCCCTTTAAATTATGTGATATCCCAAAAATCAACCGTATAACACCCGGAATGAATTTATGAACCCTCATCCAAGTGGGACACATAATGGATGGGCTGGATTTGCAAACCACATCTCAATTGGGGCTGCTTAAAAAATGATTATGGATGTTTTAATGGTGCACGACCAATCAACTGGAAGGATAGAGCTATGGTGTGACATTTGACAAGTAACGTCATTGACTTTATTTTTCTGAGACCTAGGCCTCAATGATGAATAGTGCATTTGACTAATGGGCCTCTGTTCAAAGCATCACGGTGGGGCCCACATCTCACCTCAATGGAGCTTATTGTGAGCTAGAGTGCATAGTACCTTTTCCCTATATATATATATATATATATATATATATATATATATATATAATATATATATATATATATATATATTCTAAAGGTACTATGCACTTCTTCTTAGCTGATGGGAATGGCCCATCAGGTCGTGTGTTTGTCCACTGTGGGCCCCACCATGATGCGGATAAACGATGGAAATCTACCCCAAACAACATACCTCTCGAGAACATGCACCATTCATCATGGGCCTAGGTCTCAACAATTAAGTCAATCCATAACTTGTGTGGGCCACACTACATACAGAGCCCACCCAAGTTGAGAGGGCCATGCACCATTAAAACATTCATAATTTTTAATATTTTGTGGGACCCACCGAGATGTGGTTTAAAATCAGCCCATCCATTATGTGTGTCCCACTTGGATGAGGGTTCAGAAGTTGCAACATTTCAGATAGATGCATTCAAAACTCAAGTGAGCCCCACCAAGTGCTTTTATATGTTTTTGGCATGTCTTCACATGATTTTAGATGGTATGGCCCACTTGAGTTCCCCACGAGTATACAGCTGATTTTTGGGATATCCCATAATTTAAAGGGACCCATCAAATGCACCAAATTGATGGTCAACATGCATCATGGTGGGGCCCACATAGCTCGACCTCATGGGAGCTTTTGAGCTGAGCCACAGTTATATATATATATATATATATATATACCAGGAAAATCAGGCTCCACATGTACAAATATAAAATGGAGAGCATGGGTCCCACCAAAATTGCGATTTATGGCTTAATCCAAAATCCTGATATTGGATCCTCTAAACTCACTTAACCTGTTATATTATGCATAACAATCGATACTAAGACTTGGGTAGCTGCTTAATATGCATTCTGAAATAAATACAACCTCTGCTTCTTCCTCTACTCACACAAACATTTGCCAATGCAATGGAAGGATAGAGCTACAAATGGTCCCCTGACATAGATTTTAAGAGTCCTATTAGCCCATATTTTATTTGGAGCCTGCCCTTGTGCTTGACTATTTATATTTGACTAGGCCTTTGTGGCTCGTGGGTGGATCATCTTATCCATCAATTTCATGAATCTCATGGTTGATGGGAACTGTATAAATATGAAATCACTGGGTGATCCTATACATCCAAGTAATAGCCTTCAAATGAATGGCTAATAATAAAAATCGGCCTAAAGTCCACATTCAACGGAGAATATTGGGTAGTTAGGATTCTCTAGTCAATCTTTTGTTTTTTGTTGTTTTTGGTGGAGAGCTGATGGGTTGTCTTGATTATCTCACCATCCAACCAAGTGGGCTTCATCCATGAATGGGCTGAACAACAAGCAGCAGGCCCTTAATTGTGTTGAAATTGAGAATTCATGTTTCACAATATTGTTTTAATAAAAGCAGAGAGAAATGCTTTGCCATCTTTTCTTGGTATTGTGAAAATGTCCAAAAACTGAAAATGGTGGGAGAAAAAGGAATCAAAAGAGAAGGCTAAAGAAGCAGCCAATGTTGTTTCTTTCATGAGAACAATGTAGTGGGCCACCTTCTAGATAATGCAGAATACTTTTGATCGCTCATATTTAAATAGGAAAGGAAGCTCTCCCTCAAGGACACCTCAAATAATATTCTCTCCAATCTCCACCATAGACATGTGTGGTGACCCTGATTGCAATTGGTCACCTGATGGAACCCATTGGTTAGGTTTTTGTGGCCATAGAGGTTTTGTCGATGTGATGCAATTTGAGGCACCACCATAGACATGCATGCTTTATCTCATGTGCTCTGTGGAATAGGCCACAACCCAAAAGCCTCAATGATCAAAATAATCATGATAATCCGATCTGCAGCCTCTCTTCAACATAGACATGTAATTTATCTTACATGTGGCAGATCTACTGATTATGATTGTTGGTACAGTGGCCACTATGTAGAGGTCCTAATTGCCTCATATGTGCAATTTTTTACTGAAGGAAGCTGCTGGTGATTTTCTCAACTAGTAACTTGATTTGATGACCTTCACAAAATCTCATTATCATCATCTTCTATCAAGTTATGCCCGTCTCTATCTTCTTCTTAGAGGAAGCTGTTGGTGATTTTGTTTTAAGTAGTGCTTAAAAGGACGTGTTGTTGACTTGACTTGCAGACCTATACATGGAAGGATAAACGATGGAAATACCCAGGAAACAACGTACCTCTTAGAGAACATAAACAAATATCCTCTGGCAATATTTTAAAAGGTGGTACAGACAAGATAGTAACATAAACAAATAACCACTTGTAATAATTTAAAAAGTAATACAGAGCCACCAACCCTGCAGAGCCCACCAAAGTTGGGAAATGAAAATATATTGGCAGCTGGATGGGATCGCACCTCTGGCCTCTGAAATTTTTAATATTGTGTGAAGACTACTGTATATTTGTTGCCGATAGCGTGGCCCACCAGATGTACGGACTGGATCACTACAGGCATGTCGAGTACCAGAATAGGGACCTTGCAAGTTGCAACATTTCAGATAGAGGCATGGCATAAACCTCTATAAATGAACCAAATGGCCTGTTTGGGAAGGGGCCCATTCGGCCAACAATCAGGATCATGCCCTGATGGCAATTCAGGTGGATCCATATCTCCAATTGAAATTCCTAATGAGAAGCAGGGTTTTAACCCCTTAATCACAATTTAAGCAAGGAAAACGCCGCTCCACACGTACAGATCTGATATGAAGGGCATGGGGCCAGCCAATATTAGGAGGCATCAGCAAATTTCTAGGCACCTGCCAATATTATATATTATTATTATAGATGGAGTTCTCTAACAAATAATTAACTAAAATGAGATCAAATCATTTTTAGGCATTTGCCAAACAAGGCATTAGTTGTTTACATATATAGGATCTCCTACATTTATTCTGCATCTGGCCTTTGCTGCTACTGGGATTAATCAGCTCTTCTGATGACCCCTGCCAATTCTTCAGCTGCACTTGCATGGATGTTTTCTTTACATTGTTTCTGTTGATCCTATGAGCATCTGCAACACAAAAAGAAGTTGATCATTAAACAGGCCAACTAGGCAAGTGTGTGGGACATCTGAATAGTGCCTAAGATGGCACCCTACTGTGAAGATGACAGTGTGTGGTGTGGTGTAAGGTAGCTCACCAATGATTCATATCCAACGTGTAACTGTGCCCCACCTGATGAGTGGAATGGCATGATTGTACATCTGGTCATCTTGGTCTGTGGTGGCCAGCTTATTCACCACTCAGATGTCCCACACACTTGTTGAGAGGACCAAGAAGAGCTAGTTTGGTTACCATCAAATTTCTGTTCCAATAGTCTATTTTGGATGTATCTATCAAACTAAGGCCTACCTAAATAGGCTATTCTCCTACAACCCACAATAGAGATTGAAGGACAATCACATGTGGTGGTCCTACACATTTGATGCACCGTCTCTTGTAGATTGATAGTGTCACATATGACGTATGGCATAGTGTCATCTAAGCCTCAGACCAACTAATTGGTTGGCTGCACAAATTCTGTTCTGTAATCAACTCTATCAAGGATCATATCATTGTATGGCTGAAGATATTAGAAACAAGTGAACATGTTAGAAAACTTCAGCTAAATTTTCTAAGCCATACATACGTTTTGTACCCCACTTGACTCATTGACCAACCCCATTCTTTGTCTGAAAATTAGGCTAGCCCATGTATCAGGTGAGTCGTCCTGACTGAATTTCTACAGCATGAAGAAAGCTAAGTCAACGTTAAGCTAAAGGGCTTTAGATGACCTAATCACGAGTTACTGATTCTTGGAAAGTTTTAAGTGCAAAGAAACGCAATGAAATCAATTATATTAGCATTCCTAGTTGGAACCTGTGGTTTAGAAGCTCCACTCTTGAAGACTGTGGACCTCTTCAAGGGCTCTTGATCATGGCTTACAATCTTATATCGTGTAAATACAGATAGAATTGTCATCCATTGTGAAGGTTGATCTTGATTTTGGGATGGAGATGGACTATAAAAATTTATCGCAATAGTCTACAACTCTTGTATGAGGCTCTACCACGAACACGATTTGCCCATGAAAAGTTCTACAAAAGCAATAGTCTAGTGACTCTGTCATCAGTCTCTATTCCATGCGACTAAACTATATGCATCTCTTCTAACTGTTTCCAAGCCTTTGGTGTGGAAATCTACCCTGAACTTAAATTATAGGTATAGCTGATTCATGTCGACACATTAAATGGAATTTTTTATTTAATTTCACAATGATTTTCGATTTTATCCCTAAGCATCAAATGTGGACATATTATATATCACATCTAATTATCAACTGAGTGGACCCCAACGATTTTAAATAAACATCAAGGTAAGCCCATTAGGAAATCAAGGTGACGTGCATCTCCCAACTGTTTCCAAATTTCTGCTAAAAAGAATTTTTACAGAGGCCTGCCCTTGATTTTTAAGGGTCCCACCCACTATGATGTATATGTGAGACACCAAATATTAGATGTGTAATCCCACAGTTGTACCAGGGCCAAAAGTCAGGGTGACATGTGATTTAGGTGGGCCACACCAAAGGAAACAAATGGGAGAGAGACATTTACTCTTGATTTAGAGTCCACTGTGATGATTATATATATTAAATCCACTTCAAGCATCAGACGCCACACCAAAATTTAGTCTTGGGGCCAAAAATCAGGCCCAACAGTAATTCAGGTGGGTCACATCAAGGGAAAACAGTTTGGAAGGTGAGCTATCCCTGTACACTATTTTCAATCGTGTGGTCCGCCTAAATTATAAATGGGGCTTATTTTTTTGCCCTGGCCTAACATGGGGTGATGCACTGGGTAAGGTGAATTTCACATAAACATCACAGTATGCTTACTAAAGCCGCCAAGCTGTGCTCACCTGGGTTGACCCCACTTCCGTTAAGAAATTTAAAGGAAAGTAATCCAATGATAATTACTTAAATTAATGGGATAATTTATTGATTATAAAAAAAAAAAAAAAAAAAAAAAAGATTACATGGGTTGTATATAATATAATAATGAGTATGGTATTATGTAGAATTCCCTTATAATTATTAGGTATTGTGTTGAGTCGAGTTGAACCAGCTGAGCAATATGGTTGATTTTATTTTCACATTTCTAAAAAAATTATTGTTTTTTCACATGACAACTATTTAAATTTTAAATTAATTCATTACATAGAGTATTTTAAATTTTAAAATTGTTCATTAATTAAAATGATAGCTTTATATATATATATATATATATATATATATATATATATATATATATATTGATATTTTCTTAACAAGATCATAAGAAAAACATCAAAATTTGAAAATCTCATGAGAATTAGCTAAGAACTAGATTGTCACTAGCTTATGTGAGTCTTGAGCTCATTGTTTTCATCGCACCTGACCTTGCCTAAACCGGCTATATAGCTTATCAATGGACTGGGCTAGATGAACCGACCCAACCCAGCCCATATAGCACTATATTCCATTCTTAAACCTGGGGCTGCAACTACCCAAAACAATTGACCCAAACTAAGTTCGGGTCTGGTTGTCAAGATCCTCATGTTGGATTCGGAATGGAAAACACTAACCTGATTTGTATTCAGGTTGAGATGGATTGAGCACGTTCGGGTTGGGTTAGGTTGGGCTCGTGTTGGACACCACTGAGTCAGGTACAGATGCAGGTTGGGTCCTGAGGCTGGGTTGGGCTTGGGTTGACCTTCAAGCTGACCCAACCCACTCAAGTTGCACCCCGTGCTAAACCTAAGTGTGTTTGTGCAGGTTGGATCTAGTGGGTCAAGCCCAACTGGATAATGGGTCACAACCAACAAGTCAAGATTGGGATAGAATTCTAACCCCATTTAATAAAATTAAATTAACAGGGTAGGCCCAAGCTATCCCCAACCTGACCCAAAACCGAACCATTGCCTCCATGGTTTTAAGAAAGTAATGAGCCTGACACAACTCATCTAAGTCAACTTGGAATCGGTCAGACCTGACCCCATTGAAACCATGAGTCATCCTCCCTAATCACCTCGAGCTGAGCCCAGTCCATTGGCCAGGGCCCACCATAATTAATATATGAAATTCACTCCATACATTAGATGCGAGCCATAATTTAGGCCTAGGCCTAAAATTCAGGCCCAGCCACAACAAGAGACAGTTTCAAGGGCAATATGCTATTTCCAACCATGTGGTCCACCTGAACTACAGATGATGCTGATTTTCGAGAGTGGCCCAAGTCAAGCTACTAACCCGCCCTTTAAGAAAGATAACCATAGTCAGTGGAATGCAAAACCGTGCCATTGAAAGCCACAGTTGGTCGCGCGTGGTTTGTGTGAATCCTCGATCCATCGACACCTTCCATCTATTTTGACAGCTCAGGGACCTTACATCCACACCTTCCATCTATTTTGACAGCTCATTTTAGGGCATGATCTAAAAAATAAAGTATATAGAAATCTTAGGTGGACCATACCATAGGAAACAGTCGTTATTGAATCCCCACCATTTAAAACTTCATGGGGCCACTGGATCTGTCTTAATTTTTTGGCTCAAGCCTTACAAAGAGCTCACCATATGGACGGACGGTTTGGATATAACACAAACCTCATGATAAGACCCAATGAACTTGGTGACATGAAAACACCAGCCAAGTCGGTGGTGTGTGGTACACCAGCCAATCCGCTTCCACCCGAGCCAGCCCAAACCTGAAATGAGAATGAACGATGAATGTAGATAGATAATCATAATATATGCTGTACGTATGTTTGTATGTTTGTACCTTTAACCCCACATTCCATTCTTAAATCCAAGCAACATCATGTTACGTCGGGTCAATCAAGCCATACGTGATTACAGTTAAATGGATTGTGGGTCAGGTTCCTGGCATTTTACTAAATGGTATGAACCATTGATTGATGAGGTAACTCTTAGACACGCTGTTCATCTTTGCGATCGGTCCAATCATACCATTCAGCTTCCAGATCATTCCAACTAGACCCTTAATTTTGGAAATGTTTCCAATTAGACAATTCATCTTGAAAAACCATCCAATTAGACCGTCCATCTTTGGGATTGGTCAAATTAGATCATTCATCTTCAAGACCTGTTTAATCAGATAGTTCATCTTTGAAATTGACCCAATCATATAGTTGATCTTAAAGGTCGGTCCAATTAAACCATTCATCTTCGATATCTATAAAATCAAACTGTTGATCTTTAAGATCGGTCCGTTCAAATCATTCATTTTCGAGTTATGTCTAATCTGACTGCTCATCTTCAATATTGGTCCAATCAAACCGTGGATCTTCAAGATAGGTCCAACTAGACTGTTCATCTTTAAGGTTTATCCAATCCTAGAGTTTTGTGAGTGTAAGTGGTTACAAGACTGTGTGGTGGATATAACTTCTAGATGTGTGAATTAGGCCATTTCAATATTCAGGTGGCCCACACACTAGGGTCCCTACCCATGGCTCAATAGTAAACCTTGTGGGTTTCAAGACTCAGGTCATGGGTTCGAATACCCACGTAACCTCTGTGAGTGTGAGGGTGTCTAAAAAACGAAACAAAAAAGTCGTCCTCATGCACCACAAGAATTTCATGATTTTGAGAATGATTTTACATGGTGTGGCCCATTTTAGCAGAGCATCAGCATGATTTTTGTGCTTCTAAGAAAACCTGAGGGGTTACACATGATGGACGGAATGGAGTGCAATCAACAAGGTAGGCCCCACAAGATGCATTGTTTGTTAAGCATAACCTTTACTGGGTTGAAAGGGATTTTAAGTCCTGTTTTTTTAGAAACCTTGGACCCAAAAATTACTCATAGTCCGCTATCAGTTCCCTGGTGTGGCCTACCTGGGTTTTCAAGTGGTCTAATTTTTGGCAGCCAAGTAGAACCTGAGTGGCACATATGATATACAGATTGATTATCAATAAAACATCATAGTGGCCCCACAAATGGCTTGTAGGTTAAGCTTATCCTGCAAAGATATTTTGGATCTGACCACATATATATGGATGAAAGTAATGAAGGAAAGAACTCACTTAAAAGATCCAAACCATGAAGATGAGATGTGAAGAATGCTTTGGATTAATTAAGATTTTCAAGAATAAATTCTTCTTCTTCCCAACTCCCAAGAACATTCAAGTGTCATTTGGATTGGGGGAATTTAAATTCCCCAGTGTTCTAATACCACGACCCTCATGATTATGTGGTTTGGAGGATATTCCCTCTTGTTAATTTAAAATTTGAACTTAGACTTAATCACTAGACGCACTTAGACTGCACTCATATCCATGTAAACACACTTAGATACACATTGTACATATACCGAGCTTTCTATTAGACGTGGGCTCATTAGAAAATCATTTATTAATTACCTCTTTGAGTCCACCTAATCTTGTGTACTGATACCATGCTGCAACAACAACTAGAACATGCATGAATGAATACACAAGCCATAGAACCCATAGGAGAGGGATGTAACTATGGGTCAAGCCCCTGGTTCAAGCTAGCCATACCAACCATGAGTTGGGGTGAGAAGTCACTGAAACTCCAGCTGATGTCTTTCATTGAGACACTAGCATTGTAAATAGATCAGGCCAGCCCGTGAAGGCTTTTGAGTCTTGTTCAACCATATATAGACTTGGCCTTAGTTCCAAACCCAGGGATGGGCTTAGACTTGAAAGTTCAACAACTGTCTACTAATCAAGCCAGATTTCACCCTGGTGATTGAGGCCCATCGGCCCCTTTAGGGTGTATTGTTAATTTCGCCGGGCTAAGTCCTCGGTATGGCCCCCTGCATGACCATTTTGACATTGAGAATAATAATGATAATAAACATGAGGAAAAATGAAGACATCATGCACTTGGATTTGGTTGAATTATATTGAATTGCATTTCAACACACTGCAGTTTTCCATTTATTCTAAAATTGACGAAGTGAACTCGTGAATTGCTGCTTTCAGAAAGAAATCTCAGCTAATGTATGTCCTGCTCTACAAAAGTAGGTTGCATATGGTGGTGTTGAGTAATTCAATTGCATTAATTAATCAGTGAAGTGGAAACTTGCAATTCCACATAGTTGCATATCGAAAGTTCCAAATTCATCCTTAGAAAATCAGCGTGCTGAATTAAATTGACAGGAAACTAAATCCAGGCAATTAGTTTGAAAACAGTCGTTTCTTGATTCGATGTGTTTATCAATTGTGTATTCAAACACAGTCTCAGTAGAGTCAGTATTTCAATTTGAATTGACAGGGAACTTAACTCAGCACATTAGTTACAATTTTCTCATTTATAGATAGGATGAGCGTTTGCAATTCAAATCATTTGCGTATCCATACATAGCCTTACAGAATCAGTGTACTGAACTGAATTGAACTCAGCAAATTGGAGCTGTTTGGCTTTGGCAAAACTAAAAATACAAGTATGAAGAAAAGTTTAAACAGAGAGATCCACAACCAAACAGTAAATGAAATGGCCATTCAATTCCTTAACATGAGTATAGCACATAAAATCTATTTGATTATTTGTAACAAGCATAACAGTTAGACTACAGATCTGTTTTACACGCATTATAAAATAAATACCACCTCTCTTTCTACCTCTACTCAACTCAAACATTCATCTGTCCATTGGCTTGCTAATTCAATACAAGGATAGAGCTACAAACAGCTAGTAAAGTGACTGTTGCTTCCCGAAACCTATTCATAAAGCCTAGCAGCTGATGAACTTGCAAGAACATCCATGCTCGATCTAAAGAATCCCTTTTGAAGACGAGATTTGCCACCATTGACATAGAATTTACGAGTCCTATTGATTCATTTTCAGTTTGGAGCTTGCCCTTACACGTAAATGTCTATTACTTGATTGGGCCCACATGGCTTGTGGGCGTGTCATCTGGTATGTCAATCTTATAAGCCCTCATATTGACAGTTAACTGCATAAATATCACATCAATCAGACAATCCTATTGTCAGAGTAACAGCCTTCAACATTCACCAAAATGGTGATGACAAATATCAGCCAATAGTCCATATTCAATAGAAAATCGGGCAGCTAGGATTCTCCTATCCATGTGCTTTTTTATACAATCACCCATAAATGGTAGGTGCGTGTAGATGTGTGGTCTTGATCATCTGGCCATGCAGTCAAGTTGGCCTCATTCATGAATGGACTGAGCCACAGACCCTCAATTGCAAAGAAGACAACCTTTAGTTTGACTCGTATCCCTCCCTTCCCTCAAAGACTTGAACATGGAAGGGATGAGAGGCAGCAGGTCTCGCTTCTCTAATCCTAGCTGTTGTATTGGATAGAAGTTTGGCCAAATCCATTCATAGAATAGTATTTGTTGGAAGGGGCAAAATTGTAGCCAGGTTGTTGATAGGTAGAATGGAGATCGAGATTTGACCTGTATCTGAAATTTCCCCCAAGTATGCGGCATCTCTGCAGTATTCTGGATTAAAAATTTCTCTAAAATCATGCATGGACTAGTTACTATTCATATACATTAAGAAAACCATGCATGTACCATTGAGCCATTGGAAAGTTGAGATCTTCACTTAAGCTCCTGTATGTTGCCATGATTAGGTAACTGCAGACATTGATGTCCCTGTAGACATTTCTAAATGTTTTCAGAAGTATTTCTACTAATATTACTGTTTGAGGTACTATAAAATCCAAACCGATAGATCCTACAGCCCAGAAGCTAGAAACAACATACATATCTTGAAAATAAAGAAGATAAATTACCTAGTATTTTTATGTGAATCAAGAAAATAGTTAGATATTCTTCCACTACTCCAACTTGGGCTGCATTATTGACACTTCCTGGTACGGTCCAACAGCTGCCAAAATAAATAAATCTAAAATAATTAAAAAATGTAATATTATGCGAAGTTCCACTATCTTGTTCTCTTGCCAAGTTGACAAGGGGCAGTCGGTTAAAAGCACTTCATGCTCACAAAAATATTTAGGCCAAATGTTTCGGCTTGTATGCATGCAGTACAAACACAAACAGTGCAACAGCTTTTAACTCGTATAAACTCCATTTATAGACAAAACACCACCTCAATCTATACTTCACATCAGTGAGCATTTCTTCCAACAGTCGTAACTGATTTCCCAATTCCTGCATAGAAATTTATAGACAAAACACCACCTCAATCTATACTTTAGAGTTAAGTGGAGTGCTTGTAGATGCACTTCAGCAGAGGACAAACCGAAGGACCTTCACATGTGTTAGTGTGGCATGTGTTTGAGATCCATCCCATTCATCAGGTCTACCTCTTGGTGAAAGTGTCCTTGTGGAGAATACGTTCATCCCATTAATAAGGAGAATAGGTGGGCCACCCATGTACCATTGGTTATCTATCTTTCAAGTATCCATTTTCTCAAAACAAGTGTGGCTCCCCTGATGAATGAACAGTCCTGATCATAGGTGAAGACACGTTCATCATCAGGCCAGTGATGAGGGGATTGGATCACCAGCATGTTTTTCAACTTTTTGTGAGACATATATTGGGTCTCTGCAGATGCATGTTTGCAAGTAGAATGCCTCTTGGGTTATTGATTGAATGTAACTCTAACTTTCATTGAAAAATAATTTTACATCAATCTTTTGATCCTGCCTTCTTATTGATTTCTAGAGAAATTGTCAGTCAAGAGATACAGACAGGTACAAAATTAGTCTAGGAATCAAAAGAGAATATAAGAAGTAACGGAACTATATCAAAACACAAAAACATATGTAATCCTAATGGCCAAGAAAGCACAATCGAAATCTTACACTTTTAATTTCCTCATTCCTGTACCAAGTAAATGAAAATATTTCAGAATGCATTTCATCGGACAAATAAATGATGAGTAATTATGTTGCTTGTTGCAAAAAAGATAAATAAATAAATAAATAACAATCACAATTTTTACTCTTTCTCAGGCACTTATCCCTGAATATTTTTTAAGGACTACTCAAATCACTGAAAGAAGACAAGGCTAAAAGACAAAAGCATTCCATTACAACAGATCTTGCACATTACAACCAATCCAGGATTCAAAGAGGGGCAGATAATATAACCAAACAAGAATGTTGCAACAATGCAATATTGTAAGTATACCTATTTTGATCGGACACAGACAACAATGTTTTTTTTTTTTTTTTGTTTTTTTTGTTTTTTTATTATTATTATTTTTTTTGGGACAAGGAAACAAGGAAGTAGGCACAAGGTCCTGGAAAATCCACCATGCCCACATGCCCGTACAGCTGTATAATGACATTGAAAATTGTTTTATTAGATGTACCTCATAAGGGGTCAGTTTGGAACAAAGAACAGATATCATAATAAAAACACAATCTGATAGACACCCAGCATTATCGCCGCGTCAGCATGTATATTATGTTTTTGTGGAGGAGAGCGTGATTTTGTCATTACACTTTTTACCAAGAAGTTAAGAAACTTCTTTGCTGTGGCATTTAATAATGGGTGTCAATAAGAGAATTTTTAAAAACATATATTCCCTCTTGTTTCCAAAAACCATATGCATAAGAAACAGGGAAATGTATTCTAATAGCTAAACAATGACCTAACCAAAATGTATATAAATACTGCCAGACGTAAGAGGAAAATGGAGCGTCGATGTGAGTCTGATACGCATGTCGAACACTGCAGGTTTCTAGAATATGTAGTATCTTATTACATATACAAATGTAGAGATGATGCAAATAATCAAAATTAAAGGAAACCCTGAAAACTAATGAAGTAGGGGTAGATGATTAATAGATACTAAAACTACTACATAGAAAAAATAATTCCCTATAACTAGTCAAGATCGCAATTACCATTATGAGCATTCATAAAAAGATTTAGGAAGAAGAAACTGCCTATGTTCTCCAAGAAAGATGGTCAGCTTTCTGCCATGACTCATGAGTAAAAATGAGAAGAACCATATTTATGTCGCATAGCATCGACAGTTTACTTCGTTCAAGATTCTTCTCGTCGTTTAGAGAACATGTTCTGCCTATCACAGGCAGTCTCCAATCTCTCGTAGTCTTGTTCTTCCCCTTCTCAAAACTCTTTCCAGTAATAGAATTACTCTCTATTGCTCAGACAGCTTGAATGAACACAAATTACCTTTTCCTTTTT